>JADNRY010000043.1:0-327144 GCA_015501585.1 Rhodocollybia butyracea | reverse complement strand
ATACGAGGTTGAGAGTCCAATCGGGTCCACAAACGCGTCGAGAACAGGATGGCTTGGATTCGTTGAGCGAATGACGAAGGGCTGGTCCTGAATCGACTCGATCTGGTATTCAGACCACAGGTGGAATCCTTGTTTGTCAGGAGTGTTGGATCGTTGTACAGCTCGGCCAATTCTGGGTATAGTCCCTGTAGGCGGAATAGAAAAAAGGGAGACAGTAGGAGAAGGCATAGATAGAGAGATGTATATATGAACCAAAGGGAAAGAGTAGAGTCGAAGTGATGAGAGGAAATAGAATATATATGTACAGTACATGGATAAAGAAATAGGCATAGAAAAAGGAAAAATCGAAAAACAGATGATCACTCAGCTACAACCCAATCCGCATGTGGATGCATATCCGATTGGAAAAACATTTTTACCCGTGCCTGTGTACGGTCCAGGCGGAATGACGGGCGCTCATACTGTACAGAGCCAATCTGTTGCCAAGGTTGCGGTATCTTGGCGCGTAAGGTCTGGTGAGTAGGTCTATAGTAGAACAAGCGCAAACGTCGGATGTTAATATGACCCGGAAGAATAGCACCACTTAGCTCCTTGAGCACAAACGCATCGTTAGGGCGTTTCTCGTGAATAATGTACGGGCCAGAATATGTCCAGAGTCCTTTACCACCTTTGATCTCGTCGATGGCGGATTCTCGCAACCAGACATACATACCCTCTTCATAATCACGGAAATCCCACTGGAATCCAACACGTTTGGATAAGTCTTCCATAGCTCGGCGTCGAGACTCTGCTAGTTTCTTGTTAGCTTCGCGTAGCTTTTCGTCTCTTCGTGATAGCTGTAATGCACGTATAGCAATTAATTCTTCATGGGTATGGACCATATGCCAGTCCAGTGTCTGCCAAGTAATCTCTGTTAGATCAAAAGAGAAAACCGGATGCGTACCGTATAACAGATAGTATGGTGAGTAGCCAGTAGCTCGAGAGACTGTCACCCGCATCGCAAATAGAACAGCATGGAGATATTTAGGCCAGTTTCCTTTGGCGTCACCTGTACATTTGAACAGAGAGTCCACCAGTGGCTGATGAGCACGCTCCACAGGTGCATTTCCCTGTGGATCATAAGGCGTTGAGAAAATCACTGTACAGCGATATTGTGTCTCGAGGAGGTGAGTAACTTCTTTCTGGAACTCTGGACCACCATCAAAAGTGAAAAATGGAACGCACGCGAATCGACAAATAATCTCTTCATAAATGGATTTTGCTACTGGCGCTGCACCACCACCGGACACTGCACGAGCCTCCGGCCATAACATTGTTGGTTCAATGGCTTGAATAATTCGATCTACACCTCCGACTCCATTGGGCATTTTGATAGAGTTTAAATTGAAATGTCGCAGTAATGGCGCTTGCCAGGATTCATTGTAAGGAATTTTAGGATTAGACTTAACTGATTTCTGGCACTCGATACATGAGCGGACGAAATAGGTAATATCGTCGTACATGTTGGGCCAATAGAACCGCTCTACCAGCTGCTTGTAGACTGCATTGCGGCCTCGATGTCCTATTTCATTGTGCGCAGTTGCCATGAGATCCATTCGCTTTGCCGAGTCTTCAACTACTAGCTGGGGAAGTCAATCCGACTTGGCTTTTGGAGCCAACCACAAGCGTCCGCCTTGGAGGAAAAATCTCTGTGACTTCTTCTTGAAGCGTAAGCGTTCCTTTGGAGTCTGTAGGCATTCTGGATATAATCCGGTAGTGAAGAAGTATCGAAGTTTGTTCCAGAAAGACTTATCTTCACTATCAGTTACACGATGCTGGTGTCCCGTTTTCTCCAAATCTAATAGTGCAAGAGGAAGTGTCTCAGTAGGGGATACTTGTGCAATATACTCCAATAAAACCATCTCATCACCGAGCAGAAATTCTGTGCTGCATGAAACTGGATTTCTGCGATGATAAAACTCCGGGAGTCTTCTAGAGGGATTTGCCTCAGTACAGCGGCTAGCCGTAGCTGCAAAGAGTGATCCTTCATCCATCGGATGCACAGGGGTAAGCGGAATTGCACTAGAAAAATCAGGTAGCTCAGATGAAATTACGGAATCAACTACCAAGGGGATGGATGCATTTGTTTCGTTCCAAAATTCAATGAACGGATTTGAGTAGTGGATGTAGAGCTCGTTCCACATGAATGTAGTGAGTACCGTATCATTGTAAGCATCGAGAAACTCATCTGTATCCGTATCATCATATGGCTGGTCCTTGGGTGAAGGTTTGCGGCGTGAAAGGCCATCTTCGAGTTTGAAGGCAGATGCGGGTACGTGTTTGGTCTCAAAGTCAAATAGCTTGATCCATGAGATCCATTGAAGGATGGGAGCATTAGGAACATCATCTGTAGAGCGAATCATTTCCTTAACGGATGCGGCATCATGTTCTAAACAAAAATGCACTCCCCAGACGCAATGGCGCAACTCCTTGAGTGCACGAAAAATTCCATAGACTTCCATTTTGGGTTGACCATAATTTTGCTACCTCGCGTTGAATGTACAGGAGCCGTATAGTGATATCCGTTTCTGAAGTTCTTGAATTTGATACATCGCCCATCCAGCACCCATCCATGCAGAGTCAACACCTACAATCACTAGGCCTTCATCAGATTCTCATGCAAAATGGGAAATTAACTTAGCTAGCTGATAGTCAATCCTAGTGAGTACTGGGGTGCGTGTAATTTTGTGCTTGAGTAACTTGAAAGCTTCCAACGCTTCTGTAGTCATTTCAAAAGGGGCTTCCGAGTCTTGTAATAAAGTAGTAAGAGGCTTAGCTATGAGTGCATAACCTTTAATCCACCGTCGAGCTCCTCCAGCAGTGCCTAGAAAACCCCGTACATCAGAAACATCTTCTGGTACGGGCCAGTCCAACACGCGCACGACACTCGGTTCGAGTATCCAGCCCTCAAGAGAGACGATCGATCCTACAATGCGAAGTTTAATGGCAAATAAGACAACTTTCTTACCAGATGCAGTCATCCCGACATTTTCAAGTGTGCCTAAAAACTTGTCAAGATTCTGAACATATTCAAACACGAACCGTCGAATTCTTGGATTCTCCACTATCGCCATATCACCATACCTCAATTGTGGTCCTTTCATGCCACAGTCATCGACAAAGTTGTCTGCAATCTTGGGTGAGATATCTCGAATTCCATGCTTGACTCGACGTTGGAATTCCTGCATACTGTTAGTAAAACCTTGTACGAGTGTGGTCTGCTGTTTCGGTCCATCTGGTGAATGAAAAGCCTGAAGGGGGCATGAATTGACAGCAACCCAACAAGCATCAAATCCTGAAAACAAATCAAAGAGTCTGTAAGATGAATAACCGAGGAAGGACTCAGCAAATTCTCCGATGTTAGGAACTAGAGAAGAGTCACGGATAGTGACTGCGTTGAGTGGCTGCATATCAATCACTAGACGAACAGGTGGTACTGATCCAGGTTTCTTTGCTACTGCAAAAAGAGACAATCTATAACTTGACATAGTTGATTCAAAGCGTCCCGCAGCTTCATTGTCACGGATAACTGCTATAACATCGTCTTGAATAGCTTGTGGAATAGGTATTGGTCTTGATTGCCATGGTATATGTTCGATAGTTGGAATCTCATAATCCGGGTAGTACTCTCGAGAGAAGTAGCCTTTCTCGGCATAAGTCCAGGCGAAGGCCATACCTCGGTTTACTACAACAAAAGCAATCAGATTAACTTCATCTGATGACAGCGCACCAGGTTCAATCTTCTGGAGCATGTCCTCCAGCCGATCGAGTGTAACTCGCCCTGAGAAATCAAGTGTGTGATAGTCAGGTGGATGTGTAGGCAACGTTAAAGGGATCGCCGGAGGTATAGGTTTGAACTGTTGAGCTTGAGGGTCGGGGAAATAAGTCGGGGCTGGTCTAACTTTGTGGTCGACAGGCTTGTACTTCTTCTTCGGAGTCTTTGCTGGTTTACCGCTAGTGCCAGTATATGTAAATCTAGAAAAATATTCGTCGTTCAGTGCTCGATTAGTCCATGGGGAAGATAAAACTGATGTTGGGTTAATACCCATCGTTGAAATGTAAGAATAAATAAGAGAATCATAGTCTGAAGGAGGAATAATATCAAAAAGAGAATCAAAATCCGAATACTCAGCGTTGCCCATTAGGGCTTCAAAGGACCTTCCTAGAACGGGATAGGAAGTGCGGAAGGTCAAGGAATCACTCCCTAATCTCGAAAATCCGATTCCTCGACTTCTTCAATGAAAGATACCCCTTAGGAGGTTCTCCCATCCGTATAGCCGTAGTGTTTCGTGGATTTCCGGGATCTGTAATAGAAACCATTAGTGTTGGACGCATTCGTTTGTTACCATCCTGCCATAAGTAGAGCTTGCAGTGGTTGCCTCGTTTGTAATCAATCCGAGCAGAAAATTCTTGAAGGAAGGGCTGTCCTAATATAAGATCATGTTTCCCTATAGGCTGATTAGAGATGAAGACATGGTGAGCAAAGTCGTGGCCTCCTATTTTAATAGGGGCATCGATAGCGCATCCACGTAGGCGTTCATAGTCGCTGTTGATGCCTCTTAGGGACCAGCACATGCCGTCAAAGTCCATAGGGAGAGAAGCAGATTCTGGTAAGTGAGACCCTGCGACATTGAGCTCGGACCCGGAGTCAATCATAGCCAAATATTCGTTGCCGTTGAGAGTAATTTGAATATCGCCTACGGTCATTGCAAAGAAACGGGTTGCGGGATTTGCGCAGCAGCGTTAGAACACCTGAAGACAAAGTCTTTGATTCCCGTTTCGTCGGATTCAACATATGCGTGTCTTTCCACAGATTCTGCTCCAAGAGTACCTTCAATAGATGTTATTGGTTCCATAGTATGGCCGTATCCCGTAGAAGTAGTTCTGGATTATTTAGGCGCTCCGTATTCACGTTTAGTCCAGGTGTATTCCGTCATGAGCTTAGAAAGCTGAGGGCTAGCACCCAGAAGTTCAAAGAGGGGTACTTCAATGGTTAGTTCACCTATTTTTGAGAACATAGACTGCATGTCAGCTAAATCCTGAACTTTCGAAGTAAAATGATACTGTGGATTGTTTGCGGATCTCTTCTCGCCATCTTTCATCTCTACATCCTTCGTACCTCCCCTTGGATTTCCAGGTCTCAAATCTTTCCAACCTTGTTGTTGGTTAATGGGATTCATCGGTGGTGGAATATTGTTCCTCGATTGTTGTACCATAGGTGTTGCCTCGGGCGCGAATTGGACTTGCGGTACAGGCTGTTCTGGTTGTTGTAGCGCGGGTGGTAAAGTGGATTGCGGTGGAAGGTTTTGCCTCGCCTGCTTCTCCGGGCAGTTAACTTGAGACATAGGGTCATGTCTCTTCATCTTGGACGTGTCTAATCCAGATCGTGTAGAGGGATACATGTAATGTTGCGCATCCGGTACGGAGTTGAGTGCGAAAGAATCTCCGGCGAGAACATCCGTATCATCGTACATGAGTCCCACAGAGTGAGAAGATCGTAGATGCGGAGGTATATCGCGTGCAGAAGCAGAAGTTGTTGCCGTAGTGGTTGTTGTGTTGGGTCCCGCGGATCCATGCAAGTGTTGAAGATACGAGGAGATGCCTCCACTCCATCCGCTAGGAGTGCGCGGAAGATCCGCTCCACCAGGAAGAACATACCTGGATCGTACTGCATCAAAAGTCAAAAGGTGTTCAGCGAGCAACTTGTGAGTCTCCGGGCAAAACCTCGGGCCCGTTGGATGTACTCCATCCTGTCCACAAGATTCACCGCACATGAAACAATGTCTCGGCCCAGTCTGGCCATCTCTGCGTGGAGGCAGTTTGCTCTCTTTTGCCCTCATAAGCAGAGTTAAAGCCTCCAACTGCTTCGTCAACTCTTCAATACTGTTCCTCTGAACTGGCTGAATATCTGTATTCATCTTTGGCTCTTTGTATCCAACCGCCTCATTCAAAACATTCCCTTGGGGAATAGGTACGCTGGAGACACGATTTCCAAACTCATTAAAGGAAGACTTAGCTTTGTCTGAGTTATCCGTCTTCCAGTCCTCATAAATGACTGAATTTTTGTCAAACCTCAACTTGAGAATATCAAGAGAGTCGATTACCTCCGGCGGGTTGTCCTTTGAACGCTTGTTAGTTGGTAGAACTCCATGAAACCAGTCTTTCATTTCGTGAGGAATACCCAGAATGAATAGATAGTCAAACTTCTTATCCGTGATGAGTTTGCGTTTCTTCAGCAAAGCGGCGATACCTATGAAATCTCGGTAGTAGGACTCAACTTCAGAGAGTTTAGTAAAAGCGGGCTTAGCTGATCTTTCTTTACAAAAGTCCTTCACTTCCTCTTCAGTGTATTCCTTGGGCTTGTCCGTTGTTCCATAAAGCCTATAAAGAGCCTTCTTGGTGTTAGTCCAGGAGAGAGCCTTATCAGTATCAAACTCCTCCATATAGATAATGGTGTCCTTGACTTTATCAGAAGAGTAATCAATAATGTACTTCACCAACTTATCTAAGTCTGTCTCCCCCGCTTGTGAAGCATGCAAGGTAATCCAATTAAGGAAATCTTTGATATGTTGACCATTGAAGAATGGTGCATTCTGGGTGCGCGGAATCGGCATAGGCACCCGGAGATTATACATGGTGGGCTGTGTGTTAGTGGTGTTAGTACCACCAGGCGTAGTAGACATTTTGCACTAAATAGACACGGTAGTCTCGTAATTCACAATAAAATAATAAGAACACTTAGCTAGAGGTAGAACCTCGGAAAACTGAATCCCCTGCGGTGGTCACCACTGAAGTAAGAGATATTGGTCCAAGCGAGGACCAGTGGGGATATCCAGTCGGGATCTACGAAAGAGTAAGTGTAAAATAAAATAGATAGACTTAGCTATCTGTTAGTGTTTATAGTAAAGCTCTTCCGCCTTCGCTAGCGGTTCCGTATCACACATATGGAAAGATACCAGAAGAAAAGATGATCCCATTCTGTACATACAAGTAATTATACAGGCTGCCACGTGTGCTCCTGCGTCGCCTGACTCTGTACATGTGATGTAAGATAGGATAAAGTGTTTAGAAAGAAAATAGTCCGACAGAATTTGAATACCTTTGAATAAGCGACTCTAAGGCTCTGCTGCATGGCGCGGGTGACACACTTGACTAATAACCAGATCTCCCGCCTACGACCATCAGCGGGGACAGGAGAGGTTGCCAGCCTCAATGTCGTGATCTAGGTGTGTACTGACAACCGCCGCATCCACCGTCGGGACGAGAGACTCGTCAGATGCGGGAAGGAATAATGATCAAGCAAATGAAATCAACGGAAAAAGAATAGTAAAACATACGATACACCGAGATATAACCGAACCGCTAAAACTGCTACGCCTCTTCCATGACCAACCTAATCCATGGAATCGATAACAAATGTACTGGGGCTGCCGTAGAAATGTTCTGGTTTCTTGAATAATGCAGTAGGTGTCCAGGGTAAGAGGAGATCAAGGAGACAACAATTTGAATTATTGTGTATCAATGATGTTGATCGCCGTAATCACCGAGCCTTATTTGAGTCGTTGGTAGCGTTGTGTCATCGTGTCCAGATTATGAGAGAAGGAAAGAGAAAAGAGAGAATATGGAGGTGGGAGTAAGAAAGGAAGAGAGGGAACATGTGAAAGGAACTGAAACGAATTGATAGAGTTTTCGATGTGTAAAGCGATTTGTAATATATATGTATGTGTAAGAGCCCTGACTCTTAATGCCTCAGACCATGAGCAAGATCTCGTTCTATTAGAGAAATAGACCGAAACGAGTATGTGGTACGAGGATAAGAGTAGACTAATTATGTAATATTGGCGCTAACGGCAATGAACGTGCCGTAGGCGTTACACATGCCCCCTAGATTGACCCCACAGGTCCATCTTACCCAAAAAAAAACAAAAGAGAAAGATGGAAAAGGGAAAACATAACAAAGAGAAACATACAGTCATCTAATAGGTAACGTACGATGTAGTATGCTGGCAATTTCCATAAGCGCAGAAGAAGAGAAAGTGTCCTGTGAAAATCGCCGGATTCTCTGGATGCTGACACTAAGTCCAGATTGAGATGGTGGTGGCACAGTGGAGACAGTAGATCTCCAGCGCCATGAATGGGAGCACAAATATGGTGATGGGGAGTTTCAGTGGGTGAAGGTGATGGCATGAGTGTACCAGATTGGGATGGGCAACGACTTGAACGAAGCAAGAGCGAACCAAACGCACCATACACATTGTGTTTGACACGTTTACAAAGGCCTGTTGGTGGAACAGCAGTCACAGGGGCAACATAAGGCACAGGTGTACACTTGGTTGGAGTGTTTGAGAGATGAACACGAGCTGGCGGTGCGCCAGCTGTGTGTTCGAGCCCCATGACATGTTCATCCATGAATACTTCGAGTTTCCGGCCTGCTTTCCGCAGTTCAGCTACCTCCCATGCAAACTCTGAGGTTGGTTGGAGTCGAAATGAATGGGAAGTGGGTTTGGAGGGTGAAACCAATGTCAGAGCATGTGGAGACGATTTCAATGTGTTTGATGTGTTCGAAGCGAGCATGAGAGTCGGTGATGAGGCAGTAGGAGCGGTCAAAGGTGATGGAGAACTCAGAGCAGGAGGTGGTGTTTGAGATTTGGACAGTTCCATCCCAAACTCTTCTCCAGTCTCTTAATAGACTCTATCATCTGAAAACAGACCTCTGCCTGGAAACCTTCTTCCTTCACTGCCCAGCAACATCTTAATGTTGAATCCTGCACCACTGCCTCTGCCAAATCCCTACCAGCCACTGAAAGACCATGTTGTTCCCAGAGCTGCTTAAAGTTGACTAGCAGCTGTTGAATTCCCTGGGAGGAGAAGTCCAGGATCCCAGAGATGTGTGAGAGAGGATCATGAGGGAACATGGAAAGGATTTGAGAAAGAAAAGAGTAAGCCAGAGCCATGACAGAGTCATGGCTTGAGTTGTGCTGTTGTGTGGTCATATTGCTGTAATAGTCCTATTCAGGACAAGGTTGCTCAAAAAAGTGTAAGAGCCCTGACTCTTAATGCCTCAGACCATGAGCAAGATCTCGTTCTATTAGAGAAATAGACCAAAACGAGTATGTGGTACGAGGATAAGAGTAGACTAATTATGTAATATTGGCGCTAACGGCAATGAACGTGCCGTAGGCGTTACAGTATGTAAGTATAATGTACTGGTAAACGGCGTATAAGGATGTGTAGCTACCGACGGGGCAGCTACCACTTCCACACCGTTTCTTTTTGCAGCCGAAATAGTTAACATATTTCCATTGAAATAGATTTTCTTTGTCTAAAGAAATATGAAAGAAATTGATGGCAAAAAATTACTAATAAATCAGACGAAATTGATGGCATATTTAGCGCCCTATTTCGGACGAAATAGCCGCCGAAAAAGTACTTATTTTCCCATGCCTATTTCCAGGGCAATATTCACTCTTTTTCCACTTCAGGCAACCACATATTTGGTCTTATTAGTCTGCACTTTTGTTACATTGACCTTGCTAAAAAGACCCAAAAACCTAGGCAAAACCTGGGCAGCTAGGTCATGACCTTGGGATTTAGGTCATGACCTGGGAATTAGGTCATGACCTAAAAAATTGGTCATGACCTAGGTCAGGTTGGTCTTTTCCTGGGGTTGGTAGGTCATGGCCTGGGGTGAGATAGGATATGGCCTAGGTGGGGCAGGGCATGGTCTAGGTGAGGGAGGGGATGGTCTAGGTGTGGGAGGGGATGGTCTAGGAGGGGGAGGGTATAGTCTAGGAGGAGGAGGTTATGGTCTAGGAGGGGGATATATAGTTAGTCCAAGAGGTGAAGGGTGAGAGTGGAGGATGGTGAGATAGAGAATATAAGCAAGAATGAAATATCATAGAATCATGACAAGAAATGTGTAGTAACATATTGGGATTATTGGGATTTTTTACATATCTGTAGATTATGACAAGATCAAGCTAAGTCACAGTGCCCTGTTCTGGGTTGTCAGGCAAGAATGTGACTTACCTGACCTAGCTGATTCAGGTCATGACCTACTTTTTTAGGTCATGACCTGGGTGAACTAGGTCATGACCTACCTGACCTAGGTCATGACCTACTTGACCTAGGTCATGACCTGGATGAACTAGGTCATGACCTGGGTGGACTAGGTCATGACCTACCTGGCCTAAGTCATGACCCAAGCCAATTTAAAAATTACTAAATTAGGAAATTTTTCCATTTTTGCAGTGGATGAGGTCAAAGCTGTTTTTATTTCCAAATAAGGCAATTTTCAAACACCTTAACCGGTTTTATGTTTTTTTAATAGAGTTAGATACATTTGGAAATTTTTATAAATTACTATATTAGGCAATTTTATTTCAATAGACTTTTATTTCTTAATTAGGCAATTTCAAAACTTTTGCAGTGGATGAGGCCAAAGCTGTTTTCATTGCTTAATTGAGAAGTGACAAATTTGCAGTGGATGAGGTCAAAGCTGATTTCATTACTTATTTGAAAAATGACAAATCTTTTGCAGTGGATGAGGTCAAAGCTGTTTTCACTACCCAATTAAGAAATGACAAAACTGAACACACAAACTGTGTACACTCTTTTCCTAAGGACAATAGCTTGTGGTAGACATCCAGACCTTTTGTTTATACACAGAATAGGTTGCTCACCTAAAATGAAGCCAATCCTGTGGTGGGAAGGGGCTGGATTGCAAAATATCTTTTGGATAACCTTTGATTGTAGTGGATGAGGCCAAAGCTGTATGCCCATAAAAGGAAATCAATGAAAAGTGTTGAGTCTAAAGATTGCTTGATATAACATGCAGATTGGCATGGATAAGGGTGATCCTTTTCATCCCCTGATGCCCTGATGTGCTGTCTACCCTTTCTGAGTCTCAGATATATTTAGATGGCCACTGGGAGATCAGTCTTTATTGATCTTTGAACTTTCTCATCAAAAACCCTCATTTTTTCGAAATTACAGGATAAGTATCAGAGCATCCAGGGCAGGGTGGGCCACAGGCTTCTAGGACATTGTACCCTGGTATAATAGGTACATTTAGACGACTCAGGAGTAGCTTATACTGTCCTGGGAGAGTGGGTAATAATTGATCTCTGTATATGTATGCATAAATTTCGCTTTTTGGACCATCAAATCATTAATAGAGGCAGCTGTAGGCAAGGGATTGAGGAGAAACTCGAGGAATAGTGTATCAGGACTTGATATAGCATGTCTATAACAAAATATTCCCACTATCTGAAGGTCAAGATGTGATGATAAGTTTGACACAAGTATCAAACACTTAAGAACCCAGGAGTACTGGTACATCAAGATAAGGGAAGGGGTTATCAGGAAAAGGTTCTGATATCAATCTATGTATTCCTAGCATGCTATATGCCAAGCTAGACAGTCTTCTCTTGCCTACAGCTCCCACTATTAATGATTTAACAGGCAAAAAAGCGAAATTTATGCCTAATTAGACAGGTATCACTTATTATCCACTCTCCCAGGACAGTATAGGCTACTCCTGAGTCGTCTAAATGTACCTATTATACCAGGGTACAATGTCCTAGAAGCCTGTGGCCCACCCTGCCCTGGATGCTCTGATACTTATCCTGTAATTTCGAAAAAATGAGGGTTTTTGATGAGAAAGTTCAAAGATCAATAAAGACTGATCTCCCAGTGGCCATCTAAATATATCTGAGACTCAGAAAGGGTAGACAGCACATCAGGGCATCAGGGGATGAAAAGGATCACCCTTATCCATGCCAATCTGCATGTTATATCAAGCAATCTTTAGACTCAACACTTTTCATTGATTTCCTTTTATGGGCATACAGCTTTGGCCTCATCCACTACAATCAAAGGTTATCCAAAAGATATTTTGCAATCCAGCCCCTTCCCACCACAGGATTGGCTTCATTTTAGGTGAGCAACCTATTCTGTGTATAAACAAAAGGTCTGGATGTCTACCACAAGCTATTGTCCTTAGGAAAAGAGTGTACACAGTTTGTGTGTTCAGTTTTGTCATTTCTTAATTGGGTAGTGAAAACAGCTTTGACCTCATCCACTGCAAAAGATTTGTCATTTTTCAAATAAGTAATGAAATCAGCTTTGACCTCATCCACTGCAAATTTGTCACTTCTCAATTAAGCAATGAAAACAGCTTTGGCCTCATCCACTGCAAAAGTTTTGAAATTGCCTAATTAAGAAATAAAAGTCTATTGAAATAAAATTGCCTAATATAGTAATTTATAAAAATTTCCAAATGTATCTAACTCTATTAAAAAAACATAAAACCGGTTAAGGTGTTTGAAAATTGCCTTATTTGGAAATAAAAACAGCTTTGACCTCATCCACTGCAAAAATGGAAAAATTTCCTAATTTAGTAATTTTTAAATTGGCTTGGGTCATGACTTAGGCCAGGTAGGTCATGACCTAGTTCACCCAGGTCATGACCTAGTTCACACAGGTCATGACCTAGGTCAGGTAGATCATGACCTAGTTCACCCAGGTCATGACCTAAAAAAGTAGGTCATGACCTGAATCAGCTAGGTCAGGTAAGTTACATTCTTGCCTGACAACCCAGAACAGGGCACTGTGACTTAGCTTGATCTTGTCATAATCTACAGATATGTAAAAAATTCCAATAATCCCAATATGTTACTACACATTTCTTGTCATGATTCTATGATATTTCATTCTTGCTTATATTCTCTATCTCACCATCCTCCACTCTCACCCTTCACCTCTTGGACTAACTATATATCCCCCTCCTAGACCATAACCTCCTCCTCCTATACTATACCCTCCCCCTCCTAGACCATACCCTCCCCTCCTAGACCATCCCCTCCCTCACCTAGACCATCCCCTCCCTCACCTAGACCATGCCCTGCCCCACCTAGGCCATATCCTATCTCACCCCAGGCCATGACCTACCAACCCCAGGAAAAGACCAACCTGACCTAGGTCATGACCAATTTTTTAGGTCATGACCTAATTCCCAGGTCATGACCTAAATCCCAAGGTCATGACCTAGCTGCCCAGGTTTTGCCTAGGTTTTTGGGTCTTTTTAGTAAGGTCAATGTAACAAAAGTGCAGACTAATAAGACCAAATATGTGGGTGACTGAACTGCTTTTTCAATGGAAAAATTTGTTAAAATTCAGGGGAAAAATATATTATATTTCTATCCCTTTTTCGGAGGTAATATACTGATGTACTGGCAGTGTATTGGTTGCGCGAATCTTCGAAATGTCAAGACTAAACATAGCTGGTACAGGTGCGATTAATGACAGCTTGGCATTATTGAGCACTAACTCAGCCCAAAGGTTACAAAATGTGCAAGCACTTGGCAGCGGCGTTGAAGTCTCGCTCAAAGTCTATCCAGGCAGCAATCAAAGCATATAACACAGCAGCAGCAGCACTGACTCCTCCATGCCAGGAGGTATCTTGGGAGGAGATTATTGAGTTTTCTTTTCTCTCTGAATTTGACATTTTGCGGGATGCAAGGGAGGATGTTCGAGAGAGAAAATGGGCAACTCAGAAGAATCGGCTGCTCATGCAGCAATTCTTCAAGTTGCTTTGTGCTGAGGATGAGCTGGCCAGACTGCACGTAGAGATCCGTCGTCTACTTACTAACATTGAGAATGAGGAGGTCAAGATTCGAGCAGCAGCAACCCACATAGAGAAGACGGATCCAGCGTTAGCGCTGCAGATACATCAGGAAAAGGCTAATAGACTCAAGCCAACTTGAGCCAACTTGAGGCCAACTTCAGTATATTTGCCAACTTGAGGCCAACCTGAGTATATTTGTCAACTTGAGGTTGACATGGGCCAACTTGAGTATATTTGTCAACTTGAGGTTGACCTGGGCCAACTTGAGTTGATTTGCCAACTTGAGGCTAACCTGGGTCAACTTGTTAGCTTGAGATCAACCAGGGTCAACCTCAGTAGATTTGTCAACTTGAGGTTAACTTGAGATTAACTGAAGTCAACTTGAGCTTAACCTGGTATAAGGAATGTACTGAGTTCAACTGTAGAGTAGTAATGCCCAAAGTTGCTATTTAAGTTGAACTTGAATGAGGTTTAGGTTTAAAAAAGATCAATTGTGTAGACAGAGGTCATTAGGTATCTAGACAAATTCTATACAACTGGGGGTAGTGTGGGATGGGACCAGGATAGGAAAGTGCAAAGACAGGACGTGAGTAAAGGAACATAGAGAGGCTCCCTAGAGACTGTGAATGTGCCCTACATTTAAAATGAGAGAAAACCAAGGGAGAGATGGCAAAAACATCAAAAATCACCTAAGTGAGACTGACCAGGGGGAGATGACCCAGATGGAAAGTGACCAGGAAGTGAGTAGAGGAGCATAGAGAGGGTCCTAAGCGAATGTGAATGGGCCCTACCTCGGAAAAATTGAATGAAAATTGAAGGAGTTATGGCAAAAACATTGAAAATCACCTATATGATGAGAGAGTGATGGAAAAAGTTGGGAATTGCTCTAGCGTGAGTAAGGCGATAGTGAGGGGGTACTTAGGGGATCTAAACGAGCCCTGGACGAAAGAAATCGAATGGAAACTGATGGAAATATGGCAAATACAGCGAAAATCACCTAAGTGAGACTGACCAGGGTGAGATGACCAAGATGGAAGGTGACCAAGAAGTGAGTAGAGGAGCATGGAGAGGGTCCTAAGCGAATGTGAACGGGCCCTACCTCGGAAAAATTGAGTGAAAATTGAAGGAGTTATGGCAAAAACATTGAAAATCACCTATATGATGAGAGAGAGATGGAAAAAGTTGGGAATTGCTCTAGCGTGAGTAAGGCGATAGTGAGGGGGTACCTAGGGAATCTAAACGAGCCCTGGACGAAAGAAATTGAATGAGAACTGAGGGAAATATGACAAAAACAGCGAAAATCACCTAAGTGAGACTGACCAGGGGGAGATGACCAAGATGAAAGGTGATCAAGAAGTGAGTAGAGGAGCATGGAGAGGGTCCTAAGCGAATGTGAACGGGCCCTACCTCGGAAAAATTGAGTGAAAATTGAAGGAGTTATGGCAAAAACATTGAAAATCACCTATATGATGAGAGAGAGATAGAAAAAGTTGGGAATTGCTCTAGCGTGAGTAAGGCGATAGTGAGGGGGTACCTAGGGGATCTAAACGAGCCCTGGACGAAAGAAATCGAATGGAAACTGATGGAAATATGGCAAAAACAGCGAAAATCACTTAAGTGAGAATGAACTGAGGAGTGCTGAACAACATGGGGAACTGATCATATGAGATCAAAGCAGCATAGAGAATGTCTTTAGGCAATGTGAGTGAGCCCTACTTTGAAGAAATTGCATGAAAACTGCAGGAGATATAATAAGAAAGACAAAAAAAATGCCTAAGTCTGATGGTCATGTGTTAACTTATGACAAATCATTCAACTTGCATGTTCTCGCTCCTCCACCATCGTCTCTGGGATTCCCTGCTGTGTTGCCAACAAATCCATCCACCATTAGTCTTTCTTTATTACCCATTTGTTTTGTTTATTTTCTCACTGTAACTGTCTCTCTCGAGAGGCCGAGCTTGGACATGGTTAAGATAGCACAGTTACAGGCAGCTGCCACCTTTCTCGAGGTTCTTTGGAACTGGTCATGATAGAGCGTTGCATTTTTACTCCTTCTTACTGTTCCTCTCTGCCTCTTTAATCTTGTCTCAGCAACTCCCCATACTGTCTGTCCCACTTAGGTGAGTTTTGGTGTTCTTGTCATATCTCCTTCAGTTTTCACTCAATTTCTTCGATGTAGAGCTCGTTTAGATCCCAATGGACCCTCTCCCACCGCTTCAATATTGTTTGAATAGCTCCCCATCGTGGTTACTGTCCCCAGGTCAGTCTCACTTAGGTGATTTTCGCTGTTTTTGCCATAATTCCATCAGTTCTTATTCAATTTCTTTTGTCCAGGGCTCGTTTAGATCCCCTAGGTACCCCCTCACTATCGCCCTACTCACGCCAGAGCAATTCCCAACTTTTTCCATCTCTCTCTCATCATATAGGTGATTTTCAATGTTTTTGCCATAACTCCTTCAATTTTCACTCAATTTTTCCGAGGTAGGGCCCGTTCACATTCGCTTAGGACCCTCTCCATGCTCCTCCACTCACTTCTTGGTCACTTTCCATCTTGGTCATCTCACCCTGGTCAGTCTCATTTAGGTGGTTTTCGCTGTTTTTGCCATAATTCCATCAGTTCTTATTCAATTTCTTTCTTCCAGGGCTCGTTTAGATCCCCTAGGTACCCCCTCACTATCGCCCTACTCACGCCAGAGCAATTCCCAACTTTTTCCATCTCTCTCTCATCATATAGGTGATTTTCAATGTTTTTGCCATAACTCCTTCAATTCTCACTCAATTTTTCCGAGGTAGGGCCCGTTCACATTCGCTTAGGACCCTCTCCATGCTCCTTCACTCACTTCCTGGTCACTTTCCATCTTGTTCATCTCCCCTGGTCAGTCTCACTTAGGTGATTTTCGCTGTATTTGCCATATTTCCATCAGTTTCCATTCGATTTCTTTCGTCCAGGGCTCGTTTAGATTCCCTAGGTACCCCCTCACTATCGCTCTACTCACGCTAGAGCAATTCCCAACTTTTTCCATCTCTCTCTCATCATATAGGTGATTTTCAATGTTTTTGCCATAACTCCTTCAATTTTCACTCAATTTTTCCGAGGTAGGGCCCGTTCACATTCGCTTAGGACCCTCTCCATGCTCCTCCACTCACTTCTTGGTCACTTTCCATCTTGGTCATCTCACCCTGGTCAGTCTCATTTAGGTGGTTTTCGCTGTTTTTTGCCATAATTCCATCAGTTCTTATTCAATTTCTTTTGTCCAGGGCTCGTTTAGATCCCCTAGGTACCCCCTCACTGTCGCTGTACTCACGCTAGAGCAATTCACAACCTTTTCCATCACTCTCTCGTCATATAGGTGATTTTCAATGTTTTTGCCATAACTCCTTCAATTTTCACTCAATTTTTCCGAGGTAGGGCCCATTCACATTCACTTAGGACCCTCTCCATGCTCCTCTACTCACTTCTTGGTCACCTTCCATCTTGGTCATCTCACCCTGGTCAGTCTCATTTAGGTGGTTTTCGCTGTTTTTGCCATAATTCCATCAGTTCTTATTCAATTTCTTTCGTCCAGGGCTCGTTTAGATCCCCTAGGTACCCCCTCACTGTCGCTGTACTCACGCCAGAGCAATTCCCAACTTTTTCCATCTCTCTCTCATCATATAGGTGATTTTCAATGTTTTTGCCATAACTCCTTCAATTTTCACTCAATTTTTCCGAGGTAGGGCCCGTTCACATTCGCTTAGGACCCTCTCCATGCTCCTCTACTCACTTCTTGATCACCTTTCATCTTGGTCATCTCCCCCTGGTCAGTCTCACTTAGGTGATTTTCGCTGTTTTTGCCATATTTCCCTCAGTCCTCATTCAATTTCTTTCGTCCGGGGCTCGTTTAGATCCCCTAGGTACCCCCTCACTGTCGCTGTACTCACGCTAGAGCAATTCACAACCTTTTCCATCACTCTCTCGTCATATAGGTGATTTTCAATGTTTTTGCCATAACTCCTTCAATTTTCACTCAATTTTTCCGAGGTAGGGCCCATTCACATTCACTTAGGACCCTCTCCATGCTCCTTCACTCACTTCTTGGTCACTTTCCATCTTGGTCATCTCACCCTGGTCAGTCTCATTTAGGTGGTTTTTCCTGTTTTTGCCATATTCCCCTCAGTTTTCATTCCATTTCTTTGTTATAGGGCTCTTTTAGATTCCCTAGGTACCCCTTACTATTGCTGTACTCACGCTAAACTTTGCTATTATCTTATGTTATTATCATTTATTTTGTACTTTGTTTGTATACAAATTACATCATTTGAACACTTAGTTGTTGTGACTTGAATGTTCTTGAAGTAATATGTTGCCTACTCACAGGTGGCTTGAGATTGACTTGGGACTACTCTAGCTGAGTTCAGGCTGACTTGAGACTGACTTGAGTTGCCTTGAAGTTGCTCAAGTTACCCAAGTTGGCTTGAAGTTGGCTTGAAGCTGGTTTGAAGTTGGTTTGAAGTTGGCTTCAGTGGATTGAAATAGATCAACCTTGCATTGAGTGCTGTATGGCCCCCAATGACCATTGGGGGCCATACAGCCCTCAGGCTGGCTGAAGGGTCATCCAGGTTGGCTCAACTCTCCTTGAGTAAAGGGGGTATTTTCCTGATGTAGTCCTGCATGGAAGGATGTGTTCTCGTTTTCACAAGCTACACAGACAGCGGCTGCGCGCAATCACAAAACTCGGTGGATTCCAACAGAAAAACATGATTCACTTTAGACATGGAACTTCGGTAACTGCAGAGGACATAGACATGGAGAGTGGGGAGTGGGGGAAGCAAGGCAACGGACAGACCATCATGGATGGTGATGACAAGGACCCATTGGACCCAGAGATGTTGCTGGGTGAGGACAAGGAGGGTATTGAAGGAAGGGCAGAATTGCTAATGTATGTAGCAGAGGATGAGATGTAGATTTATGCGCCAATATGATCGTATTTCTTGTCATGAGTATCTAGCGCCCTAATGGCGCTTAAAAGAGTCGTTATTATAACCAAGTAGTATATATAAGGCTATATCAAGTACTGTGGTACGCCATAGGTAGGACAAAACCCTTATCCTTACCCATAAGAGCGGATATAAAACCATTATCCCCTCTTATTGGTAGGAATAGGTGGGACAAGGAGGTGTGAATTTCCTCTCTAAGTGATCACTTGAGCTCGGGTCGGCAATATTTGTGTAAGGTAGCGTCCACTTCGTTCGCAGAACAGGCAAGTCTAGTTGTCGATTTCCAATTTCTAAAGTGGACTGAGGAAAAGTTAAGGTGTGAGAGTGAACAAGAAAGGGAAAAGTACCAATTTGGAGCCCAGATACTTTGCGAAGATCTTGCGACAGAAGTGGAATATCTGATATGTCATATGCGCCATAGGAACAAATCCTGGTTGTGACTGTGGTGTAAAGCCCACAATCTTTTCTGTATGCCAATGAGATTCAAATTTGAGCAGAGGGGTAGTTGATCGTAACTTTGTTTGAAGTTGAATCAGTTCAATTGCGTTATCAAACCTATGTGCATGAGATAGAATTACAGCGATACACGTGCTACTCATGAAATGTCCCCATTATCAATTTCCAACTTGTATCGGGGTAATTCTCTGCGTATGCGTTGAAATTCTTCTTTCTCGAATATATATCAAGTCGAACCTGGTCTATTCCAACCTTTGATGAAGGAGAAATCATTGGGATGTTCGGAAAATTTAACACAAAAGCTGTTGCAATGCAAATCATCCGGTGATATAGGATGAGAACCGTAGTATTCCAGCGCAACCGTAAAGCAGTAGCGGTCTCCTGGATATCTTGTAGTTCCAACATAGAATCCTGACTTGACACGGATGGTGTCCAAGATGCTGGGTGCATGAATGGTGCTATATCCTTGTGCCTTCCATGTTTCCTCGGAGTCGTCATGCAAATTGTCGTCGCGCACGCCTTGATTCCAGCAAATATTTTGATGACATTTTAGAGTTGGTTGGGGAAATAATGCTATGGCGTGAGAGTTCATAATGATGTTCATTTGACAAGCTATATCACAACAATTGTGGTTATCGATCACAATGTTCCATGAATGCACTTACTGGAGGGGGAGGAAAGAACCGCTTCTAAAGGAGAACAACGTACGCCAAAGATTTGCACCGTTTTGTTTGCCTGTATAAAACTCCATACACTCGAAACTTTGGTAAAGCTCGATGTGTCTTCATCGACATGGTCAACCTGGCGTCTTATCCGCTGGGATTCCAGAAAGACTGTATGATTGAAATCCAAGAGGAACGTCGAAAGTTGAGAGTCTGTTCTTGTATAGTCATAGACAATGAGTTGGAGCCAGTTTGCAAGAAGCACTGACTGCCCCAGTTCACAATACAGATCAAGTTTGCATTCGTACGTCTCGCACGAAAAGAACTGCAGCACGACAGAGCTAGAAATGAGCGTGCACATATAAGCCTGGGTTGGAATTGACAGAGGTCTCGATTCAGACAAATGTATCACTGTACCTGAAGCTCTTGGAAATATGCATACTCTTGGCCGATTGTAAAAATTTGTCTGATGGTGTGGTTAATTCTTCCAGCTTGTGCAAGGTAATCTGAAACTTTTCTTCTGAGATTTTGGTCTACGGCATTGAGAACCACCAAAGTTGCAGTGTCAAGGAAATTAAAGAATGAGAAACGGTGGCACAAAGTTGGAAGCTTATGTTGCCACAGCGACTGACTCAAAATTGTTTAGCGCCTGTGTGTCTTCAAAATCAAAGTGAATTTCCAATGAATTTCTTTCTTCTGCGATGATGAAGACACTCGCGCTTGGAATACATCATGAAATACTGTCATGGATCAACGACGACATCACATTGATAATGGCTTGGGCTTCAGCAAACAAGACAAATTATGCTGCCCCTATCACACTGCTATATCGCCACATTCAATGCGAAGCTTTCTGTACCCTTGCGTGTTCCCCAGGTTTCGCACAGTTTGTAAGGAACATTGACTTTCGACCAGCAGCAGAGCAGGTTGGAATTGCCCCGATGTTCTGGCTTCATCGAATGCTGCCTGGATTGCGCTTGAGACTTCACCAAGAATTGTGGGTTTCCACTGGTCGGTGTCTGACTCCTTGTCTTCCATTTTTCCCACAAACGTACCTCATGTACTCCGGAACCTCTCAACGCTAGACATCCATATCAAGAACTATACACAAGACAACTTTAAATGCATTTTACATTCATAGAACCTCCTTTTTCCTCAACTGACTGTTATTAAAGTTGTCAATGTTGCACAACAACCTCGAGGTTCTACGCCTATTTTTTGACAAGAACATTAAAATCTGTAGGTTTCCTCAACTGAGTAAAGCCCAGTAGTGACATATGTTTTTAGAAAATGACGGAGACCTCATCGTTGCACTCATTGCTTCTCTGCCCAACATCGTCTGCAAAGTCACGGAATTAGACATCAAAATTTCCCATATTATCCCTCCCGACCTCGAAGTTCAACTCTAAAATGTGTTCAACTCTCCTTCATTTGAATTTCGTATGCTTCGTAGAATTAGATTTTGTTCTTGCAATGATTGAATCTCTGGTTCCTCATGTATCAAACGCCAACGTTCGTTGGTATACAACTGGAGAGCAACTGCTAGTACTCCATCATTCTCAACAGAACAACCCCAGATGATTTAAACCACCTTGAGGGTGAGCTCATCAACGTTTGTTCCATGCTCATGTCCTGTCGCAATCGAGACAATATCATATCGCTTGAAATCTCGGTTTGGATGTTAAGCAACCTCGGAGATCTCTTGCCTGATCTAGTACCATTGAGGTCGCTCACTGCTTTGACAATATGCGATTTCTCCTTAGCAGACTCATTTGGGAGTGCCGTTACCGGGGTGTCTGACGAATGTTCAAAGTTGTGATCACTTTCAAGGTCGACAACTGTATTAAATCTAATGTATGTTGTACATGACTATTTGATGCATTTCTTGCAATGTTGATTGTCAAATTCAGTGTAAGGATCTAGGCGGAATCCTTCGAGCGCGGGTTACGAACCTGGAAACCAAAGTGCGGATACGCTCTGTACTTCTGTCGTTCAGCCGAACTGGGAAAGTTGGTTTGAGATGTGAAAGGATGTGAGTGTAGAACGGTTCCGAAGTGCCTATGGGATGTAAGACTCATGTCGGGATTGTCCAAGGGACTAATGTAGGGACAGCAGGTCTGTACAGGCGATAGAATGAACTCGGCGAGTAAGCCTAAGAGTAGATGAGTTTCCGACTCGAAGGGTAGGACCCACTAAGTGCAAGCGGCTTTGATAGTGATATGAGCGGAAGCGGAAGGTCAAGCGGTAGCTGACCTGATGTGGCGCAAACAGAGTGGAACCAAATAGATGATAGTAAATTGCAGAGGTTGTGAAAACAATGGAGTGAAGAAGCAGAGTTAAAGAAACAGATAAAGCAAGAAACCGGAACACACAAGAGCACACAAGTCAAGGGGTTAAGCAATATTTCCAATCTACTGTACTTGACATGGTACGGAACTATATAAAGGGTACTCGAGGACCGGAGTAGCGATAGGTAATAATCTGAGAGTAGAAAAGACAAGAATAGCCAAAAGAAGTACAAGGGATGAAAGACAACAATGAACATAAGCGGAGAACCTTCTCTTGCCGTTGAATGACCAGCCTTGGATTGCTTTACGAGCGAATTCATCCGTGAAAAGGAGGACCGAGATCATTTTTAAAAGTTTGAGGTGTCAACAGGTCACAGTCTTTGTTTCTTTGTGAATGCATGATTATTATTGCCCGTAGTAAATATGTAACTTCTTCACACTGCCAAGATATCAGTATTTCTCTGCCGTAAAAGGCTAGGAAATATATTACATTTTTCAGTTCATTTTGCAGCAATTTTGTCCCCTGTAAAATATCATATTTTGCCTCTGTGAAAGGTGTGGGAAAATACAACCTTTTTCGGGGCTTATTACGCTAGAAAAATTATATATCTTACTAAATCTATTTTTCTTGAAATATTTGTAATTTTTCCACAATTTTTACCTTTGTAAAAGCTTTGTTATGACCTTTGTCATATATTGGCTTTTTCAAAAGATTTTACTTAGGAAAAATATGCTGCGAAAAGAAACGGGCTATGAATGGGTCAAAGGAATCCTTTGTCCGGCCCGGCCGTAAAATAAATCCATTTTCACAAGAAAAATACAATATTTTGCCACTGTAATAAAAACCTCTTTTTCAGTGGCAAAAAATGTAGAAAAATAACAAATATTTCCGGAAAAATAGCTAGTGTAAAATATGTTATTTTACAAGTGAAAAAGGATCTATTTTCCCACACCTTTTTCTTCTGAAACAAATGATATTTTGCAGGGGAGAAAAACACTGAAAAATCAATGGAAAAATGTTATATATTTCCTTGCCTTTTACTGAGGCAAAATATTGATATCTTGGCAGTGTCAAAAGATATATCTCTCTTTTTAAAGCCAACGAGGCTTGGCAAGCTGGCGTCAGGATCACTAGCCACAAATAAGGACAAGTACCAGTACAATAATAACATATCGATATCTCAGAACATTGCACTGTAGTGACTAGGTACTAAATCAGACAAACGCCTCAATATCAGGTCATATACTACTAGTAGCATATAATGTATCATAATGAATCAGTATGCTCGCTATCGAAAACCAGAACAGCCTAAATACTACAGGTTCACATACTGGTCAACAGGTACTAAACCCCCTTCTGACTACATATCAATCCCAACATGTAGTTGCACCGACAGCCTGAGAGACCATGATATGTAACGTCTATGTATCGGCCTGATCCTCGACAATGCTCAGATAAGCAGATAATGGCATTTGGCATATTACACCTCCTCTTTCTTCTCCTCTACTACCTGTCCTGTCTCACCTCCCTGTCCTTGTCATGTGCACTACCCTTGACCTTCATAACCAGGAGAGTGAAAGCTATCAGGAAGGAGGTGACCCGCTCATGCGATGCTACCATTACGACAAGCATCCTGACTATACCTTCTCCATCATTATGTGCAATATAACAAAAACGACAGCAAGATGGTTGCAACACGGCTGTTGCCTAAGGCCGTACTTGAGGATGATCAAAGTGCCCAAACATAGAGACACTTTTGTCCGCCTCGTAACATTGTCTCACCATTTGCGGTAGAGCGGTTACGCTATGCAAAAGGATATACATAGGTCCCTCATTCCGAGACAATGGCGGCTATGCCACTTCTGTCATGAGGAAACGGAAAATGAAGCACGCACCTCATTTCCTGCCAAGATAACCCCTTGCTCTCCACTCCACCGTAACTTCTTTGAGAAAGTGTGCAGACTAAGTTGCCTAAGCTCACTCCCATCCTATCTTCCCTGCCCCCTTGGATGTTCTACGGGACCTACTCTTCAGAGAGAGATTGCTGCCTGCTGGCCAAATATATCTTTTTTTTTTGTGGAGAGTAATCTCTCCCTACAGTGTGCTGAAAAGGTCATACACCATCGGGCCTCTGTAATGTTTGGCCTGGGCCAACGTCTTTAATGTTCCACCTAGAGAAATGCTGTTATGCACATAACGGGCCTGTGGGTGCTTTTGTGTGGGACTCGAAACTTGTGCTGCGCTGCCGCTCCTACAGCCGTTCCAATTTACCGTACCATAAGACATACTCAAACTCATGCTCATAGCTCCTCAACCGACACCAGCACAAATACCCACTAGTAAAACTCCAGCTCTCATACACCAGTCCTCTGGGAGAGAGTCCTGACCTTCAAGCAAGCACATTCTGCTTGCCAAATATATCTATGATGTCCTGAATGTAATATCTGGGTCCCCAGAGTGGGAACAGTGCTTAGCACACGAGAGGTTAACAATGAGTACTGATCTGGTTCTTATATAATGATTGCATTACGACCCTCAGGAGTCAGGAGCATATGCATTGTCCACATTGCCAATATTTTGCTCACGTGACATTGGTGAAGAAATTAAATCTAAAAGTCTCACTTGTTGAATCGGAAAATGCTCGGAAAATTGCTCAAGCACGAATCGCGCCACGTTTCCCTCGGTTGTAATCTACTTTTGCTACTAGTTTTCGTGTAAAGGTTCTGACTTGTTCTCTAGTTTTCATGGTTCCTTATATCAGTGTTTATATTCTAATCTGCTGCTCTAGGTCGTATCGCGTTTGTATCCCATGTATATCGCGTCTTTATTTTGTCAACAGTGAACACTTGGAAATTCCGCTTACACAGTCAACAGCGGGATTGTCCCTTTGCAGTGCCGGATAAGTATACATAATGATGCACCATCAATCAAGGAGGGTCTACCCAATTTGGATGCTGCAATGCGGCAGAATACAATCAATGCTTCCTATGTTATGTAATTTTTTCTCTCTTGCTCTTGTACTACTACTACTCGCGCTGTTACACAGAAAGTAGTTGTTGTAGTGAAGCTTTCATGAAGTTTTGTCTTCTTCTATGGGAGCATGTAGATGTCATACAGTTTTGAAACTGAGAAGTGTTTCCAGGATTTTAAGAATGATTGGTATACGATTTTACTAGCATGAAGGACATATCAGATTGATAATTTAATGTTTTTTGGGATTATGTCAGATGGGTGTGGACTGGGGAACAGGGTGCTGCCTGATTCCATAGTTCTGCGATATCAGTGTATGCCATTTGACGCATCAGCTGCCCATGTCCGATGCGATATTGGTTATGGCTAGCCGGTGTGTTTGGCGCTGTACGTTGCTCTACTGTCAATTTGAGCACAGCAATGACAACTCGAGTTTCTGAGCTACCTTCTTGGCTGTTCTGATGCGACTTCACACGACACAATTTGTACCGATGTTTCATCCCGCGAACTCTCATTCTGGAAAGAAAAGAGAGGGCTTTTGTTTTGTTTACTTTTACTTTTGTATCATCAGTGTCTGCTATCCATGCCTGCAATGTTAATTAATGCTTACAGTGTCGGCCAAATTTTTGCCACCGAGGCTTCAGCAAGTTTCTTGGACGCCCAGACATGTCGGAAGATGTCCGCCTGCTCGGCTTGAGCTATAAATGCTTCGACGAATAAAAATATGACTCCAACACACGAGTCATGAAACCACGCGGGGTAAGTGCATTTGACAGGTGCGCCCTCTCAAAGCGACCATATGGATATACACCGAGAGTGTAGTTTTCTGACCTCCTCTCCCTGCGCTGCTCCTCATCTGAAGGATTTGTCAGCCCTCATTTCACGATGCCAAATCTATATCCCCTCCCTTTCGATAGCTGGCCTTTCTATCTTGAACATAGCAGTGGGGCCATATAATTTTGCACTTGCGGGTCCACTCACCTGGAAACTTTATCATGAAATTCAACTTGAACTCAGTCGGTTGCGTAGCGCGGCTACTATCTTCTGCTGTCTCCCGATATCAAGAGGCAGCTGATTCACTGCCTTGTTCAACACAGCACCCTATTCTCACATACGACAATAAAAATCATTCTAGATAATCTTGGTCGCTGGTCCTTGTTTGTTCTAGAAACAAAATCAAATATAGAGAGCATCCTCTTCCAGATGTTGGATGCCCAGCCCGACCAAACTGCTGAAATTTTGGAGGATATTATGAAGCTTGTGCTTGTCTTTATGATCCAAAATGCTCTGACACTGACGCGATTACAGGGCAATAAATTGACATTACAATGCTTTTCATTTCGAGACTTCCAAACACTTGGTGTCGGAAGATGGGTGAACGACGAGGTGGTAAACTACTTCGTTCGCAAATGGTGCTCGGAATCTAGCACAACCCTGGGACTCAACAGCTGGTTTGCCTGCAAATTTATTTTCGAGGAGGACTTGTGTATTCATGCAAAACAATGTTTGACCGCAGAAAAGAATGTGAAAAGATGGTGTCGGGCGGCCAAGGTAAGAAATGCCTTCCTATCTCTTCAATTTTGGCTGTGCTTATCCAGACGTAGAAAGCTCAAGGTCTCCAAAAATGGGACCGCGTGTTCATTCCTATAAATTCGAATAATAATCACTGGTATTCGGCTTCTATTAACTTTCAGGCAAAAACTATCAACATCTACGATAGCCTTGCCCATGTGTGCATCAACAATCGACACAAACCACTAGAGTCCAGGATGAATACATCCATCATTTTAGTATATACAGTAAACATTGTCATAATGCATTAGATCATAATGCATAATGTTCATAATGCATCAGGTTCGGAGGTCTCCCGAGTTGGGAGGCGGAAGATTATGCAAAATCCTCATTTTGCATATTGCATAAGGACTGCCAAGAAATTTTATGCATTATCCCTGGGAGGGTAGCAAAATTCAAAGTTTATGGCCAATTTATGGTACATAAAATAACGGAGAAATGAAGCAACGGACCAATGTCTATCAGGTAAAGCTTGTTTCAACAAGTCTTCTAAAATTTTATCTGTCCTCACTGTCATGACTGGTGCTCCCGAAAAAACTCGAAAGCCCCAAGCGAAGCCAAAACCTTATGCCAGGCATCAGTCTAATTTACAGCCTAAAAAACCAAAAGGTGTTGCTTCAGAAAGTGATCATCGTTGACCAAGATGATGACAGCAACAAAGACGAAGAGGAGATGTTAACTAGTGAGATGCTAGAGTTCTGCCGAAAACTTGAAAAGGCATGTCTTACAAAGGGTAAGCCCGAGCAGAGCATGGTGTTGCAGGAGGCTTTGAGAAAGTTTTGAGGTGAGATAGCAAGGGAGGAGCTTCTGAACAGTAAACAGACTATTCTAGATGACTACTTTACAGCCAAGTAACCCCACATATCGTCGTACCTAAAGTTGTGACATTTGTAGCAGGCGTCACACATTGTGATCTATGTGACCTCAAACTGAGTCTGCATATTTCTTGTATTGCATAGGATCTGAGGTCCACGGACCCTATGCAATATGAGAATGTTTACTGTAATACTATTTCCTTATACCCTTGCTTAATACTGACATGGTACGTACTGTAATAGGTTTTGATGTGGCTTACTGAAGTGCTTGGTGCCCTAAGGGGAGACAAAATCCAGTTCAAAGACACTTCGACTACCGACTGGTGCTTTGATCCTCACGCCGTGGTAAGCAGGTAAACTAAATTCTATTTTCTTGAATGCATTGGTCTCTTTACTAGGTTCCATTCCAACCAAACGGTTTTGACTGTGGGCTTCACTTTAGGCAACCACCCTACCCTACCTAGTTAGGGTAAAAAAGTGGGTACACATTCTACCCTAGGAGGTGCCTATTTTCGGTATTCTACCCTGCCATATATTTTGGTAACTACCCAGCTCAGGGTAGCTACCAAGCCCAATCTCAGGTATACCTGAGCAGCTACCTGGGTGGGGTTGGGTAGCTACCGGGATGTGACATGTCACAGGTGTCCGGGGTCCCTGCTGGTAGCTACCCGCCATTTTAAAGTTGTTTTTTTGTTGACCTTACAACTTATTTTGGGCTTCATCTGGTTGTACACTTCCCTCACCTATATAGTAGTTCGACTGGAAGGCAGAAGGGAAGCAATGTTTACAGGTGCCAAAAATATACTGCCCTGGTAGCTACCAATCCTATAAGACCACAGGTATCTTGACAGTTATTCTTGGTATAAAAAAGCCTCACTTATCCGTTACTTACATACTCTATCTTTACAAATGTCATTTATATAGGTTAAGTATGGGCGGATAACAAGGCAGCTACACTCCAATACTTGGCTTTGTTTCACTCATTAACACACAGATATATATCCCATTGCATATCCCAGGGAGGTAGTTATCCACCCCCATCCAAAGAGTGGCAGTACCTAGCCACCACCTCAGTCCTCCATTATTGAGGTGAGGCAGCTACCTACCATTTATGCTGAGGTGTGGTAGCTACCTGCCCTCTGTGATGAAGTCTCTATCCACGCTTGATTATTGAGGTGAGGCAGCTACCCACCATTTATGCTGAGGTGTGGTAGCTACCTGCCCTCTGTGATGAAGTCTCTATCCACTCTTTATGCTGAGGTGAGGCAGCTACCCACCATTTATGCTGAGGTGTGGTAGCTACCTGCCCTCTGTGATGAAGTCTCTATCCACCCTTTATGCTGAGGTGAGGCAGCTACCCACCATTTATGCTGAGGTGTTGTAGCTACCTGCCCTCTGTGATGAAGTCTGGTAGCTACCCACACCGCACATAGCTGGACAACCAAGCATTAATTAGGGTGATTGGCTAACTAATTATCTGCCTTTGGGTGACCACCCACCCGCTATGCTAGCTACCCTTGAGCTACCCACTTACTTCAATGGACATGATTTTTCTTACCTATTTATATGTGGTAGCTACCCACCCATTATGCTGAGGTCGGTAGCCACCTGCACTCTATGCTAGAGTCAGGTAGCTACCCACTTACTTCAATGGACATGATTTTTCTTACCTACTTATATGTGGTAGCTACCACCTGTTACGCTGAGGTCGGTAGCTACCTGCACTCTATGCTAGAATCGTGTAGTTACCCACTCACTTCTATGGGAATGATTTTTACAACTTAACTAAGTCCAATAGTTTCCCTGCAAAGTCGATGTATTGTACTACAGCTTAAAATTTATACTTGGGTGCATAGTTTTCAAATCATCACTTCAATAGGTGCATAGTTCAATATGTAACAACTCGACTATCTAGCTATTAGACTCATGTATTACCCACTTTGCGTCAAGTTTTGCCCGCTTAGTGAGTAGCCGGAGCAACTCCGCGTCAGACTCTAACAGAGCACGCGGAATATAGGGTGTATCCCACCGAATTATTGGGGATGCTTTGGGTACTGGCTTCTGTAAATTGGAGATCAGTGGGGCAACCAATGTCAATTAGTTAAGAAGCACCTTGTACATGATGCGGCCCAAATCACCAAAACGAGGATGAAAAATGTTTTCCACATTGTCGTGCGCTTCTTCCCCTAGCCCGATATAGAACATCTCGCGCAGAATTCCACTAGAGTCTGGTGGCGGCGGCGCAGAAAGAGGCAGGCCGGCAGCGAGTCTAAGGTTGCGTAGGTGATTGAGTAGGTCTGCTGATACTTCACGGAGCTGGTGGCATATAGACACCTGTGTCAATGTCAAAGAGTGTCCTTGGTCGTATCGGGCTTGGGAGCTTGTGGATGGTGCTCGAGGCATAGCAATTACTGAGGTCGGTCGGGTGAATTTTCAGTTGTTCATCTTCGAGAGCATTTTAAATCACAAACTTCAGTGTGAAATATTGTGAACAATAAGCTTTCCTTACCTGGCTTTTAAATCGTGGTATGCAGCAGCATTACGAAGTAAAACAAACAATCATGTTATTTACCTGATTTCGGAAGAGCTGTCTTTGGGGTGGGGCTAAGCCTTATTTCAGTGTGCAGAAACAATCAGAACGAACAATGAGCTTACTTACCGAGGCGCTCCCATCTCAACAAAAGATCTCAACCAAGATCAAAGGTAGCGCTGCAGCATGAAGGCGGTGTTTCTACAATTTGAATTATTATTACAAGCTAAGATTACTTTGTTGATCTCGGTAATTCTCCGAGATAGTAAGACTATCCAAATGCTCAACCAGAAGTCCATCAGCTTCTTGCTCAAATTCGACATTGTAATTGAAGCCAGTCTCCTCTATGGCCTCAACCCCACTACCAAGGATATGAACGGCTTGATGCATGCGAATTTCATCCTCCAATGGTCCCCACTCTGGTAGGTTATCTCCGTTCGGAACACCAACGACGCTGCGCTCCCATGCTACAAAAAGTTGACAAAGCCGGGTTTTTCTCACCTGAAGTTGATACTCAATATCGGCACCCAAGTCTGGTCAAACCGTTAGAACGAAAGAGAAACTAACAATTGCAATGACTTACCTCTATCCACCGCCGCATGAACAACTCGCCATTCCTATTCCTCAATAAACCACTCCTGCATTGCGTTTCGCTCCCCTACTATGCGGGCCCAGTCTTCACGATAGCGGTCTCGATCTAAGAGCGCGCAAATACCAGTCCGCACATGGTCATTGCTCAACCAAAGTGGAGGAATGGTGTCATCCTGCTCCTCATAACCAAGACCAATATCTAGCCAGATATCATCATCGACATCAAGATCAAATAATCCCTCCATCTCGATCTTCAGGGGTGCGACAGAGTTCCTGGGGGCTTTCTTCTGTTGGATTAGCCTATGCATGTCGTTGCAAAGCTTGTTATATCGGCAAGCAAGATCAGCAATGGCTGGATCCCTTCGCTTAACTGAATCTTGAGTGTGCTCATTAATGCGTTGTTCTGCAGAGCGTAATTTTAATCACAAGTAAACTGTTTCAATGATAGTCAACGCACCACTTCTTTGTTTTTGATATGATCGTTCGAGGCAATCCAGCTCAAATTTCCTTCCTCGCAGACGTTCTTGGATGCAAGTCTTCAGAGCACCAGCATTCATCTTCTTTCCCAGGAAAGGACTCTTGAGAAGATGATGGAGTTGCTGCCTTGCAGTGACCCCCATGGCACTCTCCTTCTTCGTAACCTTTGCCCTTGCTTTCGTCAGAGCGGTCAGAGCAGTATCCAATTCAAGTTCCGCCGTTGCACTCTCCCAATGCTCACTGGAGACATCAATAATCCTTCTTCTGAGCTCATCCACATGTGCCTGCGCCGTGTCCCAACTCTTGCGTAATTGTATCGCTTCCTCAACTGCCGACTTTCCCTGATTTTTGGTTTGGCCTTGTAGATATGAAAGACGGGCGTCAATGATACGGCAGTGGTAAGATGAAAAACCAAAGACTTACATGGCAATGGCTTGGTCTGAGCTTTGACCTGTGCTTCCCATTCACGACGAAGCACGTCTTCTGGAAAACCACACTCGCCCAGAGTTTCTTCTGCCTCCTTCATTTTACCTCACACACATAGGTTTTGCGCCGCAACCATGTCCCTAATTTGAACAAGTTTTCCTTGTTGTTGAAGTTGAACTGACAATCAAGGTTATACATCCGAACATAGTACTATAAAGGATTAGTTAGATTTACTTGTTGCCTATAACTGACATTACTTACTCCTGCAACGCGACCATAGGCTATCAAATGGCTGAGTGCATGCCAAAGACGTTCAGCGCCCTCACCATCGCATAAGCCATACCCAAGGCATTTGCGGGGGTGATAGACTATCTGACATGGCCATTGATGTCCGAAAGCATGGAAAATGGAGACCGCGAAAGTCATGTGATTCATGTAAGACTTGAGAAAGCCACACTTGTTGCAGCTTCTATGCAGCTGGCAGCCAATGTCATACAGTAGCTGAACGAAAAAATCGGGAGGGAGGTGTTCAAATAGTTTGCCAAGTAGGGCTAAGACATAGTGCTGTCCTTCACCTGCAGTCTTCATATTCATGCTAAACAGTGGATGGTCGTGTCGGCAAAGGAGTGTCATGTTGGCTGTAACATTGAAGAACTGGGTACTGCCCTTAATGCGAGCTTCATCGGCGGCGGTGAAGCTAGCTAGGCAGCCATCAAGCACTGATTTTGGTACTCGCAAACCGCCCTCCAGGTGATTGGCCTGCTCTTGAGAGTTGTCGTCGGTCTTTTGGCACTTCCAGCTATGTTCCCCATTTCTTTTAGGACGTACTGAGTCCACATATTGTCTCCATGCGTTGGTCTCTTCTTCAGGTATGAAGAACGTGTTGGGATGAACGCGAGGGGGGTCACGGCCACCCTTAGCGGAATGCTTCTGCGTGAAACATGCGTCGGCATTGACAACAGCATCTTTACTGGATAATTGAGAGGATCAGCAATCAACAGAAATGAAGATAGAGTTCAAATGCTTACCAACTTCCTCCAAAACAAAGCGGACAACATGTACGAAGGTATTCACTGGGCCTCTTCAGCGCGAGCATCTGAGGTGGAAGGGTCCCACTCCTCTTCATCACTTGAGTCTTCCCTGTTCCTCTTTTGTGCCTCTCTTGCTTCAACCTCTTCGTCGATCCCATCTTCCAGAGTAACTCGATTTCTCTGGTCTCAATCAATATCATTTTCTGAGTCGCTGGACTCTTCTGTCACTTTGGGAGTCTCGCCGCAGTGCTCAGCGGGACTTCGGTAGGTTCCTGTTACAGAGGAGCCAGGTACCAGGTCTGCACGAACTCCATGTAGAATACTATTGATGCGAGCAGAGGTCATGTCAACCAGCAACATGAACCACTGTAGTAGCGCATTTGCGAAATGGCGCCTCAAAGGGTCATTGCCTGGGAGATGATATCCTTGAGCACCAAGGAAATCAGTCGCTGCGCTGCACCAAGCCGTATAGTTAGGAGCGATACGAAGGAAGAGACGCCACACAAAATCCAGAACACGGATATCTATGGCAAGCGTCAGAAATATAGGGGAGCATGGAAAGAGTCCGCTATGAACGAGTTGAACTGAGGCTTTGGAGCATTCTGAAGGCCAGAGCTCAATCTGCTCAAGTTCTGAGTTCTATTATTGAGCTACTGTGTTACCAGAATCACAAAAGTAAACTTACTTGAGAAACGGAGTACCCAGATTGAGAGTTTCCTCGCTGTCTGACAGCACTCGCATTTTTAATTGTCAACATTAATGACAGGTTCATCCCAGAATGAGCATGTTGTTCGCTGTAGTTCAATATATGCCGGAATGATTAATGGAAGAATCTCCGTTGTCCAACGCTCCCATTGCCTAAGGCGTTTTGCTCGATGTTTGGAAGGCGAACCTAGCTCAGCTCCATCGAAAAATTGCTGTTCCCCTAGCCCTATGGGGAGCGGAACTTGGTTTTCTGTCCCAGCACCAGCAATATCCGCTAAGTTTACTGGATGTTTGCCTTGCAGTCTAACCTGTCCAGGAAGACGAGGTAGCGCAGGGTTTTGGGTTAACATACGCCCATTAGGTAGTATCACCAAGCCGTTATTCGGATGCTTGGGCCACTTCCGGCTATTGGGTGCTGCAACTGGAGTAAAACGGTATCCTGCTGCCGTCGGGGTTGGTGGACGCGGCTGATTCTTCTTGAGACGAGGACAAAGTGACATGCTGAGCGAGGGAATGAAGGAAGCAGATGCAACGATTCCTGAGGATTCGATGACATGCCATTGTCCACATGGAACCTGATTGTTCTTTAAAGTGATACAACCTGCGTGAGATTTCAGTGATGATTACCCATTATAGAATTTGGTTCACTGCCTGGCTGAACGTACCATTTCTATACTTGGCTGTTTCCAAGAAAAAACCCCAACTCCAAACAGTAGTGGGTTTTAGATGTGCAGCGGTTTCGAGCCTGCGAAAGCTCTCATCAGGGGGCTATGCTACCCTGACCGTTTTGCATCAACTATACGTCAACTATGCAACATTGCGAATGTAAAGATATATCTACAGATAAAGTGCCAAAACGGGACATTGATACATTTCTAATCTGGGAAAAGTCCAAGCTGTACATACATTTCTATTCTAGGTAACGTCCAAGCTGTACGTAAGATGTATATCTATGATATAGAACGGCTACTAAATACAAAACAAAGCTACAATTACAACAAGTTTATATAGCAAAATCGAATTAACGTCGGATTTTTGCGGCTTGTCCATTCACTAAAGTAAAGCCAGGTGCCGCTCCTCCTTGCTGTAAGTGCAAAGTGGCCATTATGGTATTACCCTGGGCCTTCTCCTTATCTGTCTCATGTACCAATGCCAACACTTGCTTTCTGAGCCTAAGCAAAGGCTCTTGCGTGACGATCGACTCTTTATGGTCCAACGCCTTTCCTTGGACCCAGACACATCGGACAACCTGCAAAACCCAAGTATCATTTTCTGGATTGGGCGGGTAAGTTTGAATATAATTGACGCGACGTGTCAACTTCCCAGCGTGTTCCCCTTGGCCAATAATGTATAGTCCGTTTGCAGTTGAACCGCCTTTGAGCTTCAACGACATAGGGCTCATGGATAGAGTGCGAGGGTCGATAGCATTCACAGCTTTACGACCTCCTTTGTGATTATCGCCCCCCTGAAGCTTGAGACCGGTTGAAGTAAGGTGGAAAAGGATTCTGACATCTTTTCCTTCGGCTGGAACTAGGACATATATTTCTCTAGATCCCAGTGCGTGGCTTATACGACGATCCAAGAGCCAGAAGTCCTGCTGGAAAGCATCTTTCCACCGAAGATCAGCGAACCGCAAATACAGCGCAAGAGGAGATACAGCAGGAGGTGATGGCGGCTGTGAGATTATGCTCTGCGATGATACCAATCATCGGCTGAACAACTGCTGAGCATGTTCAGAATATGTAGGAACATAACCTATTTTGAATTGAAAGTAACTATTCTTGGGCATGTTAGAAGACCAGCCGTCGTGAATGAACCGGTGATTAGGTTTCCTGACAGCATCATAATCGACACATCCTCGTTGTCATTCACCATACACATATCCCGACTCAAATTCGAGGTCGAGGACAAGACCACTGATGTTTTTCGGATCAGAATTGACGGAGACATCCTTGACTATACCAACACCGAAGTCCTTTAAAGGCCCATGAATGACTTGAACCTGAACTCCTTGCCAAGGGATTCGACCTGTATAAGTGTTGAACTCGTGAAGTTGTCCGTGGTTATCCTGTCGGCGAATGTTGCAATAATCAAACCAGGAGGACTGGCGATTTCCCTCGTCGTCATATGCAACCACAAGAACTTGAAATTCTGATGCGTTATCAGGGTGCGGTACAACGTCCTGTACCTCACCAGATGCCATAACCTCGCCTAAATCAACGTTCACTCGTACACCGAACCAAGGAAGCCGGCCAGGCGGCCTGAAACTTCCCAACTCATAGTACTGCGATGGATGGATATGCATTGAACGGTGATTATTTTGCAAGAGCCAAGCGCTCTCTTTAACGGAGGTCATAACAGGCTACAGAGTTCCACTTGTGGTAAGGCAGCAAAGGGCATTGCTGTACCTGCTGCTTTTCAACCACTGAAAACTCATTAAAGACTTGATGTGGCACACTTGGGGGAAAATGGCGCAAATAGACTTGGTTGTCCGTATTGTCAAGGATGCTGTTCGGATCCAGCGTGATGACCAGCTCCAGATCTTGTACCCAGATATTAAGGCTTTCGCCGTACGACGGAACCTCATAACAATGTGTAACTATACTGTCCCGACCCGCCAACATAACTCGAGATGCAGACACTAAAGATAGTGCAGATTCCCCTAATTCAATGTGTTTGATCTCTTGAAGGTTACCAGCCATATCGCTTATCTTGACTGACCGACCCACATCAATGGTTTTGACCAAATTATAAAAAGGAATGGAACGATGCCCGAGTTCATGTAGGTCGACGTCGCACGCATACTTCTCAACTGTGAGAACCGTACCTACTACACCAGGTCGTAGGTTAGCCAAGTCACACCTCATTAGCAAGGACCCGGTTGTGCCAAATCGATCCGTGAGAGCTACGTGGTCACCTTCTAGGAAGCACCAGGACTCAGGAGGAGGAACTCTGGTATGGAGGTCATGCCATAACTTGTCGGGCATGGGTAATTCGGCGAAGGCGGCATGGACTCCTGCTGGCATTCAAGTAATCAAGCGAAGCTCGGAGACATTGAAGATAAGTAATGCGAATCCTCTGCGGAGAACCTGCCGAAAGATTTTATAGTGTTTTTGGAGGAAAGGTTGGTGCTGGCACTCTAAAGCATCTGTACAATTGTCCTCGATACACAAAGCCTCCAGTCGTGAATGATACTCGAAGTCTGGCCATTGCATAGGAGATTTACGAAAATCGACAGGCAACGTCGCTTTGGGGGGTTGTTTGGACAACGCAGCATTGGGGAACTTGATGCGGGGAATGAACATGACCAGGGCCGAGACGGACATGTCTACAGACTCATAGTTGTCTTTGATAACTAAACCAACATATCCTTTATAACGACCGCTGGATGGGACGACCCAGGTACCAGGTGGCAAACCGCTTTCCGTCTGAGTTTGAGGATTGAAACCTGCATCCGTGATATTCTGATATATTGGCATAGTGGAGTCAGGTGCACTCCAGGTAGGTGGGGGAGGCTTCTTGACTCGTTCATGTTTGCGAGACCATGCCTGCTCATTGGCAAAGGATATTTTGGGAGATGATAAATACACCAAGCCTGGTATGGTGCGCAGGTAAGCTGCTAGAGGAGTGTTCCGTGATAACATGCTCTGAGCTTCAATGTAAATATACCCAGGCTGGAGCGCTTTGTACACCGCGCGTAGAACGAGGGGATTGACACGGTTGGCAGTGATATCGTCATTGATTTTAGTGAAAGCATCGCCCTCAAAAGACCTCTACGTGATCGTCAGCCATTAGTTGTACTTGTGAAACCAGAACAAACTCACGAACTTACACCGTAAGCAAAATAACAGGTACTGACTTTCCTCATGATCCTCGATGTCAAGATCATCAAGGTCTCAATGATCCGTGTCATAGGCAATGTGGTCGTCATCAGCGGTAGCCGTAGTGGGTAAGGGCTGCTTGGTCTGATGGGCATCGATAGACATGTGAATATATGTATCGAGTTCTTGCGCAAGGGATAGCTGCTGCAACTGTAGCTCGTCAGGGTCCAAGTTGTTGATGTGTTTGATTTTCTTCCATATAGGGTTGGCGATGTCTGACCCGAAAAGTTGTTTGAATTCTTCTTCGGCTTGAACGAATGAAGTTTCGTTATTGAGAAAGCGCTTGACCAACTTCCATCCATCCGTCGAAGACTGATGGCTAGAAACAGCCCAGTGAGATGAAACTGTCAAGATAATCTAGTAAAGTATATACCTTGACAGCAACATGTTGCTTTCCGCAGAGACCACTTGTTCCTCGGACATGATATTGACCACTGGTATATTTTGAGATCTAAAGACATCAGCGACGATACGTGACAGTGACAGCCTAACTTACATCTGGATGTTCGCAATTGTGGAAGTAGTGCCTTTGTCTGTATTGGAATCAGATTCATATCCAGCTAGCTCATCTAGAGCTGAGGGACAATTGCGTGAAAAGAGAGGCAAAGCGTCTGGGCTGGATGCAACCAGAGGTAGAAATGATATTGGTTCCCTTGTCCTCCGGAAAGCGGCAAGACCAAAAGGATCAGTAAGGAATGAATTGTCCACCCCCGACTTTGAGTTTAGGTTGGAAGAAGCAGCATTCGGAGACGACGGTAAAGAAGGTGAAGGAAGCCCGCAAGGGCGCGGTAAAGGAATGGAAGGTTCAGAGCTAACGACAATGGCCAAAGGTGGAGGAGAAGCCGGAACCGGTACCACTAAAGACGCAGATGGCGATGAAGGAGGACTGGAGGCCAGCACCGCAGGTACTGAAGACGAAGATGTGGGAGAAGGCGAGGCCTGTACCGGATGTGCTGCACGGATTTTGGCAGCCATTCACACAATCTCCTCTCGTTCTTGGACGCGCTGAACTTCGGTTTCTAACGCAAAGATGCGCGTTTCATGGCTGAGTTGGTCCTCGTCTGGCACCAACGGTAGCTGAATCGTTGCTGGGCCTGTGCAAGTCTCCACCGTAAGCTCTTCATATGCAGGAGGAGGAGAATCTAGACACAAAGGAGGAGAATTTAGTCGTGAAGTAGAATCAATATGCGGTGTGGGACTGGGTCGATCTAGGTAGGCTTTCCGTCTAGGGACAGTGTGAGACGATGCTAGACAATGCTCATGTTGAGCTAATGCTTGCTGAGCCTGCGCCTCTAATCTGTCAACTACGCTTTCATATACGTTGAGTTGTCCTTGGTTTCGCAAGGGACGCTCTCCTGCTTCTGACGAAGGCGTTGGTTGACTGTGTCTTTGCTGTCCAAGTGTTCGGATGAATCCGATTCAGAAGCTTCATCGTCAATGAAGAAAGAATGATACATCTGCAAAGTTTAGTATGTAGTACGTACGGAAAACATCTAACATGCCTTGTCGCCGGAAGAGGAGCTGGAGGAACCGCCTTTTGACGACGAGCTAGATGCCATCACCACATCCATCTACGAGAGAGATGTCAGCGATGGTACGAGGAGGGCAATCCAGAAATACGAAATGACATGGCCTCGTTCCCTATTTCTTCTTTTTTAAGATGGATTTCACTCAAATTTGGCCTTCAGCCTTCTCAATAATGCTTAAATGACATTTACTTCTTCATAAGTACGTCTACGCTACGGAATACGACGAGCACAACAACAAGCAGAATGACTTACCTTGTGCTGATGAATGACTTGAAGAAAAATGAAAAATCTTACATAATGTGTGAACACGGGCTATGGCCCGCACCGAACTCAGGAGGGGTGACTCACATATATCATGTGCATATCATGTGAGAACATTTTGAGTCGCTTGTATCAGGTGGATAACATGTGCAGACTGAGTCACCCCTCCTGAGTTCGGGGCGGGCTAAGGTCCACAGCTCTAGATTATGTAATGCTTTTCATTTTTTCTTCAAGTCCACCATCAACCCTAAGGTGAGTCGTTGTGCTCGTTGTCTACCGTCGCGTAAACATATTGTAATTAAGTGAATTTTATCTGAGAACATTGCTGAGAGGGCCGAAGGCCATATTGTACTGAGAACAGTGAGAACGACAATGAATCGGCCGAAGGCCAACAAAACATCCGAGGACGGACTACATCAAACCGAGTGGTCCTTGTCATACCCTTGGGCTAACGATGCATCGGTTTCTTAGGGATCACTATCTACTATAGTTGAGACACAATGAATAGCAACTCAAGTGCAATGCTCACGTCAATTGCTCAACTTGCTGAGCGTGCAAGGAGCTTCGCGGCATTTTGGAGGCGGATGGGAGGGAATATCGATGACCCCAAATACGTAGCTGCTCTCAGTGATATCTTCAGAGTTGAATTTCGCGATCTCCTACATGGTCCATGCCAACGGATCCACATCACAGCTTCAATGGCGAGTATTTGTGAAATTTTCCTCCTTTGTTTAATTACTTATTCAATTACCCAAATCCACAGAACAGACAATGGATCGTACTGTGACCGATACCCCAGTGGATTCCCCCCGTAAGTATTTGTTGTCTCAAAAGTTCATCCTTTGTTAAGTTAACAATACAGAACAATGGAATTTGGATGCTGGAATGGGCGATCTGCACCATTGTAAGCTCATTCTTTTGATACCCAAATTGCCGTCAATCTGATTTTTAATGTCATGTTTTCTAGCAGTATCTCGGTGGGCATGTTCCCTACCAGCGATTGAATCAATTGCGCCATTCAGAACTCCAATAAAATCACCTCCAACCTCACCTTCAATCGCTTCCCAACTCCCACTATCTTCCCATCATTCTAAAATTGTCTCGAAATCCCTTACACCTCATTCAACACTTTTACCAACACTTCTTTCTCCTACCATGGCTCAAACGCGTAGAATGGACAAAAACTCGGCGGTGAACAGCGCGAAAACACGAGGCGGGAAAGCTCGTGCGTTGAAAGTTGGAGCTGCAAAGCAGTTCATAATGGAATCAGTCACAATTCCTGTTGCGCCGGTACGTCGAGCTCCGAAACGGAAAGGCGCTGCTGGAAAGACCATCGAGGCCCGCATTCCTACACCTGTCAATGAACTATCGGCTCCTGCTGCTCAGACTACAGCCAGGAGTGAAGACGTGTCCAAAGTACTTAGGGATGGTTGGAAGCTCATCCAGCAGTACTTTGATGATAAAGTTGGGGCTATGGCAGTCTCTGACTACATAGATGCAGTCACAGACACCGCTAGCAAGGCTGAACTGCAAGATGGATTCTCTGCGGCGATTAGCTGTGAAGACAGCAAAGGGCGCCAAACTGTTGTGGAGGCGATCGAGGAGAAACTGAAGCTTTTGGGTAAGTTTTCAAAACAGGGTATCAATAAATATTTTGTTAATATCTCTCATAGATAACTCTACCATTCCCAAACCCGCCAAAGTTGCCCCAAAGAAGAAGAAGCGGACGGCATTTCAACCTCATTTCGCAGGGCCAGCCAAAGGTTCTGCCTCCCGAACCCCGAACCATCATAGCCCTACGCCTTTCCCGAGCCCTCGTTTGCCTTCTGGTTCTCCCTCTCCTACATGTCTCCACCTGGCCTCGTCCAGTCTCCCCCCCAGCTCGCCTTGCCCTATGGACTTGCCTCCTGATCATGAGTCAATGCGCCAGTCGTTTTGCGGTGACAAAGAAAGCAAAGTAGAGGCAACACCAGTTCAGCGTAAAATGGCCAAGGGCAAAGCACCTGTACTAGTAGCTTCCGTCGAGAAGCCTGTTGTTAGCAGGGAGGCAGCCAAGGACATCGAAGTCGAACCAACAACAAAGCTGAAGAAAGGGAAGAGTAACAAGGGCAAAGGGAAAGCTCATGCTCCAGCAGCTCAGGAGTCTGAGGAGGATCCCGATGCTAGCAAGGAAACCAACAAGGAGAACAAAGCTGACCCGGACCCTCCAGCAACCAAGCCGAAGAAAGGGAACGAAAAGAGCAAGGGCAAAGGCAAGGCCGCCTCTGCAGATCAGCAGGAGGAGGATAAGTCCGACCTGGAGGGCGTTAAGAAGCCAGGCAGATTGTCTAAGGAAACCATTGAGCAAGCTTATGCTCTATGTCAAGCCTACCACGATGAGCTCAAGGTGTTAGCTCAGAGGGAGGGAAAATCAGTGGCAGCGCTGTTGTCTGCCGTAGGTGATACAGTGCTCGACAGCAGGTCACTCAATCCGTGGAATGCTTTCCCAGCTGGTTCAGTTGTAACATTAACCGGATTTGCGTCCCTCATGCTAACAGAAAAAGGGTCTGCGCTGAACGCCAAAGCATGACTTGTCACAGGATCGACAGCAAAGCCAAAGACTGACGCTCCATAATACTCGTATGCTTGACATCCCTATTCAACCTCTGGTTAGTGAAGTGCTATGGTAATATATGCAGATGAGAAGACTTACTCTAGCATTGAAAGGCTTTATAATCTTTCTGAGCTGCTTCATGCTGAGCCCTTCCATCTGCATCTGTGCCGTCTGACTGGCCAATTTGTTGCGATACCATTTCATGATTTTGGCGAAAGCATGCTCAGCATCCTCTGCTTCAGCATGCTGCTCGCGATACGCTGCAAGGATTTCCAAATTGAAATCCGCGATTGACTGATCCTCTTGTCGTTCCATGGCTAGACCGTCGGCATGAGTGGCCCACGCTTGGAAAGCCACCCAATGCAGGTCCAACATTTTAATTCCCCCAGTAGTTACTCTGGGGAATAATTTACTAAGGCCAGTAAGCTACTGTACTGCCAGTACTGGGGGAATAAAAATATCAACTCAGTAGTCAGCTGGTACGCATTTGATAAGGTCATGTGACTCGTCGATTGCAGATTTGGGTGGCTGCACCAAAATGGGTGGTTTACAGGCCAAATATGGATATTTCTGGGATGGTAGCTAGCCCAAAAAAGACTATATATATTAATATTTGAGCACTACTCCGAGGTGGATTAGGCACCATAAGGGGATGGATTGCATCGAAAAATCTAGATGATGTTCGGTCAAAGCTGGCTGAGCCTTACCAAATTGGGTAATGCTATCAAAACAGTAAAAGCGGCCTAAAAGCCTGCTTGTACATGGATATTCTGCCCTGTAAGAGTGCAGATAGGATCTTTATATATATAAGAGGTCCCTGAAGCAAGATTACAGCGATAGCTGCAGTCAAAGCTGTTTTATTACCATATTTAGAATGCCAGCAAAGCGGCCTAAAAGCTTGTTTATGCTTGGGTATTCTACCTAATAGCAGTCTACACAGTGTTTATAGATGTACAGTAGGTACCTAAAGCAAAATTAAAGCAGCTATATGGTGTAATAGTAGCACTGCTTCGATGTTTGGGTCTGTGGCTGTGCTGTGAAAAATCGAAATAAAAGTAGGGATGTTCAATATACTAGTGGTGCAGGCATGGTTTCTACATAGTAGATATATACCTGAAGCGAAATTAGAGCATTCTATGGCGAGAATAAGCTGTAATTGCCTGCTCTAGGCCGGAGGAGGTCAAAGCTGTATGACCAAATAGGGAAATATATGCATTACATACAGGTGGTGTTGAGTCAAAGTTGGGCTCAGTAATGGCATGGCCTCTCAAGGTTTGAGGTCAGGAGTACATATCTGAGTAGTGTAGTATACTATCTACGCCCTCCAGGTGTTATATTTGGCAATATGTGGGCAGGAGGATGTACATGGAGTGATCAATGGTGAGTAACCATCAAAATTCGCATTTTTGAGGAATTAAATACTAATAATGAGTGTCTATGCGCAGGTAGGACCTCAAAGCTCGGTAGGTATACTCTCCTACATAGTATACACTCGATCCGTGTCCAAGAACCATCTATATGGCACCAGAGGCGATGGTATACACTGATCTTTATTGATTTTGCCTCAAAACTCGATTTCTTGAGGAATTAGCATGGAATATTGGGGCCTTGAGAGTAGCCAGGGAGCTAAAATGTCGTATATAGACTGCACTACATAGTAGTAGTCTTCTCCATATGCAAGAACGATTTATATAGCACCTGAAGCGACAGCATACCCTGATCTGTATGGAATGTGCCAAAAAATGCGATTTTGAGGAAATAAAACATGAATAGGGTGTGCTGTAGGAGCAGTGTCCCAGGACATGATATAGCATATCTATGACAAAATATTCCTACTATATGATGTTCAAGATATGATGATAAGTTTGACACAAGTATCAGACACTTAAGAATCCAGGACTACTGGTACATCAAGGTAAGACAAGGGTATGTCAAGCAAAGGCTCTGGCATCAATCTATATGATACTAGCATGCTATATGCTAAGCTAGACAGTCATCTCTGCCCTCCAGCTGCCTCTATTAATGATTTGATGGTCAAAAAAGCGAAATTTATATATAGATATACAGATATCAATTATTAGCCACTCTCTCAGGACAGTGTGAAGTACTCCTGAGTAGTACAAATATACCTATTATACCAGGGTACAATGCCATAGAAGCCTGTGGCCCCCACTGCCCTGGATACTCTGATACTTATCCTTTAATTTCGAAAAAATGGGGGTTTTTGATGGGAAATTTGAAAGATCAATAAGAACTGATCTCCCATGGGACATCTAAATATATCAGAGACCCAGAAAGGGTAGAGAACATATCAGGGTATCAGGGGATGAAAAGGATCAGCCTTATCCATGTCAATCTGCATGTTATATCAAGCAATCTTTAGACTCACCTCTTTTCATTAATTTCCTTTTATGGACATACAGCTTTGTCCTCATCCACTAAAATCAAAGGTCATCCAAAAAATATTTTGCAATCCAACCCCTTCCCACCACAGGATTGCCTTCATTTGGGGTAAGTCACCTGTTCTATGTATGGAGAAGGGGTCTGGATGCCTACTACAAGTTCTTGTCCTCATGGATAGAGTCCAGACAGTTTTTGTGGTGAGTTTGGCCATTTCCCAATTAGGTAGTGAAAACAGCTTTGATCTCATCCACTGCAAAAAGTTTGTGATTTCTCAATTAAGTAATAAAAACAGCTTTGGCCTCATCCATTGCAAAAGATTTGTCACTTCTTAATTAGGCAATGAAAACAGCTTTGACCTCATCCACTGCAAACTTTTGAAATTGCCTAATTAAGAAATAAAACTCTATTGAAATAAAATTGCCTAATATAGTAATTTATCAAAAATACCAAATGTGTCTAACTCTATGAGAAAAACATAAGTGTTTTGATAATTGCCTAATTTGGTAATAAAAACAGCTTTGACCTCAGCCACTATGAAAATTTCCTAATATAGTAATTTTTTAAAATGCTTTAAATGATGTACAACTTAATCTTGGACATGTCCAAGTTGCCCTTGGCCATGTCCAAACTAACCTTGGTCATGTCCAAGTTGCCCCAGGTCATGTCCAAGCTGTCCTTGGCCAGATCTAACTCAGCATGAGCCAGCAGCTTCCCTTCTCTTCCCACTGCCCCATGTACCTGCAATTAGCCCACCAAAACACTCCCCAAGGTTGCACACACTTCACATGTAAACTGACATCTCTCCTGCACCATCTTATTCCACTCTGGAGGCTGACATCTCTCCCAAAGCTTTTTATACTGCTTTCCAAGCATCCCCTACTCCTCCCTCAGCACCCTCTACTCCCCCTCTGTCACCCCCACTGCACCCCCTACTCCTACCCTGGTAGTTCCACACCCCTCCCAAGAGGTCTCCCTCCTCTCCCACAAGGTACCCTATCCTACCCCTGGTCATGACCAACTTGACCCAGGTAACCAGGTCATGGCCTACTTGCTTGGACATGACCCACTTCCCTGGACATGACCAAGCCATCCTGGACATGACCAAGGCACCTTGGATTTGCCAGGGACTTTGAGTCTTTTTAGTCAGGTCAATGTAACAAAAGTGTAGACTAATAAGACTAATAAGTTGGGTGACTGAACTGACCTGGAGGCATTGCACTGAATAAAGAATTGTCCAGACATAATTACCGCAATATGGAGAGGGTACCTAGGGGATTTAGGAACACCCTTCTGCAAAGAAATTGAACAATAATTGAACAAAATATGGCAAAAATACAAAAACTCACCTAATTGGAGCAAGGACCAGGGGGAGGAAGTAGTAAACATTCGGAAATGCTACAGTTTCAGGCCTGCACCTTTTGAGGATCTCCATACATTTTATTCAACTCCTTAACCACCAAAATCCAACCAGAATCAAAGAAGATATCACCAAGTTAAATAGGCGCCAAAAAGATTTGTCTCACACTCAAAAAGGAAATAATTTCGTTTGACAAACTTGTCAAACAGCGATCAAAGTTGACCGTGAGATGAATCTTTTTGGCGTCTAAAGCTCATCTTTCTTCCTCAATACTTTCTATTGATTTAGACTTTTGCCCTTCATTCAAATAGTCTTAAGTTCATCACTGCTGATATCAAGCTGAAAAATTGAGGCCAGTATGCGCTCAAGCTCACTGTTGTTCACGTGACTCCCGCATCACATGCCCTTATGACTTATACGTGTCAACTCCCAGGCCACACTCTTTCTCTTGCTCTCCCATCATCCCTTCCGCCGAGTCTGTCCCTATGGCCCTTCTCTCTTACTACTAATTCATGGTGAGCTCTTTCCATGTTTAACTTATTTGCTTGCTGATACTGCACTAGTTTCTAACTTCCTATGTTCAACATCTGGAAAAACACCCCTTTGCCAAGGATGATTCACATCTTCCTGAGGAGCTACCAGGTGCTCCCAATGACCTGGAAGCTCTAGATTTCATAGGCTGCCAGGGGACAAGCTATAATTCCCTCAGTTTCTAGGCAACAAAGGAGACCCAGGAGAGTACTTTAGGCTATCCTCAAGATGTCCCTCAAGTAGCTTTTGTAAGCTTCAGGTGTGGCTAAAGAACAGTCAAGGAGCCTGGAGGATAATTTGAATACCTCTGAGATATCTCTTGAGAGGACAATACCTATCAGAGGTTACAGAGAAACATCCTTTGATTATTACAAAGGTTCCATGTAGAGCTTTCAAAATGACTTCTGAAAATTCTTAATACTCTGTGAGCAGTTGAGGTTTGCGAAGAAGAAACTGACTTGCCTCCTGTCCTGCCCAGGAAGCATCCCTAATGCCTCTGTGAATCCCTCAGATATATCTTCGAATAGCTATGGCTGCACTTGAACTTTCCTACAGTACTGTCTAGAACATCCCATGGGTGTTCCTGGGATGTCCCAGGAATGTCTCAGGATGTTCTTAGGCTGTCCCAGGAATGTCCCGGGCTGTCCTAGGGATGCCTGGGCTGTCCCAGGAATGTCCCGGGCTGTCCTAGGGATGCCCTGGGCTGTCCCAGGAATGTCTCGGGATGTTCCTAGGCTGTCCCAGGGATGTCATGGTCTGTCTTCAGGCTGTCATGGAATGTCTCTTCAAACCTGGAGACATACCTCAGAACAGCTATGGCTGAGCCCCGACTTTCAAACAATGACCCAAGGAAGTTCAACAGAGCTGCTGGCAGTTTTAAATTTAGTTCTGAAATCATTTTTGCTTTCCTGAAATAAGCGACAGCGGGATTATTCCTGTACTCAAATAATATTTGATAGGACAATATATATACAGCAGAATGAGCAAATGCAAATATGAAAGGCAAATAAAGCAAATGATGAATGGAGCAGACAGTGAATGAAGCGAATGGAAGATGCAAAGAGTAGCAAAAAACCACTGAATATTTTGTGTCACCAACCCTCATTGCTTCCAGCCATTGTCTTGGATCTTAGATTTCTCTGCACCCCAGTGTTCCCGGCGCTTTTTGCTCCTCTGGTGTTTCCCTTTGGGTTTTTTCCCTGCCACGTCTTGTTCTTCCACCTTGCCAGAATTTCTGCTTGTGCTCGGGGATTGTATATTTCCCTCCTTTCCATCCACATCGTCGTCACTGTTGAGCTCTATCACATCTTCTAAATCCGATATCCCCATCTTGCTCCCAATTTCCTTCCTAACGTCCAGTTTTGGGCTATTGTCTGGGCGATGATCTGATCCCTCTGCTTTCGACTTGATGCTGAAAGCTCCACCTTCCTCCGCCCCGACAATGGGCACCTTGGGAGTTCCTGTGTCTTCACTGTTGAACACCGCGCCAAACCCCTTGTCTCCAGCATTGGACCTACGGCTGCCACTGTCGCCGGGCCCCTTGCTATCGCGGTTGGACCCTTCGTTGAACCCCTCACCATCATGGCTGGACTTTCCATCTGAGTCCTCGTGTTTGAGCTTGGAGCCCTCATTGCCGTTGTCATTGCCACTGCCATTGCCGTTGTCTTTGCCATTGTCGTTGCCATTGCCATTGTTGTTGTTGTTGTTGTTATCATTGTCGCTGCCGGATGCATGGTCAAAGCCCTCTCTGTCTCGGTTGGGCGCTTCATTGGACTCAGCGCCCTCACTGTCGCAGTTAGACTCTGCGTCAGACCTCTCGCCATTGCTTGAGTTTATCCTTCGCTTCTCCACGCTCCTCCTCTTGGGATCCGGTTCCCCCTTCTGCTTCTCCTCCCCCTTCTTGCTCTTAGCCGCCTTCCTCACGTTCTCCTCCGTTTTGCTCATCATCTTCCCTGCCATCTTCACCTCTTTTGTTGCCTTTAGCTTTATCGCGTTCTTGTTCTCTGCCTTCTTTGATGCTATCTCTGGAATCCTTGCCTCTGGCTTTCGCTTTGTCAGCTTCTCCTCCTCCTCCCTCTTCTTTACCGGCTTTGCTGGTTTCTTTGCCCCCTCCTGATTCTTTGGCAGCTTCATTGCTTTCTTTGTCTCCTCGTTCTTCTTTGCTGGTTTCTTTGCCCCCTCCTTATTCTTTGGCAGCTTCATTGCTTTCTTTGTCTCCTCGTTCTTCTTTGCTGGTTTTTTCGCCTCCTCCTTCTTCTTCTTTGCTTCCTTCTCTGCCACCTTGTTCTTCTTCTCCTCACTTTCTGCAAAAGATGACAATGCATCATAATCAAATGTTTGAACAGAAAGAAGTGACTGACTGGGTGCTCTAAAGTGTTATTACATATGAGGGCCTAGCTAGATAAGTGCGACCAACAACTTACCTCATTCTTTCATAAGTTTTTTTCTCTAGAAAATCGAAGTATAGTGGAGAGTTCACCCAAATCCTGTCAATGCTTTCCCATATGGCATTGTATCTACAGCAAAATGATGATAAAGCAAGTTAGTGATACTCTGCCTCATTCCACTCACATGCTCCGTTATACAGTGATAGATCTGCAAATGAGGGTTTGAGCAGGTCGACAAGAAGTTGAAACAAATATCATTGCCGTCACTGCAGCTATCAGACGTCCTGGCACACATTGGAGTTGATGCAGTTCTGGGGTTATGAGGCAATAAGTTGTCTTATTTTGCGCGTCGACTAAGAATGCACGAAGGATTTGGGCAATGAGCGAAGAATAGAAAGGGTTTCCTGACTTCTTTTCCTGAATAAAACAAAACCAGTGACAAAAAAGATACACTGCCTCCAAATCACCATAAATTTTTGTGGAAGTGGTAAAATTATATTAAACTTGTGTGCAGATAGTAAGATTATGTTAAAATTGCATGAAGTTTCATACAAGTTTAACATAATTTTACTATTTGCACCAGAATTTATGGTGATTTGCATGCAGTGATAGGGAAAAGAGAAAATAATTACCTTGAAGTTGACACCTTCACAGTGGTATCGGCCTTTGCCCATCAGCCAGTTGGCCAATTCCGCCTCGAGAAAACATCCTTAGAGCAATTAAAGCAAATAAAAAGGAAGAAGCCTTTACCTAAGGCCCTCCCTCATCCACTCAGCTAAAACCGAAATAAGGATCCACGAGTGTTCTGGTCTGTTGGGCTAAGGCATAACAAACATCGGATTCGCTATAACCCATCTGGTAAGATGGTTTAGAATGGGAGCATTGGAAGAGCACAAGGAATTCACCCAGCTAGCAACTTATCCAGTGCCTGAGGATCCTTCTTGGTCTCATGTAAATCCTCGAGTATCCAGTTATCATCACCTTGCTGCAAAACCAACTCCTCTTCCAGTACTTCCCAGGCAAACATCTTGTCAGAAGGAAACGTATCCGGGAGGCGGGTCACCTTTCTCACCGCCTGTTTACTTATCTTTGCAAGTGCATCAGAAGCAAGATCGCTTTGAAGGACTTTTGCCCTGGTTCCATTCTGTTTGTTCTTGTTCTTGTTCTCCTTCATCACGTCCTCGATAACCATCTGAAGAAATGGAATGTATGTACATAAGTGGAAAAATCAAAAGAAGTAGATTTTTGCTCACATCATCTCCTTCATCTCCATAATCTCCTTTGTCTCCTTCATCTCCATTGTCTCCATCGCTGATATGCTGACTTCGGAGTGCACACAAAAGTGAATGTAAGAACAAGTCTAACACACACCAACACACACACACTTAAATCAAACACAAGTTTGGAGGGTGCAAGAAAAGATATAAAATTCAAAGTACAACTGCTTTTAGGGGATTGGAATGCAAGGTATAGGTTTTATCTGCTGAGTCCCACAGAATGTGGATGCAATAACTTTACTTCAATAACTTTACTTTCTGCTGAACTGAATAACTTTACTGTGAATAACTTTACTTGATCTGTGCCAATAACTTTACTGTTCTTTCTTCAGTGATAGTACAAGTTAATAATACAGGTCTTTCAATGTTATGCTTCTTCTACTATTCAATTCTTTTTATCAAATACAAGTTATTTCAACAGGTCTTATCCAGTTGTCAATTACTTGTTACTCTGCTAGGTGCCGAAGCGATCCCTGTCACACAAACTCTGGCAATGAGCTGTATACCTGCTGGGGGCGGGTGCTTGCCTTCTTTGTAGACTTCTCATGTCTTTTATACCTGTGCAATGTAATTAGACACTTGTTCGGCATGTTTTTGTGCTTCATAATGCAATACATATGGATAAATCCAATGTTACAGTAGTTCCAGGTCTAGCTTAGACGTGGATTTGAATTGTTTTTACTAGTGGCACTATATTGTGCCACACGGAACCACCACAACACTTCAACGGCGTCTATCATCATTGGTGGCACACTCCTCCATGGAGCCGAATATAGTATTCAATGCCGCCACACAGAGCGGAGTTATCTCTCATTGGTGGCACAATCAAAACAATTAGATTGCTTGCAACCGAAAATGCTTATTCAATGCCTTACTGTGTTATGGCATACACGGAGTTTGCTCTGATTGGTGGCATTGCGTATGTATGTCAAATTGTACTTCATTGAACCAAACTTGGACTGTATAATGCAACACGAAGCTTGGGTTTTAATATTCTGAGGTATGGAACATGTGCAACTGTGTTGTACTAACAAGAATCCATTAGGAATCATTGTCAGTTGGTGTCTGTGCTCAGTTCTCTATTGATAATATCAGAATACAACATACTGCACATAATCTGACTGTATCAGTGATACTGAAACATGGCCAATTAGGCATTTTAAGTCCAAATTATTATGGGGTGTATCATCGCCTTCAATGTATTCCATTGTAATGTCTCTGTCTTGCTGGGTCTCATTGTCCAAGGTATGCGGACTATCCGAAGTACTATCTTGTGAGGTAGTAATGCCGAACCTGTCAGCAACTATTCCGCCTTGGAGCATGGATCACCCACCGTTTCCTGAAGTGCCCGTGTGAAACTGTTGAAGGTAAGCCTGTTCTTGGTCATTAAGTTCTGTGGAGTTGTAGTATGTGCGGTATGGAAACCTTATAAGACAAACCAATCCAATCCATCTTTTCTCAATTCTAAGCGCTCACAGAACGAGATAAACTGGCTGCTTCTACAAAGAGGTCCAACAACTTACCTCTTGGTATTGCGCCCTCTGCAGATGCATTGAGCATCCTCGCATAGGCTTGGACATGGCCCACCTGTCTTGGCTTTTCGGGGCCATTTGCATTTTTAGAGGGTTGTGAGCCGGAGGTTTTCGGCTTTTTCTGAGAATAAACTGAAGCAGAGTTATAACATTTGTTTCTGCCAGAGATGAAAGAAGGAAGAAAGATGCAAAAATAACCACGTGATGGCGCTTGGAAAAAATAAAATAACCCAAAAAAGGAAACAGGGCTTATTTTCTTCTTCTGAATGATTAAAAGAAATGATGGATCTGTGCCTTCATCAGTCTTTCAGGCTGTCCTCTGTACATGAAGAAAGTTTATTAGATGTCCGGAGAGTAGGAGCGGGAGACACTGTTCTAAGAATGTCGGAAACTTGAATTCCCGCTTATAAGCGGGCCGGAATTATAATCGGATTACACTCCGATCATAAGCTCGTGAGAATCGGATTATAATCACCCGATTAGATTATAATTATCTCTACATGCAGTTAACGCATGTACTGCTGTTCTGCTCCTTCATGCCTCGCAGTGCACAACATAAACGTGAATGCGACATATGCCATGTCCTTTTTGAACCAAAAGGGCTTGCACACCACTGAAAATTATGCCAGCGCAAGCTTGTGATAAGAAATCAGCAGAAGAATTCAGAAAAATACTGAAACATCAGGTGGACTCAGTTAGGGGATGCCACGGAAAGGACTGTAATTGCTGAAAGCAACAATGGATTGACGAGATCGAAAGCTGTAGGAGTATTAGGGAGCTCTTTTGCTGCGGGACGGGACTGTGAATCAGAGGAAGAGGTTGAAGTATCTGTATCAGAGGCTGCAGAAGGCACCGTGGTAGATGGCAGCGACGATGAACTGGTGAATGCAAACACTTGAGGAGTGTTGGAGATCTCCGGTTCTTGAGACTGTGAATCAGACACTGTGGGAGTAGTGTTTTCGCTTTCTTTGCTTGTGGAATGCTCTGGGGGGTAACAATGCTTGTATTGCATTATCTGCTATCATTGTGAGTTCTTAACTGAAGATGTTGTCGATATACTAACAAATGTTGACTTCCAGATGCGATTTTTACTATCCGACGATACTGAATTTCAATTAACCCCATAGGCAAAAACTTGAAAATGAACTACAAGAAGGACTTAATTGCTTATCGTACTTTCCTCAATGGCTTGAACAGGACAAACTATCTTAAAATGCTCTACGTGTTTTATAACCAGCGTGTATCTGTGGGAATGCCTTCTGCCGCCGCCACCCCAACATCTGAAGTTGACGCTGTTACCAAAGCACTACTTGCAGTCAGGCTTGCTGACAATGAACTAACACCAGGTCTGTGAGCTCGTTACACTTGTAAATATTTTACTAACCCGCACTAGCTACTTCTGCTCCTCTGTCAATCACACTGCATATGGACTTGCATCTCTCGGAACCTTTTCTTACTCCTGAGGCAAATAATATGAATACAGACCCAGTGCATCTCCTCGATCCTCTTGCTATCCTTGAAGCCAATAATCTGGACGTAGGTAGCGACGAAGGTATCCCTCCTGTTGGCAATAATCATCAGGCGCGCGGTCAAGGGCAAGGTCGGGCTCGTGGTCATGGAACTAGTTGGGCCGAGGTCGGGGTCGGGCCCAAGTTCCAGCCGGCAATGGTGAAGGAGAGACCCCGAAAGAGAAAGTAGTGGCTTACCAGTCTGAATAGCGCACCCACATGCACACAATCTGTACATAATATCCGCGCGCTGAATGCACTTATATTTTGAAGCTCACGTGAATCGCGTTTGATTCGGCGCTTATCCTGCTCTTCCTTCAACCACTACCACCAGCGACTTCAACTACCGTCACGAATTGTCCACCCACATTGCTCAGGAAGATCCGCTTTTCAACCTATGGCAATTCTATTCAATAACTCCAGCTAGCTGCCCAGGTCAGGAAGGAAGTACTCAGTAATGGGAATGGGTGGAGTAAACTGAGGTCTTTTACCGGGCTCGCATTCTGGATTGAAAGTGCATTGTTATGCCATCTATACATTTGAGTCACCGCTAATATTTCCCTAAAAGTTCTCATTGCCATCTTCCACCAGCTCAAATTTGCGTACAACGCTTTTCCATCCCAGCTCTGCCCGGCAACCAAGAAATCAGCACCATCCGAGGCTGAGATTACGCTCAACCCCAAGGGTGTATTCTCGCTGACCCTTGGTGCTCGATTTCTTTGTTCTATGCGTGCGGGACACAGTATCAGCCCCAACACCCCTGCTTGCCATCCCTTCAAGGCTATTACCCAAATTCCCACTTTGTCAACATAATCAGCTACCCCTTCTGCCAAGATGGCTGCCGCAACTCTCTCCCATCAAGCCAATCTTCTACAAGCCCTCACGCCGCATTACTTCACGACTGCTTCTGGAACCCTGAACACGCGTGCAAATCTCGACTTTTTTTGTTTGTGATAACAGTTCCATTTAACTAGAGCGTGAAATGCCTATGTTTTATGTCATACCGGTACGCATACGACCTGGAAACCTGCCGCCCGTCTGATGAGCGAACCCAGATTCGCAAGCTTGTATCGACTTGTAACTCAGACCCGGACACTGTATTCGCGCGCATCTCCAGCACCGCCGCCATCTGTGATGACCCGACATTCAAGCCAACAGAAAAGACAAAGGACAGGAAGGCAGACAGAACTCACTCAGGCTCAGCGCAAGGAGGAAACTGCTGCCAGGATCGAGCAGTTCCATGCTGACGGTGGAGGTGCTGCCGCCGCCGACGATAACAAGTAAGGGGTGTTTGGGTAGCTGGGTTATGCTTCACGTATTCTTCTTGCGTGTGTATGTACACTATGACAAGGTACGTCTCTACAGAACAAACATTTCTCAGCCCTTGTCTCCATCGTGTTCCCCTCGCAAACCAAACACCCACATCGTTGTATCCAACCTTGCACCAGGGCTATTCCGTACACGACAATACCGCAATCGTTGTAGCAGTAGCCTCTCTCGAGTCTCTCTCTCACATAACAAACAGCGACTCAAGGACATTTTTTCCAGTGAATCGAGACCCAACATATACTTAAAGCTTGAATCTTTTCAGCCCTAAATGCAAGTAAGCGGTTATAACCCACTGTGTGTGTATCCTATTAACCCATTCTTCAGTCCTAATATGTCTAATATGGCGTAGTGGTAACTATCGCCTGTACTGGTAATGTAAGCGCCCCAAAGCTAGAGGTCAATAGTTCGAAACCGTATTGTAACATCTGTATTTATATAAGTATAAGTATAACTACTACTACTAACTAACTAACTAATAATGTGTACTAACTAATTGATGACTCTCGAAGTGTACTAATAACAACTACTAATAGCGAACTTGGTACAGTACTAATAGAGTTACAAGACTACTAACTAACCAATACTACTACTAGTAGTAATAGTAGTACAATTCTCTTTTGGCGAAACTTGAGGGGGGGTTTATAAGCGCTTATAACCCGGCGGACCGCTTATAATCCCTGCTGCTTATAAACTTAAGCCATGTTGATGGCCACTCACAAGCGGCGTTCTGATTATGGTGTTTATAAGCGGTTACGGGCGGAATTCGGAGTTTCCGACAAATTGAATACAAATCATGGCAACCATCCTTAACCAAAACTACTGGAATACAAGTAATTTACTTAAGCACCATCTAAAATGGATTGCTTGGTTAGCCTACAGACTACAACCATTATTGCGTTGAACCCATTTGATTCCGGTAATTCCCCAATGTGATCCACAGATATTGAGGACCATGGTCGTTCTCCAATGGGTAGGTGCTTTAAAAATCCAAGTCGTCATTGCCGAGAGCTCTTGGCCCTCTTACATTCATGGCAACTATTCACATACCTTTTAACATCACGTCCCATCCTTGGCCAAAAATAAGTCCTTTGGATTTGACTGATGGTTTTACGGATACCGGGATGTCCCCTTAGTTTGTGGTCATGGTGGGCTTTCATAATTTCCATTCGGAGGTTCCTGTCATTAGGTACATACGCTAGACCATTCCTTAATAGGAGTTGATCTTTGTACTTCCATACTCCAGGGTCGTCTGACTTGGCAATCTCCACAAACTTGTTCCAAAAATAATCTTTTTTGGACTTACGGATTTTGTTCAAGTCAGCCTCCTCATTCATGACAAGGGAAGCATTCAGTAATTGTTCTGGACGGATGAATATTTTATTATTCATACTGTTTGCCTTCTCCACCTCCCCTTTCTTGGGATATACATCAGATCTCCGTGTCAATGCATCGGGTTTAGCCCCAAGTCTACCGGGCCGGTAGTTAATTTGGAAATCAAAACCTGACAAGAACTCTGACCAACGAGATTGTCGGCGTGTCAATTGTTTGGTGGTAGTGAACCACTGTAGGTTGTTATGATCAGAATATACTTCTACCTTGTACTTGGATCCTTCTAAGTATGCCCTCCACTGTTTGAATGACTCTACAATGGCTAACATCTCTTTGTCATAGATGTCGTAATTTAGCTCTGCTGCAATCATACTATGCGCAAAGAATGCTACGGGATGAATCTCATTCAAAATCAGGTCAATTTGAGATATAATTGAAGCAATGGCAAAATCAGAGGCATCCGACTCCACAATGATGGGTAGTTCCGGATCAAAGTGTTGTAAAATTGGTGCTTCCGTGAATGCCTTCTTCAGTAGTTCAAATACAGAGGCACACCGCTCAGACCATTCCCACTTAACATCCTTTCCCAGCAATTTAGTAAGAGGCTTCACAATTCCTGAAAAATTGTCTATGAATCTCCGATAGAAATTAGCAAACCCCAAAAATGATTGTAAGTCTTTCATGTTTTCTGGAGTCGGCCAATTTTGAATAGCTTCAACCTTCTTTGGATCCATAGAAATTCCTTTGGGTGAAACAATCATACCTAGGTACTCTACCAATGTCTGATGAAAATCACACTTTTCAGGTTTCACATGTAAGTCATGCTCTTCTAATCTTTGCAGTACTTGTCTTACATGTTCTTCATGGTCCTTCTCATTGTTTGAGAATATCAGTATATCATCAAGATAGACTACCACAAAGTTGTCCACCATGTCTCTGAATATATCATTCATGAAGTATTGGAAATTTGCAGGTGCATTAGTTAATCCAAATGGCATGACTAAATACTCATGAGAACCGTACCGAGTACGGAAGGCAGTTTTCCATTCATGGTTTTCTGCTATCCGTATATTGTTATATCCAACCCTGAGATCTAACTTGGTGAATATTTTTGCCTTTCCGAGTTGATCAATAAGGTTCCCAATCAAGGGTAATGGATATCGGTTTTTCTTTGTGAGTTTATTCAATGCCCTATAGTCGACACACAACCGTAAACTCCCATCTTTCTTTTTTGCAAACAATACAGGAGCTCCAATTGGTGAACTTGATGCCCTAATAAATCCTTTATCCAGCATGTCATCAATATATTCCTTGAGTGAGTGTAATTCAGTCTGTGACATGTTATATAATTTTCCTGGGGGTGGGAGCTGGTCATTTTCTGTTTCAATGTGCATATCATAGGGTCTGTGCTGTGGCAATGTCTTTGCCTCTCCTGCTGCAAATGTTTTTGCAAACTCATGATATTGTTTTGGAACAAATTTCTCCAAAGACTCTTGGTCTTTTGACCCAGCTTCCATCCTGTTTGGTAGGGTATATCTCTTCTCCTCCTCTCCTGGCTTAGGCTTTGCCTCCTCCCCTTCTGCTTGTCTTGCTTGTTCCTCCTTCAAATTTGCTCCTCTTCATAGATAGTTCCATCTGGTTTGAGATGCAATGTAAAGGTTTCACAGCCAGACTGTGCAAGTTTTGCAAAGGTAGTGGCTCCCACCAGGCCAATCTTCCTCCCCCCTTCTGTATTTGCCCACCGGGCCTTCTTACCTTGTTGCTTACCTTTTTTGGGATTTATTTTACCTTTTACTTCCTCCATTTTTGGAGTTGTATCTATTGGTACCTTATTTTTTTCTCCTTTTACCTTCTGTTCTTTTTTATGTGGAGTTTTCTGTTGGGGTTTCGGATGTACTGGTACCTTGTTGATTTTCTCTGTGCTTTTGCTTATTTTTTCGGTACCTTCCTTCTGTCTTTGTCCTTGTTGTCTGTACATCTTTACCTCCTCTTCTCTCAACAGAAGTGGTTCCTCCAGTGTTAATTTTTTCTTTCTTTTCTCTTTTGTTATCTCCTCATCTTCCACTTCTTCTATTGTTGGAACTGATCCATACTTACGGAATTTTTCCTTTGTCCGGGGTGTTGGTACCTTAGGGGTATTACCCTCAGGTATGTCCTTCACTCTGGCTCCTGAAAGTTGAACTCCTTTTTCAAAAGATATTTTTAGGTTCTTCCAGTCAATTAAAGGGTTCCATTCTCGCAACCATGGCAGCCCAAGCACAATGGGAGTGTCTGGATGAAGCTTAGTTACTAAAAAGGTAACATGTTGTACCTCTCCATTCTCTAATACAATGTTAGTTTTGAATTTATGTGCGATATTACCTGCAGAGGTATATTCCCCATCAAACAGCTTCAGAGGGATTGGAATTCCCAACTGTTCCATTTTTTCTGGGTGGCTGTTTGCTAAGGTTATATCTATAAATGCTCTTGATGCTCCTGAGTCTATCAAGGCGAAATAAAAAGGTGAGTGTATCTGTTCAATTTTTACTGGTAAAATAAAAGCATCCTCGGATCGTGAATTAATTACAACACTTTCCACCCTATTGGCTCTCAAAAATTCGGGATCATTGGAATCACTCCGACTTGTAAGCTCCCGAGACTCTGGCAAGTCGGTGTTCAGTTTCCCGAACCTCCAGAATTTTCGCCAGTTTCATCTCCTAATGGCCCATTTAATACTGGGTCAGAGATATGAATTGGGTGGTCAAACCCTTCAATTTCTACAAATAGATTTTCGGGGTCTTGGTCATCATTGTCATAGTCGATGAATGCGGCTCTGCCTATAGCCCCATTTCTATTTTTTCCACCTCGGAGATCATTGACATGGTCAAAATATTTATGTTCCGGGCTTTCACATAGTGCGCATACACCATCTTTCCAACGCTGATTCCATACTTCAGTTGGAACCCTAGGATATTCACTCCTTGGTTTCAATTCTTCTTTCACTCCCCTTACTACCTCCTCACTTATCTCCTCACTTGTACTTATTTCCTCTGACATTGCACGCCGTCCGGTAGCCTGATTATCCCTCTGATAATTTCCACTCCGGTTCCCAGGGCTAGGTCCAGCATTCCGAGATCCTGACCCCTGACCTGTAGGATGAGTGGTATTACCTGAGTTAGTGCTTACCATTTGGTCATTCCTTCTTGGAAAGGTGGATCCCACAGAGAGACCCATATCGGTAAAGGATTCTCTAACATTGTCCACTGCCATCAAGTGATCTGTCAGTTCTTCATAAGTGTTTGGTAGACCTCCACTTCTGTTGGTCAGTTTCTCACGAAGATCTGATCTGATCTGCTTTATTAAGTGGAATCTCATGGCAGCATCATTGTATTCACATTTAGTGCTGAACTCCTCAAACTGTATGATATAATCTCCAAAGGGTTCATTTGTGCGTTGGTATGTCTTGTCCAATTTGGATTGTGCCGTTAATACTTCATCATATAAACCAAATCGTTTACTAAAGGCTAATACAAAATGATCCCAGAATAGAAGTTCTTGCACATTGTTGCCTTGCTCCTCCCGCCGCATTAAATTCTGGTAAAACGTATACGCAGAATCAATAAGGTAAGAAGTTGCAAACATTACTTTAGATTTATCAGCAGCATATATTGTGGGTTTTGCCTTGAACATTGTCAAGCACTTATCCACAAACGGCCTCCATTTTGCACGGTTAGTACCCGAAAATTGTTCCGGCTTTGCAATATCAAGTTTTGACTCATAATTGAGTATACGTGTGAGCTCTCTATCTCTCTCACTCTCTCTTCGCCTTTGCTCATTTTCCATTTCACGTGCATCTCGTGCATCTCTTCCATCTCTTCCATCACGCCCATCACGCCCATCCCTTCCATAGCCATAATAACCTCCTGGGGGTCCTCCTGGGGGTCCATCAGGAGGTCCATTATATTGACCTCCTCCTTCCCCTCCATTATGATTTTCCCCATTCTCAAAATTATTATGGTCCGGTAAGTGACCCTCCCGGTTCTGGCCCTACTTTGCATCATTTGAGTGTTTCTCACAATCTTTTTTCCTTTTCCAGGAATGTTAGTATAACTACTCCTAAATTGTAGTGCTGATGGCCCAGGTCCAGCTTGAGAATTGAGGTAAGGGTTGGCCCCTAGTGGCGCTCTTGGCATTCTCCCACCATACCCAACATAAGTGGAATTAAATTCCACCTCTGTTGTTCCTATCTCTTCTTCCCATGACTCACCTTCTTGACCTACAGCTCTTGTATCATTAAATTGGGATCTGTTCCTACCGCTGGTTACTCCTGAGGTCTGCATATTCCTCATACTTCCATGGTTATGTGGATCGGGTTGTCCCAGAAATTCTGGAGATGCATACTCTGGAGTGCCTGGCCCACGAGGTGGTGGGGGCGGTGGATTAATTCCACTTGGCTCCAGTACAGGTTGCCGGGAATTTCCAGCGGCCACCAACCTTCGTGTACCATTCCCATCAATCTCCACATTGACATGTGGTGTGAGACCGTAAGTATGGGCCCTTCCCCTTCTATCTGAAGAGTTAGAAGCTGACATATAATCAGTCTCATTAGGTGGGGCGGAGGGGGTGGTGGAACAATCCCTGCTGTCTGTAATTCATTTTGATGAATTTGATTTGAGACAGGGACATGGTTACTCCTTCCCCTATGCCTATCAGCAGAAGATTCTGAGGTCAAGGAAAATCCATCATTAGGGGGAGGTGGTGTGCCGCCTCCTCCTTCCCTTTCATTTCCCCAACTTTGATGAAGAGGTCTTGTACCAATACCTTGCCAACTAGATGCAGAAGTACTTATGGCACTTTGAGGTGGGACTCTGGGTGGTGTATGAACACCATTTCTTCCTCCCCCTATTCTAGCACTATTATTTATTCACATTCCACTTCTATCAACATACTGATGTCCCCCTTGCCTTAGAATTCCTCTTTCTGGGGGATCACCAACAGCCATTGAGCCTCGGCATCATGCCTCTGCCACTCATTGAGTTGTTGTACTCTCCCAGCTGAACTTAAATCTGAGGCTGGTTGTATTTCCTGTTGCTCATAGCGTGGGACTGGATCCACAATAGCATGAGGAGTGTTACCATGAGTATCTTGTTCTCTTGTCTCAAGGTCATGATACCTGGGTACATGCACTACTGGAACATCCATACTTACCTCTTGTGATGGTCCAATAATGGAATCTGAGTGAGAACTAAATGGTTCCCCAGTGGAGTGAGATGTAATGGAATCAGAAGATATTACTATAGGAGCCCTATTAAATGGAGTTGGAAAGTGAGCAGCTACGTTCCTGCCCCTTCCTATTCCACTTGTGTTTTGGGTCCCTACTCTTCTATTCTGAGGTTCCACTACAACTACTTCCCTAGATTCCCTATTTCCAATTCTCCTATCATTTAAGTGTATAGAAGAATCTGAAAAAGTGACGGTGTGTGCCAGGAATCTGCGGTCTGGGTTTGCCAAATATGATTCAAGAATATCACTTACTGCTGATTGTACAGATTCAAGATTTTCTGCGGATTGATGTACCCGATCTGGATTTCCAAAATAGGTACTTAAAATTTCACTTACTGCTGTACGTACCGAATCAGATCCAGTACTTCTCCTTATTATAGGATATACTATCTCGTCAATTCCTGTACTTACAGACTCTGACCTAGGTTGCTCAGATAGGGGGGGATTTAGTACAGGTTGAACCTGTTGTGAACGGCTACCCCCGGAACTAGAATGAGAATTTGTCCTTGGGCTACCTGGTAGCTCATAAAACCCTCGTAACTCAGGGCGGTTAGCATATTCCGTAAGTTTTATAACCTCATCCCTAATTCCCCTCCTTTCTAATGCTAATGCAACTTCAGAGTCTAAGTTGTTGGGATTTGCAGTGGTGATTAATAAAAATCTACAGATCCACCCTTCTACTGAATCATCACCATTCTGTGATGATATTCCAATTCGGTGAAGTAATTCCCTACAACTTTCACCTAAAGCAACTAACTGATCTCGATGAACCCGTGCAATTTCAACTTGGTCACTACTCTGTACAGATGCCCTTCTATGGTAATTTGGTGGAGGTGTCTGATAATTTGTCCAACTATTCCCTTGCATTGCATGCGTAGGAGCAGGTTGAGTTAAAATCGACGGCCCAATTACTGTAGCGGGTTCTGTTGATGGTACCGTTAAAACTTGGGGTATATTTTCTCTGTTAGTTACTTGTGGGTGTGGTGTTCTTAATGGACTTTGGCCCACAATAGCTCTAAACTGATTGCGATACCGTGTGAATCGGTTTGAAGGAGTTTCCGGAGTTTCCTGCCTCCTCATAGTGGGTCCCACTATTGAGTTAAGAGATGGAAAATGTTCCGAGTCTCCTGTTTGAATTGGTAATGGAGTCACGGACTGTTGTTCAGCTGATGTGTGATAAAATAAATTTGGGCTACCGCTGTGCTCTGGTAGCTCACCATACCCTTCCAACTCTTCTGTCAATCTATCCAATCTACTTGGACCCATATCTACAGGTGATCTTGGACCATGAGTGCTAGCATAATGCCATCCCTCAGTTGCCAAGTTAGTTCTTGGTCCCACAGGTGAAGGTGTCCAATTAGACTGCATTGGATTAGTAGGACGAGCCACAGGGGTAGATGCGGGACGTCTCGGAACATGTGACGGAGTATTTGGGTATGCATTACCGGGCATAGCACCTAGTGTTCTTCCTCCTCTGGAAAAGAAGGTTGATTTGGTGCTTGGTTAGAAGTATTGATAGAATTACTATCATTTGCCATAAGACGATTTGAACCAGGGGTACGAGTGTAAAAAGAAGCTTGGGTATCTGTGGTATTTTGCTCGTTAGTAGTACTCACACCAGTAACAGTTCTAGTAGACATTTTCTAGTCACAGCTGTAGTCTCTATATTATGTCAAGTCTCGAACAAAGAGGCTTGTTAACCAGTTGTATTTAACTAATACTTCTGATCTAACAGATTCGGGGCTGCTCGGTAGATAGTGCTTACAAGAACCTAAACGTTATGGTGTTTTGGGGTATCTTTGTATAGAGTTGGTGTGCACTATACGGGTATTGGTGACAATAAGTGTCGGGAATACATACCTTCAGTATCCTTGATATTAAAGTGAGTCTTGCTGTATTCACTCAGTAGATAATTCCTCAGGTGTTGTTCACACAAAGAATCGAGATAACAAGTGTAATTCTTGTAGGTACTGGGTTACAAAATATAGAGACTAAAGAAAAAGGGTGTATCGGTATTCCCCCCTTTTATAGTCTGTTACATGGGAAATCATTAAGTAATTAAATATATAAGTGCATGTGTTAACCTCAAGACAAACCATGGTTTGTACAAGTAAGCCTTCCTAAGTGGGATAATGACTCGAAGGGAGTCATTTAAATAGTCACATGGTAAAGGTCCAACTCCCTTGGAAAAACTCATATGGTGATTTGTTGATATGCTTCATGATAGGATCCCAGTTCAAGTTGACAGGACCTTCAGCCATCGCAGTGTCCACAGAACTTTTTTTCGAAAGACGCGATTAGCACCGACTCGATGTAGAAAGAAAATCAACTCACTCTAGCCAATTTTTGACATTGTCCATTGACGAGCTTTGAGATTAAGTGGATATGCAACGGTAGATTGGTAAAATTCCTGAAAATCAAACACAGATCAAATTGCTTGGGACTGTACTGCACACGCTCAAGTGAAGCAATCTTTATGTTGGACAGAGTGACAAACAAAAATAGAGGATCTGTGAGATGAATTAAGCAGTCTGTCGTAGGCTAGTTGAATGGGAGTACGGAAGGGGACACCTTCGAAAGCCGGTTCTCAGAAAAGAATGTCAAGCTCCAGTGTTTCTCCATTCTGCAGAATCTCAAATGAGATGAAGCAGTGTGCAAGTGAGGGCATGCGACTTACAGATGAGGAAGCGGCTTCTGCGGTTGCCTTAATTTCCTTGTGTAAGATTTACCTTTTCTTCTGTTCTTGGTGCTACATCTCAATTTCATCCTTGTCATCGGTATTTATGCTTCCTGTTTCGTCAAATTGAACATCTGTAGCCTCACAGAAGAGTTGGACATCCTGGAACAAAGGTAAGCTATACATAACATAACAGAAAAAATGTAGCTGACAAATGTTTTCTTCTTGTCGACAAGAATTGGGGATCTAAGGTGCACATGAACCATGACAAGGCTGAAAGAAAAGGTGTTTGATATTGTTGAGTAGCACGTCTACACTGTATTAAGTTAATAACGTCAAGCGATATTTCAAGGCAAGTACTCACTGACTTTCTGACCCATTGGAGAGTGGTATTGAACACTGTTCTGATGGATTTCAACTTTGCCCAGAAGCCTTTTACCATCTGGAGCAGACAACAAGCAATTCTTGCTCGATAACATCGATCACTTCCTTCTTATGCGCCTCCCATTTGTTTACATCCCTTTTCAGTGCGTTGATTTGTTTATTGATCGAGTCAAAACGATGTCCATCCGTTGAACGGTATGAGATTGACTGAACAAAGGGAGCATTGGGATCTTCAACAGCTACATTTAAAGGTACTTATTACTTACCAACGACTTGACCTGGCGTCTGGAAATAGATTCAAAGGTAGGTAAAATCACCTTCGCTGGATTGTCCTCTGCAAGTAAAACATTTTAGTCGGATTTTTCAGGCAGATGGATACAAGATTCGAACCTGTGCGGATGGCAGTAGTTTGTGCAACAATTTGGCTCAATGGCTTCGAATTCAACAGCACGCATTCCTTCTTGCACAAGGAAAGTGTTGCCATTGTGAACGGGACGATAGGCTTTTGCAAAATTAGTTAAAAATGGTTGTTGAAGTGAATACAGCAACATGCATTCACGAAAGTATGGCTTCGAGTACACATTGAAGAATTTTATGCTCAATCTCTCAATAGAGCCATCGAAAAGTAAGATATGCACACGCTTCCTGTGTTTGATAACTAGCATAAAGTTGATTCCGTTTAGGAGACACTGGATCTCCCACTTCTTGTAGGTTGCAACCATCATGTCCACCTGTGAGCCGAAGACTCATATGAGATTTAAGATTGTCGGAGCCTCTAGTATATTCCAATAAAGCATTTAAAGGGGAGAAAAGTACTGGTAATTGCGTCAGCTTGGGCGATGGTAGTAAGAAAAGAAATTGTACGCACCTACTAACAAACACTTTTTGCAACATCTATGAGGGAGAAGCACTGGAAGGCGGTGTAACATCCACATTGACAGAGTGCACTAAAGAAGGATGGAGCTTTTCAGCGATAATGGAGCACAAAAGCAAGAAATACATACCAAGTCTTGCAGTAGACTCTATTTTTATTTCCATCGGTGAATGGTTTGAAGCAAGATACAAAACCCAGTGCTTGTTAGTCATAAGCACGTGATCTATTAACTAGCCCTATCGATGAAAGCCACAACTATGAATTATTTTCTTTTTCATGTTGAATCATTGTTCTTATGCTTGTCATGCTGCAAATGCACTGCAACATATGTTTTTAAATCTCCTGATACCTTCAAATTTGGGTCTACTATAAATACAGCACTGCAAGTGCTGATCACAGCTCAAGTCATAGCTACACATTGGCTACACATCCCAGGCAAGTATTTAGCGTGATATGGGGCCCCAGCAGTTCCTAAATGGGACCACATTGGTTATACTACTGCTACCACTACCAATACCATCAGCAAAATGTACAAAGAAAAATAGAACTATAACAGACCCAGTCATCATCCCGCACAAATTCTAATAGCACTACTCGCAAACCTTCACATCTATCCAAATTCTCTAACGGCTCATAAACTTCGCAATTGACTGTGCTGAGCGGAAACTTGAGAATAACAGACCGTATGCAGCCTTGTCCCCTTGACATTGCTGCAGACCGCTCTGAACCCAGTGGAAACCAGCATGATTGAACCATTGAAATGAGTTCAGAGTGGCTGCAACAGCTATCAGAAGACAGGTAGAGACTGTGTAGTTTTGGAACAAGGGAGATATCATCCCAAATAGTGAGCGCTGACATCAGCTTTAAAGTGACTGGACTTTGTCTCTGATGATTGCGGTAAATTGTGGCGGCATCCTCAATTTTGAGGGAAGTTAGAGATGGCATGAGATGGAGGGTTCATAGAAGGTTATCATCAGTTAGAGATATCCTTTTCATCACAAATGCAGTGATAATGCATTCTGATCTCAACACGAAGGATTCAAATGCCTCGGTTGACCACTCCTTGCCACCATCAACCACGAGCTTGGCCAGAGAAGGAAAATCAAAGGAGAGAAATAAAGCCTCTAGTGAGACTATATCTCTTGTAGCAAGTGAAGTGATGTTGGGGTATTTGCTGGCTTTCTCAAGTCTGATAGAGTCTTCTATGTGATGGTGGGGATTGGCAGTAGAGACATTGGTTCAACAAAACCCTGAACTGTATGAAGTTTCAGGGAAGTTTTGAACCAACAAAGATCGGTGGCGCTGGCACCTTTTCCACCACCAATATCCAGCTCAACAAGAAGGGGAAATTCAAGGCCAGAGAGTATATTATAACCAGAGATTGAATTATCTCCAATGTATCTGAACATCTTCCAACAATGACTTTCGTTTGTGAGCATAGTTAGGCCAGAAAAGGTAAGAGGGCCATGCCAGTGAAGGGGCTGTGTACCCTTTGCAAGCAATGTTATGTTTAGCGGAACCTGATGAGATTTCTCCAGAAACCCAACAATCCTATCTGAAAAGCTAGCCACTGAATGTTCAGGCGCTCCCCAGTTTTCCGGCCTAGAAATGGTTGTCTCTACTGTTAAGTTGGACCAGAGTTTTGGTAATCCTTTTACGATTTTGTACCAACAATGACAAATGGAACCTATCGTGATGGCAGGGAGAGAGGTGTAGCAGTGGCTCTTCAGATAACTTTCTGCGCATGCATACTCCATAATTATCACTAATATTTTGTCCGGCACCATCCGAAAGGGAGATGGCAAAAATTTGATTTTTTCTCTCTGCTTTTGCGGTATCTCCATTTCATGGCCAAGGTTATGTTGGTCAGAAAACAGAACCTCGATTTGAGCATCAAGTTTCTCCATCTGAGCCTCAACAATTTTGATGTCTTCATCCATCACATTCAATACCAGTTGAATTACTTTTTTGTGCCTCTGAAACGACAGAGGGGCCCAAGAAAGATCAAAGCTGTTCGTTTATGTCTTTATTGTCAAGCTTTAAACAAGCTCTGTGAGCTAAGTGCTGTCATGGGTTGAAACAAATGAGCGCTCAAGGTGAGAAATAGCATTCTCTTTAACATTGTATTACAACTCCAGTACACTTGCCTGTTGTCCTTGAAAAAATGCAACCTTGACCGCGAAGCCCTTGAGAATCCCTTGAGAATCCCAAAAAAGATCTATGTTGAAAGTAATTTGAAAAAAAAAAGGAATGGTCCAACCAGGACTCGAACCTGGGCCTCACGGGACAGCCTTCCGTCGTCCACTACCACCATGCGTGCTAACCACCACACCATTGGACCGATGTAATTATTTCTTTTGCAGAGATATTTGACTGCTCTGAAGCCAATGAAAAAATTGATACCAACACAATTACTTTTTAGCATACTGATTACAACAGTCATCACATATAGAGAACATCTGAAGCCCATTTCCCCACCTAGCTTTTCGATCCTCCTCTCTCTTCATCTTCATCTCAGGCGTCGCAGTTGCCATGAAGTCTTTATTGGACTGGAAGCCGTTGTAAAACGAAAAAGACCTGAAGATAAATACTGAATAATTGCAGTAATGTTTCTTCTCCAGGTTGAATGGGCACATTCGAGTGGGTCAGCAGTGCGGAGGGAATGAGGATTGTAGATCCAGGAGGAAAGTGTATGAACAAGACCAAGGTCCCAGAGAAGAATATGCCCCCGCGATCTGGATCAAAGTTACCTAGAGCAGTGATAGCACACCATCCGAAAGCAAGGTTGTGGCAGTCAGTATGAGGCCAGGTGACTGTACATGGGCCGAGGTTAAAGGAAACACTGCGAAAAACACTGTTGAACCATTGAGTAAGTCTAGGATTGGAAGCAAAAAGGTTGTTCAGGTTTTTGTTGTACAATCCAAACATATTCGCCGCAAAGCATTGGAAGATGGCTATAGAAGAAAACAATTAGAAATTAAATATCAATAAAAGGAGGGAGTAGCTTACAGTTTGCAAACCCAACAAGACGACGGAAGCCAGAAGATGCAATATGGCTGACAAGGATGGCACGATTGGCTACACCATAGAAAGCCATTGTACCAGGTCTCTGCGGTTGAAAAATTAGCTGGGGATGGGATGGAGAATCAGCGCCTATACCTTACTACCCCCACCAAACGATGTACCTACAGCAACCGAAGGAAACTTCCCTCTTTTATGAGCTTCCTGTTTCTTACTGAACGTCATACTGCTCCGAGCATCTTTGATTTGGGCCGTAAGTTTGATCATAACTGCATCCCAATTATCATCCCTAGGTTTGCCGGCAAGAACTGCGATGATACGGCCTGCTTTATCTACGACAACATAACAATCCCTAGAGCAGTTCGTGCTGCGTAAGCAAATAAAACAAATTTGAAGGCATGGACCCACTCACTTTCCATTCCATGGAACAAGCTCCAGCTTATATTCCTCACCAGTAAGCGCAGCAACGTCTGGAGTATTTTCTCAAAGATTTGCCTGAGCCCCGACCATGCACCCTTGTTGACAGGAAGGTCTTCAGTGGAAAAAGAATCGCCGGCGCTGAGGGTTTGCGCCTCTGCAGCACGACGGCGTGCAACCTCTTTCAGAGCCTTCTGCAGAAGAGGTTGGGCCGGCTGATCAACCTTTCGTTTAACGCTTCGCTGCTCATGCTTTCTTTGGGTTTTTCTCTTCCTTTGAGCTGCCTTCCCTTGATCCAGAGGCAGCTGAGCAGCATCCCCTCGAGGAGGCTTCTGCGGGTCAGGTGCTGGTGCTTTTAGGGCATCGCTTTCTGCGTTGTGAACAAGCGGATGAACGAGCCCAAAAGATGGAAGTGGGAAAGCGCCAGGGTCGCCCTCAGGAGAGGGAGGCGCGTGGCTCCCAGGGGCAGAAGAGAACGAGGTTTCATCGCTGTGCACAGAAGAAGGGGCGTGGGCGACAGAGGAGAACTTGTAGCAGCTGCGGTCTCCTGCAGCAGAGGACGCTGGAGGCGAGCCGTGGCTAGCGGCGGAAGGTGGAAAAGAAGTTGCGCCTTTGACGCAATAGTCGCAGTCATCGCAGTTGCTCTCTAGGTTTACGTCGTGGTCGCCTTCGTCGTCAGAGAGGGAGTCGATATACTGGTCAAGAGCCAGAGACACATCGAGAAAGTGCATAGGCTCTAAACTCTTTTCCTGAGGATACTGTGAGGTAGAAGTAGTCAGAAATGCAGTAGAGAATGCAACGAGGATAAGTCGGCTCAGGGCGTTAATGGTAAGGAGGTAGAAGAAGAAAGAAAAAAGGCAAAGCAGCAATCCGCCAGGCCACAAAGACGAGCCCTCGGGTATGCTTGCAGTGCGGGTAAGGTAGTAGCAAAGACGAATGAAACAACAGGAGATGGTATTACATTGGGTCGTCATCCCGCGGGCCTGAATGTTAAGGAGAGAAAGTATAAGCAGAAGTACCAGATGTAAGCGCATAGCGCAACCTGAACGTTGAAGGGAAGCGGTAACTCCCGCGACAAATAGGAATTTATTATTGTGCATCACGTGGTATGTGCATGAGCGCTCAGCGTTGACGTTAACCAAGTTTCGAAAGCTTTCTTATAACGGCAAGATCGATACTTCTCCCAACCGACCGCTGTCTCAGTGAAATTGACAGTCTCTTTATTTGCGACATCCCTGATTTGTCTAAAGATCTATGTATTTCCGGCCAGGAGTCGGAGGTCAAATGATGACAAGATAAGTATTGAACTACGACGACCAAGCGACCAAATTGCGGCGTTTACAACGAGTGTTTTTAACCATCGTGTCTTCGGCTAGAAGGGCAAAAGGAGGGAGCCTATAATTCATACAACTCCTAGACCCAGCGACTCAGCGACTCAGCGGCTGAGAGTTCCGAGCGGTTGTTGATCCCTTCACAAGTCAAGCAGAGAGCGCTCTCAGATTAGTAAACGGAAATGTATTATAAGATAGGATACACACCCCTTGTTATGCCTTTTCCGTTGTTCATCGACTTTGGCCTTTGTCACTGCCACCAACCACATATGATTGTGAGGAAATGTCGACAAAGAGATATATGTGAACGACATGTAAAGATGTAAGGAAATGAAGTGTGTGTCGCTTACTGTAGAGTCACCTTTTCTGCATCAAAGAGGGTGAGACGTACGCATGGATATAACCGAAGAATGTTGAGTGGATTTTTCTGTAAAGAGGTATGGGATACCACTCAAGGAAGCAGAGAAATGACACCACTGACCCTGATTAGTCGTCACAAGGGAACATCACTTGAGATCAAGATCTGGTGACCAGAAGAAACATCAGCGTTCTAGATCTCGACGTTCGTAGTGGTAGCGTCATTGCTGAGCGATGAACATCAAAACTCAGGTGCGAAATGGAAGAGATAACGAACAAGTAATGAAAAGAAAGCGAGATTGGCATTACGCACCAGTGAGTTTGTGAGCTAATTGTGCATCCATTGCGTCGCGTGGATGAAGTTTATCAGAGTTGGTAGCCTTTTCCGATAAAATCCTTGGGGTGGAGAAAACAGTAGACCGTGTCAGCTACAGTAATGACAATCAAGATTGAAAGAAATTGTGCTAACGAACGCTTTGTGCCTGAGGGACACCTGTCGCGGAAACACTGGATACACAACTAGAGTTGTCTGGAGGCTCGGCAGGAGGATCCCCTCATCCACATTGACAGAGCGTACCGGTGAATCCATGTCTACATCTAAAGCTTTTCAGCGATAAGCGAAAGCTAAAGCAAGAAAGATGTCAAATGTGCGAAAGCTTACTGTAAGCCTGGGCTTACACTTATCAGTGACAAAAAATCTCTTTCAGTTTCCAGGAAGGCCAGCGATTGGTTGAAATCAGGTTCAGAAGTGTAAAGATCTGCTCTGCGGGGCCCGTGCAGGCGAGGTGGAAAGAGATGGCTGTCAGTGTCATGATGATGGTCGACGACTGGAAATGGCAGTGAAATTGAAAGAGTCCAAAATCACGTGAAAATTATGTTGTTATAAGCTTTCGTGAGGAGAAGGAGAATATGACACGCGTTGGACAGTACGCAAAGCAACTCATCTTCCAGTATAACATAGCCATTTCATAGCTCACAAAGAAAATTACTTTGAGTCACTGCCAAAAGAAATCAAAATACAAGGCCATAAGTCCTGGTTGACAGTACGGTCCAACCAGGACTCGAACCTCGATCTCACGGAGGTCTATCATCAAGCCATCGTGCATGTTAACCTCTACACTATTGGACCTTGGTAGTACTTCTCTACATTAGTACTAATAAGATCATAATCATGTTAGGGTAGAATTAGATAGGTAGCTGTAACAGCTAGTCTTTACGGGCATTGGCTAGTACCATCCCTGTGTTGGCCTCGTAGTTTACCTTCTTTACCGGAGTCGAGCTCGCCGCCTGCGTCGGCGTAGGGACCTGTATGGGACTGGCACTTTCAGCTGGCATGGGCTGTGTAATATCATATTACAGTCCAAAGGAAGCTCCATTCATCCCCAACAATGTGCAAAGTGCATGCGTAGCTTCACCTGGTGCACATGCTGCAGTAGTAATAACTGGCACGTTGCTAGGAAGACTACCTTTAACGACAAGTTTAACGAAGGCTCCAATCTCCTCAAATTGAGGGCGGAAACTGGTAAAGCCCCAAGTTCGTATAAGATGTGCTTTGTCAACGGGGAATAGGATGAGAAAGTCTTGTCATTGATGATACGGTACCATTCAGCCGACGCGAGATGTTCACAATCAAGGCAAATGATATTCCACAATTTACAAAGGCATATTAATCACTACTTATTTGAAACATGCTGATGGGGGAGTGGTTAGGGTGTCCAATTTAGGGTCCGAGTACTTGTTGTCGCCAGGTCTACCGTTCTTGCTTAAACAAGACACCGCACACGGGAAGCCGCTTTCCGGCACTGTACAGCGCCGGGAGCCGCTAGGCTGGAGTCACTTGAAACGGCTGCATAGTGCCTGAGCCGTTTCGAGTGGCTCCAGCTCACTTACATTTTACTGATGCACTATAAGTCTGTATATGTGTATTTACAGTATTTCTCCAAAAAAATACAATATACCAACACTAGTATTCTAGCTAGTAGCGAAATATACGAAGAAAAGATAAAGAAAAGACGAGATGGAAAGACAACAGACTTGTAAAGTGTAAAGTCCGGAAACCAGCCCAATCAAGAGCCCAATCTATCGACAGGGAATTTGAGTGTGAAAGTCTGCATACATGATCCTTGCGCGCTTGCTTGACCGCTCCAAACTTCTAGGTCTGGACCAACGTGATTGGACCAAGGTAACAGCAGCGCAGTCATCGAATTTAGCGACATTCGAAGATATCATAGCGAGACTCTGTAGGTTTGAAACGATGGGATCGGAGTGGAAGTTGATAATCAATATATCGTCTGATATGTATATTTACTCTGAAAATTATTCACAAAAAATGCTGGACACTTATCCAGTATATTGTCTGAAGTCCAGCCGTTTCCTTCCCAATCACTCGAGCTTGGTACGAGCATACAACTCTGTCTAATATCTGACAATGGAATGATTTCACCTTGAGGAGTGCCATTCGAGGCACTGACTGATGGTTGTACACGATACATTCCATTTTTACTATCAGGTACACTTTTAAATCGAGAAAACCATGTAACATATGCAAGAGGTGTTTCAGCCTTGGGCCAGTTTGGGGGAGGGTCCTCTTCAGATCTTTGCCCAAGTCTTTTTACCACGTTAGGGAGCCGGAATATGACCCTAAGTCTGGCAACCCTACAGCCTCTTACTGCCATAGATTCAGCTTCATCATTGATCAATATTATCACTGTATCATATCAAGACTTTGACTGGGCTAGTCTGCAACCTATGTACAGAGCAGAGGATAGACTTTCCTCACATTACTATCGCCTCCAACCATTTCTATCCCCCTGTTTTTGGATTTCCAGCAGATTTTAATGGCTCCAGCACATGAGCCATAGGACAATGAAAAATTTCATATGTTTGTAATTTAAGATCTTTTTTTGTAAGGCCTTGTTTATTCGGCTTATCGACCGAGAGATAAGCAATAAGGACACATGCCCGGGCACTGGGCTTCCTCCTTAAAGCCTTGAGCAAATTGCCAATTGTGAGATATACCGGGTACGCCGATTTGTTCCCTGAGAATCTGGTCAGATTTGTTTTATCAGAGGCTATAATCACAGGACAGACTGTCCCTCCAACTGGAATTGCATGCTAGATTTTGAATTGAGATTTGCAAGAAGTGGCAGCCGACGGATAAGTTCAATTACACACCTGCACTGCATTCCAAAAACCCATAGTCCACATCTCAGAGTAGATACAATTGTTTTCAGTCTGTTCTGCCCCACGAAAAAGCTTTCCTGGTTTGTACACCAAGTGTTCAGCAAAGGCAGGATCACCCCAGAGTGCTTTGATTGCTTCAACTGGGTCCCGATGATACACAGTGAAATGTTCACCAGGTTTATCACGGAATGATAATTGTTTAGTCCGCCATTTTCCACATCTCTCGGGGATTTCATCAATGCACTTTAGCATACCTCGGGAGTTTTCATAAGATAGACCTAATTTTTGCTGTACCTATGAGATTTGAAAAGTCAACAACCTTGAATACTACTTTTCTGTGACTGCCCACTGTGCAATTTCCCAATCCAACTGGGAAGCAAAAGGGTGATAGCACTTCTGATCAAGATTATCATCATGAGTAGTAGTACCACTACTAAGTTCCTGTTGCCCTTTCGATTTTAAAATACTTTCCCATCGTTCACAGACAGTTTTACATTTGTTGATCACCTTACCAGCAGTATCGTTCCATTGCCAAGTTCTTGGCTCATCTTTGTCATCAACACTGTTGAGGATGCCGGCTAAATTGAAACGTCTTGGAGATGAAGAAGCCGCAGACTCTCCTGAGGCCTCGGGGTCAGAAGAGGCGTTCATATCTGAGTCATGGTCTATCATAGAAGAGGCCCCAGTATCTGAATTAGAGGAGCCAGTTTCAGAAACCTCTCCCATATCAATGTCTTCGGATGGATATGGGCTAGCCGGTTTCAGGGGGGTAGGAAGTCAAACCCGGCTTCTGCTTCAGGCTCCATTAACACATCTGGCATATCATCATCTTCGAAGTCTGCATATGATTGAATCATTCACTGATTAGTAGTTGCACAACTACAAGATTTTAAATAAAGCTGAACATACCCCCTTGCCAGCTGGAAGAGTCAGATTCGTCATCGGACAGTGAAAGTAATGATGGACAATCAGACACATTGTCTTCAATGTCTGAATTCCCATGATCAGTCTCATCTCCGTAACCAGGGTCAAGTCCAAAGTTGGAGTAACTGTCTTCATCTTCGGAATCACTATATTCTTCTTGGTCATTTATGTTGTACAAATCTACATGCATGGCCTCGTTGGAGCCTAATTTTAGATTATCATTAGGCTGTTGTAAAGGCTGACGCTGTGCATGGCTGGGAAGGCAAGAACGAGCAAGTGCTTCTACTCTTTCGATAGTTTTGGATATTCTATCTATTTGTGTTCTCTCATGGCGCACGAATTCCTGCTTATGCGCATCATCCTTAGTCTGTTTTATGTGTCACTCTAGGTACCCAGCTACGGAAAATTCCTGATAGCATACAGGACATTTGATGGGTTCTGGGGCCATACCGGTAGGAGTACTAAGTTTGGAGGACAAAGTCGCAGAGTGAAAGAACAGAGGGAACATTTATATGAGATTGCTGCATCAGTGAAGGTATCAGATGACTATGGTAATTGTTCGAGATCATACAGGATCATACCATATTGATAAAACATGAGAATTGGAGTGGATAGCATCTATACTTAGTTCCCATATCTCTTCTATTTTTTCTCGAGCTCCCAGTAAGCAATTTCTGAGTCTTCTGACTTGCAAGTTCTGACTCAAGTTTGAAGTCTGATCTGCATTTTGAATGCAAAGTGAGACCCACCCTTGAATATATAGAGCCGTAATGACTTGTACGATTGTTTCAAAAGATTCAGTCGACCATGCCTTGTTTGCGAAAGTCTCGCGCGAATCGGAAACTGTAATGTTATGTTATTCCCGCTACCTCTTTAGGGTAGAGGGTCTTATGGTGTTTGAGTTTTCGATCGCGCTTGTTCCAAGATTTGGAAGAACATCCATGGCATATGTCGCGCATGTAGTATCTCTTTTGAGCTGTCAGAAATGTTGTGAGGCCTTGGCCTTGTTGGATGCTTTCAGGTGTTTGCTTAGGGAGGTAGCGGGCACTGCCGTGTACCGGCATTACTGGTTATACCTATTGAATCTACAAAGGTCAGGAAATATTTTCGCATGTAACAGTCCCAAGTTAGTAACCGACCCAAAAATGACCAGGACACATCTGAGTACAATGCAGCAATTGCTTATGATGGTTCGCCTGCAAGTTCCTTTTTCAGGATACTCAGTGTGTGCACGCCAAAACCGGGACCTTGACCTCAGAAGAGGAACTGGGCGTGCAAAAGTGGTGTCGCACTGCTGAGGTACAATTCTTATTTTGGTTTACGGGTTTTGCTAAGTCGAGAGTAGAAGGCCCAAGGACTTACAAACTGGGATCGCGCATTCATTCCAATTAATGATTTTCACTTCCGCTGCTCAATATGAAGAGCCTGTAGGCTCAAAGCATGACGTCGTAGATATGTATGGAGAAGAACTTAATCATAACGAATGTGAGTGCTTCGTCACTATATCCAAGTCTTCCTCATTTACATATTTTTTGGTAGTACAAGGAGTCGATGAAAGTGGCGCCGCGTGAGTTGTGCGATTTGTCCGCATGGTGACAAACTAGTACGCTTCTGCCGCTTTCATTTGGTATAACGCCTCAAGACAGCTCAACAACTTGGCTATCATGGTGAATCGCTTTCGCTACGATGAGTTTGGACCCGAGCCGGGATGTTGTCCCACAACCTTCCTTCCCAACTCTACTGAGTACATCTTGGCAATGTCCGGATATCTAGCTAAATGTTGCTAAGGAGCTTTGTATCTGCTTTGGGCTCGCTGTTCCACTTTGCAGTAGCTTCAATGCTATCTGTTTTTCCCTTAGAATGATTCATACACTAGCAGGCTAGCAAATTTCAGATTCAGGGGTACAAGTACAAGCTGAGTAAAAAAGAAAAACGAACAACCCATGTCCCACGTTCAGAACCCTTTACACACCAGAAGAGAGAGGAGTAATGAGACATGCTATATGACAGTGGTATTTGACAGTGGTATTCCGAATGCCAGTGGTATTCAACTTTGACATCTGCTGATCAATGCATCCCAGGCGTGCTTGAATCAGCCCAAGTTTTGCCGATTGGTGCAATGAATGATGGAGGCTAGTAAGTACATTGAGTGATCAAATTGGATAGCAAGGGTATATGTATTCACCAATGGCAGCCGCAGATGGCCCTCTGCTAAAGGAGTGGGCAAAAAGGACTCTTTGAATTCAAACGATAATGATGCCGGAGGAATGAGACCAGTAGAAAATGTTGTAGGAAAGTTCAAATTCATGGGGTGCATAATACTGGAGGAGCCGTGCGAAGCAGAATCTTGGGAGGAGGGAGAGGGCGTATCTTCGATTCCCGCATAAGAGTGCACTCGCTGCTCCTCGGAGCCAGTAAACATGGGGGCGAAACACTGAAGACGCTCTTCCCTGATGCGGAGAGCCTCCTCCTTGGACTGGAGTCTCTCTTTTTTGATGCAGAGTCTCTCCTCTTGGATTCTGAGCCTCTCCTCGTCATCCCTTATTTTCTCCTCCCTGTTGAAGATTTCATTGTCCTTGTCACGGAGCTTCTTCAACCTTCGGCTCACTTGCTGTTCCGCAGCATGTAGGCTTTTTTGCGGACCGAAACCAGAGGCATTGTAAAGGGCAGCATATTCAGAGTCATTGATGTTCATCCTCTCTTGAACTCGCATTCTCTTCAGAAAGTCCCTCTTCGTACACCCCATCGAGTAGGTGCATTGTTTACACAGGAGTGTAAACTCATCGCTGGTGCATTCGATTCCTTTGTGGTAGCATCGATCGCACGCCTGGTTGTAACTATCAGTAAATGGATCTGCCAAAATATTTCAAATACAAACAAGATTACGGTACTTTTGATTCAGCTCTCGTTTTTCGGCTTTTGTTCCCGGTCCTCTGTAGATCTTATGGAACTCCTTCAATAAGTTATTGCTGATCTCATGGGCCTTTGAATTTTCAGTAGTCTCCGCATTCTCTGTGTCACGAGCCACCCAACTTTCCTGCCAAACGGTGGACTGTTTCCGGCGCATCAGTGCTCGCTGAAGTTTGTGGCTGGCACATTAGATTCTGTCCATAGTAAGACGGGTGTCTGTAGTGAGATAAGGGAACCCCAGCAGACGTCCATTGCTGTTCAAATGTTTGGCCGGATGTCAAGCCACCTGCGCAGACACGGTGATCCATGAGTAGTTCTCTGTCCAACAAAAGACAGTGACTTTGATCTTTATAACAGTACAAGCACAAGAACTTTCGAGAAAAAGTAATGCGTCCCTTAGCAACAGAAAGAGATCCGGAAAGAATAACTGATATCGTAAATATAGATTTCTTGTTGAGGCAAAGGAATATCCTTAATCAAGTCCTTAATCGACTCGGAGAAACACGTGTCTGTGACTAGCGCTGTCAAAAAAGTACATGTTTTTCACTTTGCTTTGTTACCGCAATTCTCATTAGAGCATATCTGCAACCGCTAAAAAGGTGACATGTAACGAGGAGACGCAGATGAGACGGCGTGACAAGCTTGCGGTCGTCATCCGCGATCGTTGTGTGATGTAGCGAGGAGACGCCGAGGTCAGCTAACCGACTGCAAATACGCTCTATTCCACTTAGGAAAAACTAGGCATGATGTTGATAACAAGTACCTTGAAGTTGTTGAAGACACAATACTCAAACTAGCAAACCAATAAACATCAACAATGGAGATGTGAAGACACTAGTGCCGAGAGCAATGTTGTTTACATGCGTCTTTTTCCCCGTTTTTTGGTTACTAAAAAGATTCCAGGATGCAAACAAACTCGAGCTCAAGCTCAACTAGTGGAGTTCCAGCACAAATCAGCGGTAGCGAATGACTGTCGTTGATGAATCTTCAGGCCTTCCTGTCCGTCTATAGAATATCACAGTTGAATATTGAACATTGATCGATAAATACTAGCCTGGTACGTGACATTAGTTTTCCCCTGCTTGCGTTAATCTAAAACATTATAGATCCTCCTCCTGATTCCCTCTTTATGGCACAAAAGACGCTCTCTACTCTTGCAATTCCTCATGGGTCAACCTTCGAGTAATCAGAATCGCGTACATCCAAAGGAACAACCAGCAACCATGGAACACGCCTGAGATAGGTAGGTAAAAGAACTGTACCATTGTCGCCCAGACAGCTGAGTGGTTAGGCGGTTCATGGCGGTTCATGCAAATGGGTTGTGGACTGAGGCGGGTTCGACTCCCAGTTTGGGTGCTGCGGCTGTTATTGGGATCTACTCTTAAGTTTTTTCTACTGTTTTGCTGCTCACTTCTGGCGTGACATTGAGTTACAGCTGGAATGTATCGTATTCGTTCTGTGAAGCTGGGGAACGCAACCAGCTGGGCGGTATCTGGGCGTGTAAGTCATCTCGCAGCGATGTCAAGTTCAAGTTTACTACTTAGGTGTCAATAATACATCTGGACTCCAGATCCACAGTCTAATGTACCGTTTCTTAATGGAAAACTGGCTATCCTAGTCATGAAGAAATCGTTGATAATATAACCTCGATTTCTTTACATATTCCGAACTTTTGTTCTGGTATGTTTTCTGTGTGGCCGTCAATCCGTTCAGATGGAAGTGGGGGCTCTTTGTCTTTTTTGGACTAGGTAAAAGTTTACCGCTGAGTTTCATAGAACAGGAGGATCGGCTGAGGGAGAAGTTGAATTGGGAAGCGGAGCAAATCGAGCGTAACGATAAAAGTAAATAGATAACAAGGTTGTTGTAAGATAGGTTTAGCGCCTATGTTTGATGATATCTGCGGACTACTCGGCCCATGTGCACTCTTAAACGAATGCCAATGGCCACTATATATTATCTGGCTTGCCCTATGTTCTCGACCTAAAACCGCCAATCAAATGGTTGTCATCTCAAGAAACCAATTTGAACCAAAGCTTCCCATTCACTGATTTAAACAGTGAAACTCTCGACCAGTTTGTTGTCAGAACTTACCCTCAATTTTTGTGGCTTCCAGAGGTAAATTTGCTTGAATCTAGTCAATGTCGGTTACTGACTGCTTTCCAGTCCATAATGCCCTTGAATTTGACAAGTCGCATCTCCTCTCCCTCACTGCATGTGCTTCCGCGAATAAGTATCACGTCAAACTACCAGAAATTCTTGATAACGATGGCGGCGCTGGAGAGATTGAGGAAACAATGATGTGGTTTGCATTGAGCCAGGTGAAGAGCAATGTTGAGGACCAAGCCGAACGCAAACGGACGCGCTCCAACGGCTCAGAGAATGGTGCTCATAGGAGTCACCTCATAGAAACTTCCATTTGGATGAATAATGATTGGAGGCTTAGATGGATAAGGAGAATGGGACGACGCGAGTAAGTCGCTTCACCTATTTCTAACATACACTGAATGTATGTCGGTATAGGGCTCAAATACAAATATTGCTCTACTTTCTCATCCTTTCGCTTCCTGGACCACAGCCTTTACACCCAGAATCTCCTGAAATGTCGTCCGTAAAGCGTAGGAAGAGACCACAAAGCAAGATTGCTCCTGTTGCAACTCCCTAAGATCGCCTAGAAGGTTTCATGGACAAGCTTTCCATGTGGCAACTAATGGGAGATTTAGACTCGAACGAAGTCGTTCGTATAACAACGAAAGAGAAAAACGAGTTGGACTGGGCACAATCGTTTTGTCAAAACACTATCGAACCTTTGTTAGTCACCATCTTCAGCGTATAATCTGCAGCTAAAATTTTTCACAGATTCAAATTAAGCCTACCAGAATCTTGTGCGCTTTTTCGGTCCAAAGTCTCTCCTAATTCACCATTCTCAGACGAAGAAGACGAGCAGTTTGGAGAGACGCAATGAGCATCGGATGATTCCAGTGATGGCCTAATCAGACCATTCAATCCACCTACACAACATCCATCGCCTGCTCCCTCCACGACTTCCACCGCGTCCAACTGAGAGCTCAAACATGCTCCATCTCAGCAGGATTTTCAACGGTCCAGACTACAGCGCAAGCGTTCTCGCTCATTATCCGTCTCACTGGCTGAAGAGGCCGAAGGAAAACAAAAAGCCAAACGCACTGGTCTTGTCAACATGAAGGCGGATTCCAAGGGTAGGGAGACTTTCTGAAGGCCTCTGCAAACAACAGATCCATTCTGACAAGTAGAGAGTACAGCTCATCACCTATGGTGTACATGATCTCTCTCTGCTTGTCACAGCTCTGGCATAACTATAATGCCTCACTCCTGCATTGCTTGTACAAGCTGAATCCCAGCTTCAAGACCCACTTTTTCCCTTGTCAATAACTTCATTCACTGCTGAGCTATTCACACTTCAAGTTAGCTAACAGAAATGTGCAAGTGGGACATCATTGTTCCACTTATCCTAGGACATTTGGGGTGTCATTCTCATTGTATTTTCAAGGGGAATCCAACAGTACCACTCCCAAAATATTCTGAGAAGAACCTCCCAAGATATGACCTGTTTGATGAGCTTAAAGTTGTACAACCTTGCAGCAGTGCTGCACTTTTTGCTCAACTACAGTTATAGGTCATATCTGGTATCATTATGAGCGCATTTTTAATACAAATCCAACGGCCCAACAACCTAAGAGGCTGTTCAGCTGCCCGCGAGCGATCACTCGCGAGCACTTTTTGCCGAAGACCAATTCCCTAATAGAGTAGGTTAGTCGTCTGAGTGACATGACGCCATTTGTAATGTGATATATAAGTGACACGCCCACGCCGGCCTTTACGGCTTTTTCAAACGCGTCGCGCTGATGCAGCCTGAACGCCTACCTCTCGAACTTTTGAAGAAGCTTGTTGCCGCATATTCCTTTCTTCTCAGTGTCATTGCCACAGTAGCTGTAATACACGCCTCACCACAATACTGGAAGCAGCCATACCATACCTCTTCACTAACAGGACTTGGCTGGGTTAAGGAATTAATTTATGGGCATCCTGACCGCATCCACTGTGAGTTTGGGGTTAATCTTCACGTCTATGTGGCTCTGGTTGAGCAGCTCCGCGTCCTGGGAATGTCGGATACTCGATATATCACAGTGGAGGAGCAGGTTGGAATATTTTTGTACATGTGTCGTACAGGACTCTCCGTGAGGCACATTGGTGAGCGCTTTCAGCATGCAAATGCAACCATATCCAAGTAAGTGTTATCTCCTATGGTAAGGATTGCTTATAGTAAAACCAACTAGATATTTCCAAGAAGTTCTGTTCAAGCTCTCATCACCTGAACTCTACAACTGCTACGTTCAAATGCCAAAAACTGGGGATCCTGTCCCTGAATCCATTCTGAATGATCCAAAGTTTTTCCCGTTCTTCAAGGATGTAATTGGAGCAGTTGACGGTACACATATTGCCTGTGTGCCAAGTGCAGCAGACCGTGATCTTGCCCGAAATCGCAAAGGCTTTGTGTCACAGAATTGTTTGGCAATATGCTCATTTGACATGCGTTTCTTGTACTTGGTTGCCGGATGGGATGGATCTGCGGCGGATGCTTCAATGTATGTGGATTCCCGCATGACAGACTTACCTGTGCCAGACGGGAAGTATTTTCTGGCTGATGCTGGATTCGGAACATGCAGTACACTTCTGCTGCCTTATTCTGGTGTTCGTTATCATTTGAAGGAATGGGAAAAAGCTGATCTACGGTAAGCATAACTTTGCATACATCATTATACCTGATCACAATTATATACAGTCCAGAAAACCATCGGGAACTTTTCAACCTCCGTCATGCTGTTGCACGCAATGTAGTTGAACGGATATTTGGTGTTGTGAAAGCTCGATGGGTGATTCTGGTCCATCCACCTGCATTCCGCATGACAATTCAAGCCCGTATTCCACCAGCACTTGCAGCATTGCATAATTTTATTCTCACATTTGATCCTCAGACATTGAGGAGTACTTGAATGATCCTGAGGTCTTTGAACAGTACCGTGCAGCAACTGATCATGAAGACAACATATTTGGATCTCTGGCATCGAGTGCACCAACTGCACAGGAGAAGGCAGAGGCAGAGCGGGTGAGAGATGAGATTGCAACTGAAATGTGGGCTCAATATCAGGAGTGGTTGGCCAAGCAGGCTAAATTGAATGAGTAGATATCATGTACATGTTCTACACTAAGTTCTCCCGATGTTTTTTTTAGGACACGTTGAACATACTTGGTACGAAGATCAGGATTAGTTAGCAAATTATACATATTGACAATTTCTTTCTTTTCGCCGAGTATAAGCAAAAAATCCAGAACATCCTCACTGTCAAGGCCAGTTTCCTTTTCAATCAATGAGACTGCTTTCATGTGACGAGCAGGAGTGTCATTGATTGAAGATGAACCAGACGAGGGAGTGTTGGCGGCGAGGAATTTTTCGAAAGTAGTACTCATCCCAGAAACTTGTCCTAGAATACCTGAAAGGGCATCTGTCTTCTTTCGTTTAGAAGATGACGGTGGAGCAAAGATGTTTTTGGGCGTGTCCTTTGATGACAATGATTTTGCTGGTGCCGGCGTAGGTGTCTGTACATCAGCGGGACGTTTGAGTGATATAGGAGCGGGCGATCCAGCGAGTGAGATGGGCGATGATTTGGGGGAGATTGAAGGAAGAACAAGATCCTATAAAAGATTAGTTAATGTAGATAAGAGAGTTCATTGTGCAACGCACCTCGTTCATAGCATCATTCATAGCAAAATCTCGTTCCATTTGTGAGAAACTCCAATCCTGGCTTTCTGTATCTTGTACTGTGCCTTCCTCTTCAACTGATGTTTCCTGCCCAGCTTCAAGACCTCCAGTCTCATTCAGTGCCAAATCCCCATCACCATTGCTGTCTTCGTCTTCATCTTTCTCCCCCTGGCTCTGCGTAAATGCACTTGAAGGACGGAACACATGTGTCCCTCGAGGTTTGTAAGGTACAACTTTCTCTACTTGCTCGAGGTAGATCCACCCTTTATTGCGAAACGGTTTGGCATCGGGGTTTTTTGCAACATATCGATCCCAAACATCGGCCGTGGTTGTGTTGACGTTGGCACCAAAATCATCATGCCAGGAGCCCCAGCCGCTCTTGGACTTGATTTCGTTGATGATCCGAAAGATCTTCTTCAACTAAAAGAATCAGTTAGTTAAGTAGCAGTGAAAAATATATTAGATACGCACTGCAAACCATTTCCTCTTGCAAGCTGCAGCATTCTTTACAGCTCCTTCTGTACGAGTTTCTTCCAGATACAATGCAGCGGCGGTAAACGTTGTATTTTTGAAGTTTCCGCTGTCACCAGCTTCTGATTGATGCTCAAAAAGAAAGTCAAGGAACCTGGTAACATCCGTGTGAGCCCACTGGGCTTTTTCTTCGGCAGTCTTAGGCGGCGGTTTTGGGCGGGTGACCGGACCATCATCCTGGTCTTTCTTTTTGCGTGGTGGCATTAGATTAAGGACTCAGAGGACGCGACGTGCAAGTTAATATATTCATCGTGAAATCACTAGGTAACATCGTCACAAGTCATGATCAGTCAGTCACCAGGGTCACAGCAACTAAGATTTGCAAAAAGTGCTCGCGGGCAGCTGAACAGCCTCTAAGGATTCTGCCAACTCGTTCCAAAGATATCACAAGTTCAAGTTTTGACAGATGTTGGAGCAGTGTGTATATTCAGTGGCTGGTTCCCACAGGTGCCAGGGACCTGTGCAGAGGCCTGTGGTCGCCAGAAAAGCCTCTGAGTCGAATCATTGCTCCTTCATTCCCTTCCTCCATCATCTTGCTTGTTTCTGGTGGCTGGTAAGGACATCTGTCCCCTTTCCACAGCTCTGATAGCTCAAACATCACCTTTATAGACAATCCTTAAATCTATACAAGTACTAGCTCTGCATACAGTGCTTTAGATACAAGGATTAGGTATACATTTCGAGTCTTTCACTGATCTTACACTGAACAGAGCCTATAACACATCCATACAGATCTATACACCTATACTGCCTCTTAAATCAATCTAGCTGTTAGACCTTTGGATATCAAGGCTCTCAGTGTGTACAGATCAGGGCTGATGTCTGTAGAAGTATACTAACTGGTATCTGGCTTAGATCTAGCTTGATCAAGCCACTTTTCTATCACCCTCCCTCCTCACCCTTTTCCTTGTAATTGTACAAACTAATGTATATGCTGGTACTTCCTTTTGAATTTCTTTCCATCTGTTTATCTACGTACTCCCTACCTATCCTGTACCTTTCCATAGCACTTCATGATCCGCATAATTTATGAGCCTTGTGCTCAAGGTTTTGGCTACTACCTGATTCACTTCTGAGTGACAATAGGCATAGGGGTCGAATAAAGGCAGAGTGCTCTCCCGAGAGGTCTCTATGTCGTTCAAATCCAAGAACAAAGCGCCTACTGCCACGACAGCTGCTACTGCATCTTTTTGGCTGTCAGAATCTCATCCACGCGAACAAGACAAGCCAACGAAACATGAACCATCTGTGACTGTGTTGGTAGAAGCGACGCCATCAAAACCAGTCAGGACTGTATCGATGTTGCAAGTCCATATAGCTGACAGTACAACCATACTGGTGGAGGCGACACCGGTGAAGTCGGTGTGGACATCACAAAGCCATTCCACAAGTCAAATGGGCCTCTTTTCGCGCGCGCCTAGCCTGCTTGGAAGCGTTGGCGAAGAAGAAAAGATTTGGAATCCAGTTCACCAGATATTCTCATGCTAACGCCTGGTAAAGGTGCTCGTGCCAACGAACCTTTCATCGATGATGACGCCGAATGGACTGTTAGCACTCCTACAAAGGTCAGGAAGAGGCGGCGTATCGAGCCTTGAGCTGCAAGCATTCTGTATTAAAATTCACAATTTCGATGATTTGTCTACATATGGAGAGCAAGTCCGTAAACATATCTATAACAGGCAGTGGCGCATCTACTTCGGACCGTTTGGCTTATCATTACTCGGAATTTCATGAGTCGCACTCGAGCTCGTTCCTAACTATCAAAATAGAGCTTTCTTTTGTTGTTAGACATTGTTTCCTGAAAATGGAAGAACCAACTGAAAGATCTCTTTCTCTCGGATGGCAGCTAGTGCGCATTTTTGTTTTTACCCCTTTATGTGCACTGAAAATTAATCGCTTTGTAGACCAGTTGTGGTCAAGGTGGAATGCTAGTGTCGATTCCAGACCACAGACGGGTCCTGACGATTCTTCCTTCACCCGATGCAGAGAAGCGCTATCAATCCAGACAGGGTATGAATAATTGCATTTCTATTCATTGCTGTAGCATTCAACAACATCTATATATATATATAGGTTTTATCAATAGGAAGAGAAGGAGCAGGTCTGAGCAGGTACATACAAACTTGAATGACATACTTTCTGCCTACATACTGTCCATGGCTGACAAAAAGTTTCACTACTCTGCTTTGTTTTGAATACTTAACAAGTTGTAGAAGATACTCGTTCCCGTTCTCCGCCGAGCGCTTATCGGACGACTAAATCGAGGCAATCCAACTTCCTAACTTGTTGTTTGTTAGATTCCATCTTTCCAGAGTGTGATAGAACTGGAAAAGTTCTATCACACTGAGTCACAACGGCAACGCGGTGGAAGGATTTATAAAGTAAGTTGAAAATTTCTCATTTCTCTCACCGCTATGCAGCCACCATGCAACAGCTCAGACACATCGAAGGACAACAAGTCCGACTGCGTCGTTGACGCGGCTACACCCAACTGCTCGAGTAAGTTGGCAGGTTAGTATGTCTTAGCCTTGAACCACTGACCGGTCTTGCTATCAGATAGGTTGCCTCTGAGCTCCCTTCCATATACTCCAGCCACTGCCACCACCTCCGTCGCATTTCCCGCCAACTATAGTTTTTCTTACACTGCGGGGGGTATTTATCAGGCTCTTGGTTCCGGTAAAGGGCGAACGTTCAGCTTTATTAAAAACTCGCCTCCAATTGACCCGCCGAATGTGGGATCCGATGGGTCAAGGTTGTACATTATTTATTGGGGCTTAAACGATTTGGATATGGTGACCCGGGAATGGGAAGGAAGTGAAGGATCCATTGGAGCAAAGGAGGCCACTGCTGGATTGTCTGATGCTGTTTACAAGAGGTTCAATGGAGTTGAGCGGGGAGAAGCCGCTTATGAAGAATGTCGAATGACTGGGGTCCTTGCTGCGTTGAAGAACAAGATGGATAATGAGAGATTCATTGTCATCAAGGGGGAGCGACCTGGTGTCTACACTCGCCGGTATGCAATTAAGCCCTTTTTTTACATTCTGTCAGGACCTTCGCAACTTGAACCTGAACGCCCACTATGCCTCCCCTAACTCCGGGAAAATGTCTGCATGAGCCAGAGCCAGAGCCTGCTTCTACTCCAATCCACAATCGCGCAACGACAATGCATGGCACCACATCGAGCCACTACATTCTTGACTGAGCTCACCGGGTCGCAGAAAAGGAGATGAGGGATAAATATGAAAAAATAGATATGAGAAATTTCTTGGATTTGTTACCAGAGGCCGAAGGTATGCCGGCGGTAAAGTACGACGCTCTGGTGAATATTGCCCAGATGAAAGCGGAAATGCAGCAGTATGCTCCGTTTGTACGTCAACTGTTTTTCGTGGAATCATTGTGATATCTAATATTATGCAGATAACAGCTATGAAAGACTATCTTTCTCCGGAATGGGTGCTTATTAACACATCTAATCACTGTGACGCCTCCTCATTTTCGGCGAAATACTTTTCTTTGTCTGCGATTAAGCCGGATATTGGCTTGTACGAGGCGTCGAAATACAACCCGGATTCCACGACTAACTCTGCCTCTGTAGAACTCTTTGGGGAGTTCAAAGTCAAAAAGCACGACAATCCTTTTCCTCCTGCCAAAACTCTTCCTGAGAGTGCTAAGGATACCCGTGACCAAATTACCCTCTATCTCAATGATATTCAGGCTGCGCAGCAAAGGACCCGTGTATTCCTGTTCTTTACACTCGGAGACCAGTGTCGTCTTTTTTGCCATTTGCACGCAGGCACGCAGTACACAGATCCATTTAATCATACTACCATGCCTTACCTTCACGAGTTCCTTTGGCGTCTGACTCACAGCAGCCCCGCTGATCGTGGCCATGATGTGACCATGGAACCTGTTCTTCCCTGCGATCCAATTTACAAAGAAGTCTCTCAGGTCTTGATGGCAGGCTTGCGAGGGAATCCAAACTTAAAAGCCTTGCATAAACACTTTTACGGGGAGGTGGGTGTGGTTTATAGAGTAGTTGTCAACCTGTGTACCCTCTATGTCTACCAACCCTTCACTACCACACACACACTTGTACCCCGTAGGACAAGGCACACGCTGCTTTGTAGCATTTGACCATGAGAACCGGCGCCTCATGCTTCTGAAAGACTTCTGGAGGAATTGGAAATATGACTCCGAATACGAAACCTACAAGGCTCTGGAGTGCAAAGGGGTTTCTCATGTCCCTCATGCCCTGGCAGGAGAAGACATAGCTGGCCGTTTTCAGCAGACCAAAGTTCTTGGAATCAAACTTGTCCACTTCCGTCTAGTGCTTGACATTGTCGGGGAGCCACTCACCAAGTGTATATCAACGCATCAGTTTGCGCAGATTATTTCTGATGCACTCCAAGGTACAGTGAACCACCCCCTATCTTAGAACATATGTGTTAAATAATGACTATAGCTCATTATGAAGCATACCGCTGATACGCCAGCTATCTGGCCAGGTCTGTATAATCTAGATCTTGCTGTTTGAGCATATCTGGAGTGTACAAAGGGTACCTAGGGCTATAGTGAGTCCCAAACTGTTAGCCAAAGCTAATGGCAGTCTATTGTACCCATTGAGTTGCATTGTGGATGGTATTTGTACTTGCCACACTTTGTACTCAGCCAAAGTCCTATGCAAACAGACAAAACCTAGGAAATACAAAATCTAGGAAATACTAGTGTCTGTTTAATACTAGGCTAGACTTGCTTGATGCATATTCAGGGAACTTCAACCATACAAGTTCACAAGCAGAAGTGAAGTTAACAGAAACATACTTGGCTAATTGCTAGACTATGTTCATAAAACCTAGAGTTGATTTCGGTCAGTAATATTCTGATGAATCATACAAATTAGAGAGACTTATTAATCAATGATACCTGAGGTGCTGACTGATGCCCTTTATTTTGATTACTCAGATACCCTTTTGTTTACTAATCCTTATATGTGTCTTACTCATCCACTCTCCTTGCTTACTGATTGCTTACTGTACATATCTGTACCTATTTATAAGCCACTTCTTTGTAGTATAAAAGGGGACACAGTTTGTTGTGTTTCCCCAGGTTAGAGTAGGGTTCTCGCTCTCTCCTCAACTGAGATGGTTCATCTGGGTTCTGCCTAAGGAAGCATAAAGTTCCTAGGGTTTGGTGAAACTGTTGTGAAATGCACAGTGAGCCAAATACCTAGACTTGGGCTCAAGTTGGCATTTCCTAGGTTCTCAGTATAATAAACACATTTGGCCTTTGCTTACTCTATTGTGAGAAGTGAAGTTATTTATTACCACTCTCTGTGTGTGAACTAGGCCACTCTCTTGAGTTATTGGTGAGACTGTGGCTTGCACAGTAAGCCAGAACCTAGAGTTTAAAGGACTGTTCTGCTCGGCAGTGTGGTGGTTGTAATTCTAGAGTGACAAGTCATATTGTTGACTTATTGTTTTTGGACATTTGGTCCCATTGTTGAAAGGCACTTGGCCTATTGTTTTATTTTGGACACTTGGTCCCATTGTTGGCACTTGGCCACTTCTCTCTAATGATTCTGAGAAGTAAAACCCAGAAAACACAATAACCCCATGTGTGGGACAGAGAAACAAGAATATAGAGTCTTGACTACAAAAGCCTAGTCAATAACAATTCAGAGGAGGTTAACCTTTGACAACTCAATGAGACCTCGTATAAATAAAAGTGCAAGTATTAATGGTTGCAATCATGCAACTGTTGGACTTGCACAGATACATTACCGCAAAGCGGGTGTGCTCCACAGAGATATTTCCTCTGGGAACATCATCTTCTTCAAAAGTCGCGGGTACCTTATTGACTGGGAACGTTTGATAAAAGTCACTGGGATACCCCCGGCGGCGAGAACAACGGAAAGAACTGTGAGTTACCCTTCTTCTCCCTCTGTTTGAAGATCCTCAATATCCTGTCAGGGCACATGGCAATTCATGTCCATTAAACTTTTAGAGGACCCAGATTCCCCCCACCAAGTTCATGATGACCTCGAGTCGTTCTTTTATGTCATGTTGTTCATGGCCAACTGCTATGCATCCGCTCCCTTGACTTCAATTCACATGCGGGCCTACCGAAACAATAAGTTCTCGTGGACTGGGGCTCTCAATGCCTTCAGAGAAGGAGCTACCGGCAAGAGAGACACCATCGGCCCCGGATGCATTCTTTGGGGCTGGAACACACTGCATTTCCAGAAACTCATAAATGAAATAGTCATTGCTGTTTGCGTCCTATATTGCCCCCCGGAAGACTTAAACGTCATGTTCAGTCCCGAGCTCCTCACTGCCGAGCGAAATTTGGAAAGCCATGAATATATGATTACTTGCTTTAGCAACGCTTTGAGGGATGAGTCATGGAGGGCGACTTCTCCTGACTGGGCTGAGCAGGAGATGGTTACCCAGTTTCAGAGTACCGAGGTTATATGCAAGAAGTTGAAGATCGGTGCAGAATATGAGCAGTTTGTTACCACCAGAACAGAGTACTATGACATTGACTCCAAGGAAAACTCCAAGGAAGCTAGTGGTCACGCTGCACGCAAGGGGGAGTACCAGATGCTTGCTCCTGCCTTTGGTGAAGCCCAGATCCCTGGGGATAATAACGATTTGGATGGATGAAGAAGGATAGTGGGGAATGATCAGTGGTGTCGATGCTTACTGTGACTTCAGCCTCCCGCTTTATCGTTCTGGAGATTATCTACATCTCCTACCACTTGCGCTTCTCTTTTGCCTTCGTTTTTGAAACTCCTTCATTTTGATTGTTTGCATTTTCTGTTCAATAAATTGGAGAGACAACAGTTATATCATCTAGTTCTACTTTTTCTCTGATATTTCGGATTCGTGTCCTAGTACTATATATTCTGCAGCTTAAACAAAGGACTTAGATGATACTATCCAGACCATTGTGAGATATCCGTGTTGGAAGATGACCTCTCGATTTACAATTTACAATTTACAATTCACATTCATTTTCCGGCAAAATTCCGGCAATAATTAACGCCGCTAGATGAGTCATTTTAAGCAATGTCTGTATCTACCATGATATGCCAACTCTGGGCTATGCATAAAATGCTACTATGAAGCTGAATACCTCAAACCAACACCAACACACACCAAAGATTAACATGAGTTCAAGGGGGTTATCATTGAACAAGTCAGAATTCTTATTGCAAGTACACACATCTGCATCATATTTACAAGGTTGTGATAGATTTTCTGTCTCGAGATTCTAACAAACTCGGGCATGCTTTAATCTTTATCTTTCAATTGCCTGAACTTAGACTTTACACTAAAAGTACAATTGACAGAGAGAGTATGCGCTACTCACAACACTCTCACTGCTATTAACTTTCTGGAGCATAAGGTAGTTACTGAGGACTTTGGTTTTCTTTCTTTATACTTTCTTATTTCATTTAACTTGTACTCTTGTTTAATGTGCACTTGTCACTAGAAGACACAAACCAACCACACCAACCCTGTAACAGGAATGGGGGGAGGAAAGTGCTTGCCTCCATTTCGTCTGGAACACCTTCTTATATACTGTATTTCAATATCACAGTGTAAATACACCATATGAGTTGTGTGGGAGTACATATGCTCTTGTTATTCAATAAACAGCTCATGAAATATTTATTTCACGTGCTGTCTTAAATCTGCGGGACGCCGCGGCATGATCTTGATATGATCCCGGAACCTCGGCACATCAATCTCCTCGCATCAATCTCCTCGGGGTCGGCGATACATTAATCTCCTCACAACAATTTCTGATGGGAAGTCCCGCTTGGACCGTTTAACGTTGATACTTGTTCCTTCTGTCTAGTAGTCTTCTAGTTGTAATAAGATACCCTTTGGATCGCTTCAATAGTCTGAATATAAGTCATATTTGTGGTGGGTTTCAGTATTCTTTGCACTATCATTGATTACAACTGTGTTCTGTTGCCGAGACTCAGTTTTGATGTCATCAACAATTAACATCTGTGTCTTTTAATGATGCCGCGCGGTAACGGCGGATTCTGGAATACTTTGTACAGTGCATATGTCTAATACAGCATGACTTGGTGCCAAAAACACGCATATACTGCATGTTTTATGCCCAAACAAATCTGGGCCGTATCAACCACAAGGTGAGTTCTCAGAGTTTCCTCCTCAGCGCTCAAACCTGAAAGCAAATAGAACAATGTATCAAAATTTGCCTTCATTTTCCCGACTCGCAAAATCTCACAAAAATTGTCTGCCTGCCAACTTCGAACCGTTTGGACCCAGTCGAAGTTGTACACTACCAGTCCTTTGAGATATAGTCAATATCATAAAAGATTGCAAGACTTTTTTTCCATCTCTCTCCCTTCAGCAACTCTTCAATCTGACAACTATCGACCAACTCGATGCTCTTGTCGACTCGACTTTTACAATACCGTCCGCATCCAATAGTCGATTCTACCCAGACTCAACGTTTCAAATGACCCAACTACACGAAACCGTCAGGATTCTTGCCACGGCGACCCGCGTTGAGGCCTCCCTTAATCGTCGCCTAAAGTACCACCACACCATCCCTTCTGATAACACTGCTCTACGCGCCCTTTGTAATTTGAAGACTCTGTGTGGGTGTATTAGTAGGAAAAGGATAGCCATAGAAAATGCTTTGTGGAAAGGCCTCGATGAATATCTGGAGGAGGCAGAGGCCAGGCTAAGAGTTTTGCTGGACTCGGTATGTGACATGCTGTTTCTCTCATCCCTTGTCTCAATCGTCCTAGTCATCCTACAGCTCTGAAATAATCACCTCCAAGTTTAGCCACGTTCAGCTCTCTGACTTTCGGACGCTTGGCGTTAACCGTTGGATCAATGACGAAGTTGTCAACTATTTTGTCGGCAAGTGGTGCACTGAATCTGGCACTACTCTTGGGCTCTCCTCATTTTTTGCTTCTAAGTGCCTTTTTATGTCAAATGACTTTGTTCCCCCGGAGGATGGAATCCTGACACAAACGGACGAGGAAATGATCTCTAAGTGGTGTCGTAAAGCCATAGTAAGTGCTTTTTGTCCCAGGTGTTTGTATGAACTCTCAGTGTTTTCTGTAGCTATCGCAGGAGCTCAGGGACTGGGATAGTGTCTTCATTCCTATCAACGATAAGCACCACTGGTACTCTGCGCGTATCGATTTCCTTGACCAGCAAATCGATATCTATGACAGTTGGAAGCCTACATGTGTTAACAATCAAAAAAAAACCACCGCTCCTTAGGAAGAACGCTAAGTTGATGATGGTACATTTTCATTCCATTCATACTACTACTCTCAAACATTCAAGTGAACCATTAGCTTTTATTATGGGTTACAGAAGTCTTAGGTAGTATTCAAGGCCAAGACATCAACCTCAAAAATAATGTGGACTGTGGGTGGATATTCGATCCCCACTTCGAGGTTTGTCTTAGACTTGCATCATAATTTCTGCCCGCATTCATCAATTCTCAGATTCATTTCCAGCCTAACGGGTACGATTGTGGGGTTCACTTATTGTGGCATCTTCGACACATTTTGGAATTTTGCCAGGTCAATCTTGGGGACAATTGTCAGCTGGCAAATCATCTCAAATTCACAGATAATATGGTAGGCAAATGTTTGAGGCTGGCACATGAGATGCTCTCAGATGCTGGTCTATCCTAGCAAGTACATATCTGTATATATGGCTGTACGGTGTTGGCTGTACGGCGTTGCATAAAAATAATCAAAGTGTATGTCTTGTGCAATAGATAGTAGCTGGCTTTTCACTTCAGTTTATCTTGAGAGTGTCGCACTTCTCACAACATTTAGCTCACATTTTGATAATATGATGTTTGTCATGATACATAATCAAAGGTATACTTATGAAGATCCCACTTCCCTGGGGCTTCTCGGGGCTTCTCTACGACTTTCCTGGGCCTTCTTGGGGCTTCTCTACGACTTCCCTGGGACTTCTTGGGGCTTCTCTACGACTTCCCTGGGACTTCTTGAGGCTTCTCTATGACTTCCCTGGGACTTCTCGGGGCTTCTCTACGACTTCCCTGGGACTTCTTGGGGCTTCTCTACGGCTTCTCTACAACTTTCCTAGGGCTTCCCTGGGAGACATAGATGACCTAATGTACATAGGATATCTGGAGAGACTAAAGAACCACAGCAACATGAGGCCCACTTAAAGCAAACCCTACACTTCCTACAGGCACTTCGAAGATATAATAAAGAGACATAGGAATTGACCTCAAAACCTAGGGTGCCAAAGTAACTTGGGCACCTTGGATAGCCTCTGCACCATGAGGTGAACCTTGGAAAGCCTAGGTCAGAAGTGTTTTTCCTGATGTACTGAAGCGGCTGCAATGCGTCACCAGCTCCGAAACGGGCAAAACAGGAGAATGACCACAAAGACTCTCGAGTTCAATCCACTCCCAGATTCCACCGGAGTACAGGTGAGGCAGGATCTAGTTTGTCTGACGCACGCCCATGTTACTGCACCCCCCAAGACCGACAACAGGTCCTGATAGAAGCCTGTAACTGCCTTGCCATCATTTGTGAAGACGGGGACTTGGACTGGTCTCGCTTGTTCGCTATGCAGGGCTTGTATAGACCACTAGAGCATAGAATCAAGGCATGGGAGGCTGAACCTGTCCCCGTGAGGGTTGAAGACGGCCGGGCAGTTTTTGAGAGTGAAAAGCTTGGAAAATCAAATGATCCCTAAGAGTATTAAAGTTGCGATTGTGGCAGATGTAGACGTTTACCTACCATAGGCCCTGTGCCAGTCAAGTAGTCATACATTTGCTGATTCTTCATGTTCATGACATGGATACATCAGTGCAATATCTCTTGGGCAAAAACACATACCATTTCTTCGTATAGACAACAGAAGCTGTGTCACTACGACTCCAGTCATAGTAAGAGATCCACTAGAGTGAATCTCATTAGATAGAGGGTCCTTGTACAAGTAGCCATAGAGTTCCTGATTCTTTGCGTTTGTGAGCATGGAAATGTTAGTGCAAAAATATAAGAAGTGCACAACACCATTTGATTTCACAAGAGACAACTGGGCCTAGATGAAAGAGAGACAGCAGAAGCTGTATTACTATGACTAGAGTCATAGTAAAAGATCCACCAGCATGAATCTCATAAGGGAAGAGGTGAGTTAGCTGAACTTCAACTTTGGCAAATTTTTCCTGTTAGCCATCTCGGCATCAAACGCTTTGACCAGCATCTTCTTTTCCTTTTCCTTTTTTGTTTCTTCCTTTTTGAGAGGATGCCAGTCTTCTCTGTAGGAATTTGGACTGGAATATTTGCAAGTGCCTCCATGTACAAACCTGGACTAACTCATATGGACTGGAGTCATAGTGTGTCAATATTACATTGACTCATTTGTAGTACATTGTTACTGTGCATTGAGTCATTGACTGTGCATGACTGTGCAATGATTCTAAATGACTCATAATGACTTTACATGACTTGCCTGGACTTATAGCAAATCAATTCCCTTATATAGTGTAGTATACAGTTGTATGGTATATAAGTACCTAGTTTTATGGAATGAGACTCCATCGGGTTGTTGACCCAGGGCTTTACCCATCTCTACCCTCTGGTGTGCTTTTGTCCCCACATTTGGAGGATGAGCGTAGCTTGTATCTGAATTTCCCCCCCTTTTACAACAAAATTCTCTGCCGCCAATAACTTCTTGTTATCACAGCTTGACCAACTTCTTGTCACCATGCTCAGTGACCGCTGGTATTTTTGTTGTATTCGCTTAATCTAAATCAGTATCTTGGCCACTGGCCATATTTTTCTTTTGTTCAGCTCGGAATTCATATAAACCGCATTGAATGTGGTCCAGTACCGCAAAAACCACAGCTTCTTCCAACACCTAATGTCAAATACACTCGTTCTTGCAACCTACTCCAAATCTCGCAGGCTTCTCGATAAAGCTATGTCCGTTGTTGACGAAATACTAGAAGCAGTTATAGACATGCCTGATACCTATATACGGGATATTCCTCACATTCATCGCATCGTCAAAGGCTTGGACCCAATCCTTCATGAACAAATTCCTATTCTTCTCGCCATCCTTTGCAAACAAGTATAATGCTATTAAAAACCTGTACTTTTAATTTCATACTATGGTATGAAGTAAAAATGTACTGACAGTTAGGCTTTGGATTGTAGACAGCCTACGGCGATTGGGCGCTAAATAAGCGCTCAGTTGCTGTGAGCTGTCTACAACCTCAAACATGTGTGGCAGTACTTGATAAGTACTATAATAAATATGATACTATTAATTACTGTAAGTTTTGATCACCAACAACAAATATATGAGTTCATATTGCTTGCACAAGTCACCCAAGTACTTGCAAGTCAACTGAAAATTGCAAATGTCTGACTTGTGACCCGTGGGAAACGGATCCTGGGATCCGCGAGTCACATACTTGCGGGTTTTCCCACGGATCTTACCTGCAAGTACTTGTGAAGACTTGGACTTGTGGACATCTCTACAGGATATTCCTCACATTCATCACATCATCAAAGGCTTGGTCCCAATCCTTCATGAACAAATTCCTATGCTTCTTGCCATCCTTTGCAAACAATCTTTACCTCCAATACGGGGAAGAATCGCAGATGGTGAGTCCCCAGATGTTCCCTTTGATTCTCTCAGCTCATTTCTCTTTGCATAGATTTCATGCCCCTCTATCTCACTGTCTCTCATGTTGACCCGACTCTTTTACTTGTTCTCAAAAGTCTGAAAGGCCATCTTCTGGGCCTATCTGGCAGGCTTGATCAATGGCCTCTAGTACGGAGGCGATGTGGAGCCCATAATGCAATGTAAGATGGATGTGGCCACATCCTGCATTGCAATTTAAGATGGTTCTGTCTGCTGCGGCAAATGTGCCTGCATTGCAATGTGGTATATGTCACAGCCTGGCCTTTGAAAAATTACTGAATTAGGGAATTTTTTGCTGTGTGTAACATGAAGCTTGCATCTGCATGTCACATCACAACTGTTTTAGCCAAATTTAGAAATATAACAGTTGGCCATATTAAGCTATGGCTAAAGCGGCGGCGCGGGTACACATTTGATGGGGTCATGTGACTCGCCGATTGCAGGTTTAGATAGCTTCGTTAAAATAGGCAATTTACGAGCCTAATTGGGATGTTTCTGTATGGGTAGCTAGCCCAAAAAAGGCTATAGATAGTGTATTAATATTTTAGCACTGTACCTCGATGGATGGGGCACCGTAATGGGTTGGATTGAATGAAAAGATTTAGATTACCTTCAGTCAAAGCTGTACATCACTGCCTAATTGGGAATGCCAGCAAAGCGGCCTAAAAGCCTGCTTGTACAGCAGATATCCTTGCTAATGGGGATGTACATAGTGTCTTTAGATATATCAGAGGTCCCTGAAGCAAAATCACAGCCAGAGCGGCGGTCAAAGCTGTTTTATTACCATATTTAGAATGCCAGCAAAGCGGCCTAAAAGCTTGTTTATGCATGGGTATTCTACCTAATAGCAGTCTACACAGTGTTTATAGATGCACAGTAGGTACCTAGAGCGAAATTAAAGCTGGTATGTGGTGTAATAGTGGCCCTGCTTCGAGGTTTGGGACTGTGGCTGTGCTTTAAAAAAATCGAAGTAAAGGTAGGGATGTTTGATATACTAGTGGTACAGGCATGATTTCTACATAGTATATATATACCTGAAGCAAAATTAGAGCATTCTGTGGAGAGAATAAGCTGTAATTGCCAGCTCTAGGCCGGAGGAGGTCAAAGCTGTATGTCCAAATAGGGAAATATATCATTACATACAGGTGGTGTTGAGTCGAAGTTGGGCTCAGTAATGGCATGGCCTCTCAAGGTCTGAGGTCTGGAATACATATCTGGGTAGTGTAGTATACTAGCTACGCCCTCCAGGTGTTATATTTCCCAATATGTGGGCAGGAGGATGTACATGGAGTGATCAATGGTGAGTAACCATCAATATTCGCATTTTTGAGGAATTAAATACTAATAATGAGTGCCTAAGCGCAGGTAGCACCTCAAAGCTTGGTAGGTAGACTGTACTACATAGTATACACTCGATCCGTGTCCAAGAACCACTAATATGGCACCAGAGGCGATGGTATGTACTGATCTTTATAGATTTTGCCTGAAAACTCGATTTTTTGAGGAATTAGCATAGAATATTGGGGCCTTGAGAGTAGCCAAGAGGCTAAAATGTCTTATATAGACTGTACTACATAGTACTAGACGTCGCCATATGCAAAAACGATTTATAGAGCACCTGAAGCGATGGTATTCCCTGATCTGTATGGATTCTGCCAAAAAATGCGATTATATTCTATGCTAATTCCTCAAAAAATCGAGTTTTCAGGCAAAATCTATAAAGATCAGTACATACCATCGCCTCTGGTGCCATATTAGTGGTTCTTGGACACGGATCGAGTGTATACTATGTAGTACAGTCTACCTACCAAGCTTTGAGGTGCTACCTGCGCTTAGGCACTCATTATTAGTATTTAATTCCTCAAAAATGCGAATATTGATGGTTACTCACCATTGATCACTCCATGTACATCCTCCTGCCCACATATTGGGAAATATAACACCTGGAGGGCGTAGCTAGTATACTACACTACCCAGATATGTATTCCAGACCTCAGACCTTGAGAGGCCATGCCATTACTGAGCCCAACTTCGACTCAACACCACCTGTATGTAATGATATATTTCCCTATTTGGACATACAGCTTTGACCTCCTCCGGCCTAGAGCTGGCAATTACAGCTTATTCTCTCCACAGAATGCTCTAATTTTGCTTCAGGTATATATATACTATGTAGAAATCATGCCTGTACCACTAGTATATCAAACATCCCTACCTTTACTTCGATTTTTTTAAAGCACAGCCACAGTCCCAAACCTCGAAGCAGGGCCACTATTACACCACATACCAGCTTTAATTTCGCTCTAGGTACCTACTGTGCATCTATAAACACTGTGTAGACTGCTATTAGGTAGAATACCCATGCATAAACAAGCTTTTAGGCCGCTTTGCTGGCATTCTAAATATGGTAATAAAACAGCTTTGACCGCCGCTCTGGCTGTGATTTCGCTTCAGGGACCTCTGATATATCTAAAGACACTATGTACATCCCCATTAGCAAGGATATCTGCTGTACAAGCAGGCTTTTAGGCCGCTTTGCTGGCATTCCCAATTAGGCAGTGATGTACAGCTTTGACTGAAGGTAATCTAAATCTTTTCATTCAATCCAACCCATTACGGTGCCCCATCCATCGAGGTACAGTGCTAAAATATTAATACACTATCTATAGCCTTTTTTGGGCTAGCTACCCATACAGAAACATCCCAATTAGGCTCGTAAATTGCCTATTTTAACGAAGCTATCTAAACCTGCAATCGGCGAGTCACATGACCCCATCAAATGTGTACCCGCGCCGCCGCTTTAGCCATAGCTTAATATGGCCAACTGTTATATTTCTAAATTTGGCTAAAACAGTTGTGATGTGACATGCAGATGCAAGCTTCATGTTACACACAGCAAAAAATTCCCTAATTCAGTAATTTTTCAAAGGCCAGGCTGTGACATATACCACATTGCAATGCAGGCACATTTGCCGCAGCAGACAGAACCATCTTAAATTGCAATGCAGGATGTGGCCACATCCATCTTACATTGCAATATGGGAACCACATAGGGTGTAGTACGTGGCGTGATCTTTCAGGGTGTTATTTTTGACATGGAAGAGGCCCTCAAGGAGATGATCCCAGAGCTCAGGTCCGCAATTACATGCAACAAACTCTTGGACGTTGAATACTGATACATGTTTGCCGCTGGTGAGCTCAGTTACTATCTTATCTACCGGCTTCTGAAACTGCTTCACAGTAAAGCCTACAAATGAAACCAAGACCGATAGTGATTCAAACCAAGAAGGTAGCATACGGGATTGCTCGGTTGAACCCTCCTATTTTAGTGACGGCATTCTTGACACTACTGTAGTTAATCAATGGTTGGCCACAAGGCCCGCAGAAATGAGATGGATTCCGAGCCCTCCAATCTACAACAGCGACCATCCTGATCATGTTCTCGACAATGAAAGCGAACTCTCATCCGACAATGAATTGGATGAATTAGAGTCCGAAAATGACTCTTCTGACGATGGTCAGGGCAGGGAGTACAATGGTTATATCGGAGATCAAAGTGATTAGACAATACAAACAACCAGTTTATGTTTATCTAATATATCCCTCTGTCAGCTTTTATGTAGTTCTCCTAGTTGGAGTTCCTCTCCCTTTGAATAATTCATTTACAATTCACAGTACGATAAGATAAGATATGGAAATGTGCACTTATTTTCGTCTAGCTCGCTTAAGTTTTGTTTCTTTCCATCATGATCTATTTCTTTTGCTTTCCCTTGTTCTCTCTTGTTCAAATTGGGTGTATCACGCTTGTGGTACCTGTGCTCTGACACTTGTCATTCACTGTTTGTTCACTTCTGTGGACCATTTCCTCACCTCCAGCTTCAGCCCTCGCCTTCAACCTTTTTGGACTTGGTGCGTGGACATGTCTTTTCTCTAAATGCTCTTCTATCTTGAATGATAAAGTATTCCAGCTATGAAATGCAAGAGAGAGTTAGGGAAAGCTTCCGCAAAGGCACAAACGCAAATAACACTCACGGATAGCTCCCATTGTTTTGGTGCTTGTTCAAACCAACCGCTCTCTCAACTTCCTCTCAAACCACAGCCAACTACTGCACCATTAACTCATACACCCCCGCAGATCATTGAAGAAGAACCCAACTCTGAAGAAGAGGAGGAGAAGGAGGAGCAGGCCAAGGCTGCAGAGGAAAAGGTATGTTCCATCATTATTTGAGGCTTAGATTACTCACTTGTATGCCTAGATTGCTGAAACCATGGCAGATTTCATTGAAAGACTCCCACATCTACAATACTATATTGTAGCTGGTGAGGCCAGCAAACTAGTCAACAATCTATGTCAATGTAACTCTGGGCTATATTGCACTGTTAACTGCCATGATTGCTTCCAATGAGAGCCCACTTGTGAGATGTGTTATATCCAAGATCACTTTCATAATCCTTTCCACTGGGTGAAGGTGTGGCAACGTGAAGGGTGGTATCTCAAGGCTGATGTCTCAGCAACCGTTATACTATACAACTCCCCTGCTCTCGAGGATTGCCTTGTAAGGAGCCAACAAACCCCAACATTGTGACCTTAGTGGATACGAATGGAATCCATGGTACACGGATTAGCTATTGTGGCTGTAACAGGGATCCCAACCGCCTTCAACAACTGATGAACACTAGGCTTTTTCCTGGATCTGTCAAATTTCCGACAACGATAATGAGATTCAGAGTCATGGACGACTATACAAAACACAACCTAGCCTCTAAAAAGTCTTCATACGACTATATTCACGCTTTATGTTCCCTTTCTGATGGTTTTTTCACTCAAGAGGTTGCGGTAAGTCTTCCATTCTCTGTCTGTCATCTGAGCTTAACTAACTCATACAACAGGATCCTCATCCCCAATTCATTGTGGCAACCCGTATTTGGCGCAAACTACACATCGATAAACATACCGGGCAAATACACAACTTATCAGAATCAGATGCGTTCCCTCACCGGACGCCTGGTTCAATCATGCATTATTGTTTAGCGTGTCCTGAAGATGGCTTTAACATAGAGAAAGGATGGGAACAAACCCCCCCAGAGCTCAAGTAAGTTTTCCAATATTATTTTTATAGAACTTTCTCGCTCATGTGGCTCTCTCAGGCATTTAAACCAAGATGCAAAGACCATGGATGGCAATTTTCACCTTGGTCAATATATCAAGAATACCGACCCGAATGATATCTCAATGTTGACTGATAACGATATCAGATATTTCACGGATGAGAAGAAAGTCGAACAATATCTGAAAAACACTGTGGACAATGAGGAGGTGTGTTTAAGGAATATGTTTCACTATAGCTTACTGACGATTTATCCTGTAGAAGTCCACATGCAATTATCTCAACATTGTTAATAATCAGAACAAGGAGAAGTTTCTCGTGGCGAACAAAATGGCGCCTTGTTGATTAGTTGGATTTAAAGTTGTGAGTTTACAAAAATCTAATCAACGAGGTAAGTGTTCTCAGCCTCATGCTCACTGCAGCACTTCACTCACCGATGGTCAGTGTACGCTCAGCGCGCCTAAGACCCCGTTCTCCTTTCCATCGGTTCGAGCTCATGCCCCGGCACTTTCAAATTGAATGTTTATTTGATTTCTCATTACTCATGTTTTTCCTTAATTACTTATACTCCTGAGGGCCGCAGTAGTCTCAAGTTTTCCCCTTGTCTAACTTGACTGCGAGCCCTCAGGTAAATCTTCTCATTACAAGTTTTCCCTATTTTCTAACTTGACACACGTAGTTACTTACAAGCCATTTTGGTGTATTCTGCGCTACCCTCCCTCCTACACCCTTTTCTCTGTATCTTATCATGGACATACGAACATTGTATTAAAGTAACCCTGCTCCGCGCTAATCTATCCGCTCATGCGTTATTCAGGCGTAGTGAATGTGTTGTGCCGTGAAGGCGAATTGTACAACTGTATTCAGTCGGTTCAAAACTCTGCCAAGGCTTTCTCAATCACTCATGATCAGAAGAATCAGGAAAGAGGCACCAATCACCACGGTCCAGGGTGTTTTTCCATTTCTGGAAAATGACTGGGAAACGTTCGTGGAAATTTTACCTTTCGCGGTAAGTTTCACGGTCAGAAAAATACATCTATCCCAGCCGTGAAAACTTTCCGGAAATTATCTACCAAGGATCACAAAGCCTGAAGGATCGAAGAGATCGCAGCCTCGCACCAATGTGTTTCGCATGTTGAGAACACCACTCTCCTTCTCTTTAAGCTTGTGCCCCACCACTAGTTTGAGAGCCTCTCTAGTGGGATCAAGTCTTCCCTCTTGCCCAACATGCCTGCAGCTTATCTCAGACAAATAATTACCACTAAGAAATTTCCTCTCTTTTCTAATAATTACACAGTGCATAGGTATTTCAGAGTCTGGTTCTCGAGACTACACCCACCTTCGCCCTACTAACTAGTAATCTATCCTAGGGAGTTGTTGCTGGCAGTCTTCAGGACGGCTCCCTGTGTCTGCCTAAATCCCTTCCTAGGTGAACAAAATGACAGTTGATTAGTGGCACATTGGCTGGACCAATACTCAATTCAAAATTGAACCATGGACGCCTCGCCTACCGTAGCTGCTAGGGCAGCTAGGCATTCTTCGCGGAAGGCATCTTTGTTTATTTGGGAGAAAGGCCCAGGACACTAGAAACTGAAAACAAGGTCTCCAAGCCTTTGAACTGTAAAGCATCCCATTCTGTGAGCCAGATTCAATGGAAAATGCGGGAGGCATGGGGTGTGAGCTTACCGTTTGTTTGCTGCCTTGGCTTTTAACTCTACAAAAGTATTTGAATTAAACGCGACCAGCGTCTGAAGCTAAAATTCAATAAAGATACATGATCATAAAGCCAGATTCAATGGAAAATGCATGGAAAATTCCGGGAGGCTGTGAGGAGGCTCACCATGTGTTAATTTCCTTTGGTGCCTCAGCTTTTAACTCTGCAAAAGTATTTGAATTAAACAGCGACCAGCGTCCAAAGCTAAAATTGCATAAAGATACATGACAGATTCAATGGAAAATGCATGGAAAATGCAGGGAGGCATGAGATGTGAAAAGGATGTGAGGAGGCTCACCGTGTGTTAATTTCCTTTGTTGCACTGTACTGCTACTAGTAGTTGAAATTACCTCTAGCTAAGATTTTCCAAAGGAAGTACAGAGCAGCGGGTTTCTCACCCTGGTCATCCGGTCATGTGATATGATTCTCAACCGCAGTACTTCAATGTAAATCTTCACTTTCTCTCCAATATCCAAGGCTCTTACTGAACAACTCTCTTGCTTATAAAATCATACATAAAACCTGAAAGTGCTTGCTCGTAAGTCTCGCTCACCTATATCTAGATTTTCGACGATTTATGGGAGCCAACCACTGAATATACACACTGCTCCAACATCTGTCAAATATCAAACTTGTGATATCTTGGGAACCGGTGAACAAATCCTATAATTTTTGCACCATTGGATTTTCATTAAAAGACCGCTCATAATGATACCAGACATGTCCTAGAACCACTGACAGAAAAACTGTCTGGAGTTGATACAAGGATGTCAGACTTTGAATGGATCAAAGTGATCATATAATGTGAATGGCTCATCGAATGGCCTCGGCAAAAATTCCATTGGCTTCTCCTCAAAATTCCTGTCAGAATGATATCCCAAAAGTCATGTGACAATGATGTGTCACATTGTAGGCTGCAACTTGAACTGTGAATAGCTCAACAGCAAAGGATGATATTAACAAGAGATAAAATATGTTTTGAAGCTGGTATTCAGCTTGTTCAAATAGTCTGTAAGCCAGAAGAGAGACACTGAAGCATGCTGGAGTGAGGACAAAGCAGAGAGAGTTCATGTGCACCAAGGTGATGAACTGTGCTCTATACCTGTCAGGACTGGAGTGTGGACAAAGCAGAGAGAGTTCAAGTGCACCAAGGTGATGAACTGTGCTCTCTACTTGTCAAGATAGATCTGTTGTTTGCAGAGACCTTCAGAAAGTCTCCCTACCCTTGGAATCCGCCTTCATGTCGAACTGGACCCCACTGGAAGACCCCACCAGTCCTCGCTTGGACCAATCCTTTTAACTTCACCGGGCGACAAAAATCTACACATGCAGCATGATTTGCATCACCGTAAGAAAGACAGTCCCGAGGTGCTTTGTCCTGACAATCCATCGCATCAAGTGGACTAGCCCATTCCAGCGTGCTACTCCTCTCGAAAGCCATGGCTGGGCGGCAGGCGCCTTGTTCAAATTGAATGTCTCCAAGGATCTCGCTATATGGCTGGTTGGTCTTTCTTCAGTCTTCGGGGACTGTCCCGTGGAAAGGGTATGGCCAGGGGATAACATCAGGAAAAGCCATTTTTGCCTAGGTGACCCCAGAGTGGCCTAAAGCAAACTAGGTGACCTATGAATCCTATGGCATCCTAGGAATTTGGGCTTGTCCCTTGCCAGTCAAGGCTCTTGAGGATTCCCTAAGCAAGCCTAGGTTTGCCCTGGTTGACTGGCAAGGGACGAGCCCAAATTCCTAGGATGCCATAGGATTCATAGGTCACTTAGTTTGCTTTAGGCCACTCTGGGGTCACCTAGGCAAAAATGGCTTTTCCTGATGAAGGAGTGGGCTTCGGCCTCAGGTCCTGCATACTGCACTTTGTAAGAAGTTGATTTCAATATGCTGGCATAAACAGACCGTTGCCACTCCCTGGTTGTGTACGAATCTTACGCCCAGAGCAAAGTGAACGGTATCAGTCTCCTTGATTCTATACCTATTCCCAATTGCCTCCTTTGCCCTGGTCATCTCTTCTTTTGACCACAAACCTCCTAGTGTATCATCGGTGTAGGTCCCAGTCATAGTCTCCCCTGAATCCAACTACCCTGCGAGCAACTATATCTGAGCTCTCGATAAGTCCCATCCAACTGTTTCCACCAGTTTCTACCTGCTTGCATCGGTCCATCTAACAACTTTTGGAAGACAATACTCCTAGAAACGGACATTTCCATTTGGAAGCTCACTTACGGTGTCGAGGGGGAGACTTACTAGTAGGGTCAAAGACTCAAGGAGAAAACGGGCACAAATTAAAGATTTGTGTATTTGGGAGTGAGCGAGAAATGGAAGTAAGGAACTTGAAGATAAAATGTATATGTACTAAATCCCAACCCAAATCTGCCGTGAACAATAACCATTATCCACTCAAATTAAGTTTTGTATGCCCATCTGAGATCCCATTTCTCCAGTTCAGTCACCCACATATTTGGTCTTATTAGTCTGCACTTTTGTTACATTGACCTTACTAAAAAGACCCAAAAACCTAGGATGACCTTGGGATTTAGGTCATGACCTGGGAATTAGGTCATGACCTAAAAAATTGGTCATGACCTAGGTCAGGTTGGTCTTTTCCTGGGGTTGGTAGGTCATGGCCTGGGGTGAGATAGGATATGGCCTAGGTGGGGCAGGGCATGGTCTAGGTGAGGGAGGGGATGGTCTAGGTGAGGGAGGGGATGGTCTAGGAGGGGAGGGTATAGTGTGGGAGGAGGAGATTATGGTCTAGGAGGGGGATATATGGTTAGTTTAAGAGGTGTAGGGTGAGAGTGGAGGATGGTGAGATAGAGAATATAAGCAAGAATGAAATATCATAGAATCATGACAAGAAATGTGTAGTAACATATTGGGATTATTGGGATTTTTTACATATCTGTAGATTATGACAAGATCAAGCTAAGTCACAGTGCCCTGTTCTGGGTTGTCAGGCAAGGATGTGACTTACCTGACCTAGCTGATTCAGGTCATGACCTACTTTTTTAAGTCATGACCTACTTTTTAGGTCATGACCTACCTGACCTAGGTCATGACCTGGGTGAACTAGGTCATGACCTACCTGACCTAGGTGAACTAGATCATGACCTACTTGACCTAGGTCATGACCTACCTGACCTAGGTCATGACCTACCTGACCTAGGTCATGACCTACCTGACCTAGGTCATGACCTGGGTGAACTAGGTCATGACCTACCTGACCTAGGTCATGACCTGGGTGAACTAGGTCATGACCTACTTGACCTAGGCCATGACCTGGGTGAACTAGGTCATGACCTACTTGACCTAGGCCATGACCTGGGTGAACTAGGTCATGACCTACTTGACCTAGGCCATGACCTGGATGAACTAGGTCATGACCTGGGTGGACTAGGTCATGACCTACCTGGCCTAAGTCATGACCCAAGCCAATTTAAAAATTACTAAATTAGGAAAATTTTCCATTTTTGCAGTGGATGAGGTCAAAGGTGTTTTTATTACCAAATAAGGCAATTTTCAAACACCTTAACCGGTTTTATGTTTTTTTAATAGAGTTAGATACATTTGGAAATTTTTATAAATTACTATATTAGGCAATTTTATTTCAATAGACTTTTATTTCTTAATTAGGCAATTTCAAAACTTTTGCAGTGGATGAGGTCAAAGCTCATTTCATTACTTATTTGAAAAATGACAAATCTTTTGCAGTGGATGAGGTCAAAGCTGTTTTCACTACCCAATTAAGAAATGACAAAACTGAACACACAAACTGTGTACACTCTTTTCCTAAGGACAATAGCTTGTGGTAGACATCCAGACCTTTGACCTACCAACCCCAGGAAAAGACCAACCTGACCTAGGTCATGACCAATTTTTTAGGTCATGACCTAATTCCCAGGTCATGACCTAAATCCCAAGGTCATGACCTAGCTGCCCGGGTTTTGCCTAGGTTTTTGGGTCTTTTTAGTAAGGTCAATGTAACAAAAGTGCAGACTAATAAGACCAAATATGTGGTTGCCTGAAGTGATTTCTCGTTACTTTGAACTTCAAGGGCAAACTGAATCATGCTCTCGTCGCAGCATGCTGGATACGAGACTGCACCATCACTGGGGTCCTTGTCAGTGATTGGTACCAGTCGGTCAGATTTCTCCTCAAACCTGAACATGGCGACTTTGAGGCCTCTGTCCCCAACAACAGAAGTGAATAACCTCATAAGAGGGGAGCTCTCATACCCATAATCCCTTGCATAACCTTCGAGCTGCTTTACTGCCGCCTTTTTGTCCTTCAGTTTATTCTCAGCCATGCAAATCATCTTGTCATTCCCATGGGAAATGTGGTCATGAGAAGACCGCTGAAGCGGATGAGTGGGAACCCCCTGGTGAACGATGGATATATCGGGCTTCCGCAGACTGTCCCTACCCAAATCTATCAGATGTCCAAGACTGTCGAGTGCACGAGAGGGAGCAACCTCATTGGGGAGCTCTCATTCATTGTTGAAATCTGCTAGGAAGAGATCTGGTTCAGAATCTAGTTTAACATCACCGGAGTCTGGTTCAACATCATACTATAATTGGGGGAAGGTTATGGAAAGCAAGAAGGGCCTGCTCCCTCGGATCATGATTTTTGACGTCGCCGAACTGATGGAGCCGAATCAGGACACGGACCTCGGGCACTCGCTACAATTATGTAAATCTAATACTATTTATAATTTATTCATTGGCGCTGTTCTCGTTGCGCTATTTGACAAACAAGAATCCTACTAATCATTCTCGCAAATTCGTAACCGTGGAAATAGCCAAGTTGCGGCACTGTGAACCCGAAAAATAGAGATGCAAAGAACAGGGTGCCTATAGTACATGGTAAGTCAAAGTAACATAGAAGGGTGGGTTTTGCTCAAATGGACTGATAAGGAGACAGAGAGAAGATTGAGTCCCTGATTCTGACCAAAGGGAAGAAGAGGGTCTTGTCGTGTGGGATCGGTGTGAGACACCAAGAAAAGCTCGTAAGTAGCGGGTAATATAATCTCACGGCTTAATTTTGAGTCGCATTTACGTCGTTCGGCAGACCGCTATAATAATGCTTTCCGAGTCCTTAGGCTAGTCATACAAGCTATTGATCCCCAGATTATTTGATTGCACCTACGCCAAACCTGTGCTGAGGGGCATTGTATTTCGAGCAATGGTATTTACTTACTTGTTCTACATACTAGTACCGGGGCACGAGGTTTGTAAAGGTTTTGTGGCCTATGTTGAGGTGTGAACATAATGTGGGATTTCTGTTAGGGAATGCGATGAGTGTCCAATCAGGCGGTCAGTCCTGGGATCCAACACAAGTAGTTAGTGCGGTTGAACAAGGTATTAGATACCTCGCAAACGCATGAGTACTATGGTACTACATGCAAGCTTATATACTGTACATACTGTATAGTATTGCTAACACAATGAGTAAGTACACGGACATATGAACATACCGATCCGGTATTGTATGTGATCTGTTTCAACAGTTGTAGTATACAACTTGCTTACACAGCACTTTTTTTTATGCGAGTGTCACAGTGAGTTGTCAAGGATTCCTCCTTTGAATTGTTTCTCTAGTTTTAGTAAAGGTTGACCTTCACTCCACAGATATAGTTTTTCTAGGTTTTACTTCTAAGAGAGAAGGGCCAAGTGCCAAATTCAACAAGTTCAATGGGACCAAGTGTCCAAACAATAGGCCAAATGCCTTTCAACAATGGGACCAAGCGTCCAAACAATAGGCCAAATGCCTTTCAACAATGGGACCAAATGTCCAAACAATAAGTCAACAATATGACTTGTCACAATTTCACACTCTCACAATAGAGAATGGGCACAACTTTTATTTAAGATTTAACCACCACAAGGATATGCAGGAAGAACTTTAACCTGGAAATGGCTTACTGTGCAAGCCACAGTCTCACCAAAACCTAGAGTATTCTGTCTACACACCAAGAGAGGTATAGGTCTTAGAGGATTCAAGCACCACTTGGGGGATCAAAACCTGGGGATGCACCTCAAGCAGTGCTCCCTTTTTATACATTCTCGGAGTATTACCATAAATAGATACATATGTACAGTAAGCAAAAAGGAGTGAGATGAGTAAGACAGAAACAGACTTAGTAAGTAAAAGAGGGTGAGTAATCATGTTAAGTGGGTATCAGTCAGCACAAAAGTGCAATTAATAAGCTTTAATATAGTTATGATTCAGCAGACTAGGCTGACTGATATCACATATAAATGGGTGTCCATATCCGAGAACATTTCCTAACAGGTAGCTAAGTATGTCTCAGTTGAACTAACACCCCAACTTGTGAACTTGTGTGAATTAATTCCCTTGGTATGCTCAAGTCAGTCTAGCCTAATATTGAACAGATACTAGTATTCTCTAGTTCCTAGGTTTCCTAAGTTCCAGATTTCCTAGGATTTGAATTTCCTAGAAATTAGATTTCCCAATTCCTAGGTCTATCTGGTCTCAAGGACTTTAGATTGAGTGCAGGCAGAGGTGAGGACTTTCACCATCCACAATGCAACTCTGTGGGTACAATAGACTGCTATCTGCTTTGACTATCAGTTTGGGACTCACTATAGTCCTTATTATCCTTTGTACACGCCAGATATGCTAGAAATAGCAAACCTAGATTATACAGGCCTGGCCAGAAAACTGGCGTATTACCGGCTAACTAATCTCCGGAGTTGCCACATCGGCAATATACAACACATAATGTGCTGGGAGTCCTGCTTCTCGGATCTGTTTCCGGATTCCAAAGGGGAGGTGTTCTCTGTTGACAAATACTCTTCTTCTCCTTTACTTATAGTGCCTGATTACTTGTGCAGCGTGCTCCTTTTGTTTCATCTACAGAGTTAGCATTCACAGATACTTACATTTATTGATAAGAGTTGTTGTACACTCATGTAGTAAGTACTACTGAGTAGTTAACTTACCAAGTTCACAGCCTAGAGGTAGCAGAAAAAGTCAAGTAATTTGTAAATAACCCAATATGAGGATGTTTCTGCCCACAAAGAATTGACAAGTGTACATCTCAAGTTAAGTTGAACATATAGAAATTGAACAAAGTTCAAACTGAAAATAAAATGATATCCCAGTTTATACAACACTAGAAGCCTCAAATATCAAAATTATCCAGGAATTCTGAAGGGCAGTCCTCACTACCATACTGGAGCGCTGCAGAGCACCTCAGAGCTCCTAAAGTTCAGCCCAGGTTGTGCATATGTGCTAGTAAGTACTTCAACAGTGGAGGATTGATCTTGCATGCAATCATATACTGATCATATAGTATTAAGAGTGAGCCATGGAGTCAAGATTCGATACCTGAATCTTAAAGAAAATCAAAAAAAGATGGCTTTGAGATAGCTGGAATAGAAGCATGGTAGTTCTTTGCATCTCTATCTTTCAGGTCCATAGTGCCGCTACTTCGCTATTTCCACAGTTACAAACTTGCAAGAATGATTAGTGGGTTACTTATTGTATGCCCTTAGTATTATCTTGACAAACGAGAATATGAATGAATCGTAATAGATGTACATAATAATGATGGGTGCCCGGTGCTTGCCAGCACTGGCAATATGTCAAGTTGATGTCAAGACACAAGGAGTTGCCTTTTTGTCTGACTTTCAAGGAAGTGGAGAGCTCCGTACTGATGCTCAGACAATGACAAGTCCGTGAGTGATAGTGACTGTGATCCTACTCTCAGCTACAGTATCAATATTGTGAAGTCTTATTTTACCACTACCCCGCATGTCTGGCAGTGACATATTGAAAACTATATATGGGGACACTGAAGAGGGCAAGAGGCAGATAGTATTTGGACAAGGTAATATTGATAGCTGTTCCTGAAACCTCCTGGCAGAGCACCAGTGTAACAAGTTCTGTAGTTGGATTGGATGGACTTGAAGGGATCTGATGAATCCGAGGATCTGTAGTACTTTCTATTTCCCATTGTATGCTTGTGTAACACGTAACAGAGGGTTCCAGCCATGGTTTCCTCAAAGCTTGAAACGGGGCTACTAGGTGGCGAGCTTTAAGCCATCAAGATTGACGCGCAACGCGTGATATCCAGCGAGCATGTGTTTGTAATGATACAGGATTGCATGATAATTGTGATAAGCTACTTCTTGTTTGTCAAATAGCGCAACGAGAACAGCGCCAATGAATAAATAGTATTAGATTTACATAATTGTAGCGAGTGCCCGAGGTCCGTGTCCCGATTCGGCTCCATCAGTTCGGCGACGTCAAAAATCATGATCCGAGGGAGCAGGCCCTTCTTGCTTTCCATAGAAAGTCCCTGAAAAGTCGGAAGATTCTCCAGGGTGAAGAGGGGTGGATGTGCGCGGGGTGAATTTTATGAAGTCGGTGTCCCATGCCACATCAGGCACAGAACTTTGCTGCTCAATCATGTTAGTAACATTCTACAGGGTGACAACCTCTCTCACACTGTGGTTTCTCCTGCATCTGCCACATGAGAGTATTCAGCTTTGGCATTCTGGAGATCCTCTGGTGCCAGCTTTCGAAAGGTGTGCTGTGGCTGCAATAAGAACTGGTGGGATGAGGGTAGATAATGCTGAAGAAACGCGCCAGACAGGTGGTCAGTCGTGGCTTCGTACATATTTGGTTCGGAAGATGAGGGAAGATGAATCCTTTGGAGGGCCATCAGAAGGTAGAATGGCATTATTTTTGACTCATATATGGATAGTGGTTGTGTTCTACATACAGGCAGCTTATCAAAGACATCGAGCGTTGAGGCAGCAGATATTTGCTGATCACATCAGGAAAAGCCATTTTTGCCTAGGTGACCCCAGAGTGGCCTAAAGCAAACTAGGTGACCTATGAATCCTATGGCATCCTAGGAATTTGGGCTCGTCCCTTGCCAGTCAAGGCTCTTGAGGATTCCCTAGGCAAGCCTAGGTCTGCCCAGGTTTGCCCAGGTGCTCTTGGGGAACACCTGGGGAACACCTGGGTAAACCTGGGCAAACCTAGGCTTGCCCTGGGTTTGCCTAGGATACCCTAGGGAATCCTCAAGAGCCTTGACTGGCAAGGGACGAGCCCAAATTCCTAGGTTGTCATAGGATTCATAGGTCACCTAGTTTGCTTTAGGCCACTCTGGGGTCACCTAGGCAAAAACGGCTTTTCCTGATGCAAGAGCCTCAAGATTATTTGTAATCTGTCGGTTGAAGTTTGAATTACATTGTTTGCATTATATTTGTATCATTGTTTGGGAACACTTACATGGTGCAAATTTTGAGTTAGATTTTGTAGTGATCCATCCTCAAGCTGCTTTAAATTTTTCTTAATCTTTGTGTTTAAATTTTTCTTCTTCTTTGTGTTCTGCAAAGCCGATATCAGCAGGAACTTCGAAGATAAATGACAATGACCAACCCCAGTACCAGCTTTCTGAAGTTCTGAAATGGCATCTTTGACCAGCGCAAGGTTAGCCTCAGCTTCACGGGCAAGCTTCAAGAGGGAAACGATAGTCGTCATTGTGAGATGATGATTGAGAGCCAATGTCAGTGACAATAGTCACACTGTCACAGATCTACTGTCACTTAAACTCAAACCATCATGAACATGGCTTCATACATGCTTTGTCATGATGCCACCCTCTTTGCCACAGGCTTTGTAGTTACAGAAGCTCAAATCAAGAAAATGGCCTCCAAACTTTGCTCAGCAGACGTTTTACAGTACTGTAACAGTGTCACCGCCTTCAGGTTCCACATCGCGCCCTTGCGGCTTGAACTTCTCCGCCTTGGCCGACCAAAGCTGGACAACACTTGCTATCTTTTCATCATAAAATTCATACCTGGTCTTAAGAGCCGTAAGCTTTCTATCTGGTGGCGAGATATGGTGAAAAAGAATTGGTGGGAAATGTTTGGAAAGTTCAGTGGTGATGCAAGCTTGGAGGACCCAGAAGTGAGAACGATACCATATCCGACCAATATCTGTCGTATGTCAATGCATTTTCTTTTATAACTGAGCTGCAGCAAATAACCCTCATGGCCTGACCAGAGCTACACCAGTTTTTGATAGAGATGTCCACGAGTCCGGATCCAAGTATACTTGGATCCGGAGCACAAGTACTTGTGGCCTAAAAAGCCTGACTTGTGACCTGCGGCTGACTCGTGGGTCACTGACTCGCAAGTATTACTTGTGGATCCGCACACTAATCAAGTAGTTACAGCTATATTCACAAGTATTTACCATTATTTACTTGCATACAGTGATTGTACAGTGTATAATGCTATTAAAAACCTGTACTTTTGATTTCATACTATGGTATGAAGTAAAAATGTACTGACAGTTAGGCTTTGGATTGTAGACAGCCTACAGCGATTGGGCGCTAAAATAAGCGCTCAGTTGCTGTGAGCTGTCTACAACCTCAAACATGTGTGGCAGTACTTGATCCTTAACGCTGCTGCGCAGCAATCCCCGACTACCAGATTAAAGTTGGATTAAAGCATGCTTTACATACTTAGTAATGGTCACTACGTAGGTTAAATCTCCATTAGTAGCTCACAGGCAAAATTCTCACGATTTCTGTGGCATATATCTCGCGTGGTATATTTATTACTTCCTAGTATGGGAAGCATGTTTTTGAGACGGAGAACTTAGGCACTGTTTTCTGAGCATGCGCTGCCTGTTGCTGCCTCCTGTCACTGCCTAGTCGTTTGGGTGGGGACATTAGTTTTAGTCAGTTGATAAGCATGATTTTACCAAGTCAACGTAGCAGATACAATTATAACCATTATTTACAGTACATGCAAGCTTTACTCAGTTAGTGTGCTGAAATGATGTCAGTGCCCCAAACGCACATTTTCCATACTTTTTCAACTTGTGCAACTTCTGACCATGTAATACAAGGATGTGAATGTGGTGAGTTCCACGTTTTGTGATTCAATTATTGGGAGAGTGATATTCGAGATGGCAGTTGTCTGAAAGGCAGGGCCAGAATTTCAGAAAGAGCATATCGGTTGTTGCTGATCAAAAACTCTTTCACTGCTTGTTCTACCGGCACGCCAACGGAGCGAAACCAATGCGGACAGAAGATCACACCTTCTAGTTATGTCTTTTATTTCCCCTGCTATGAGTTGTTTGCATAGCATGTATGTTTTGAAGATCCTGCCGTTTCATGGTAAGTAAATAATGTTAGTGGACCGCGTTGTCTTGTTTGGGTTGCCACAAGGTACCACACCAGTTAAGCAGTGCACTTGATCATTACCGAGCTCCCGGGATGGTTTGGAAGCTATCATTCTGCTCCAAGCGTGTTCCCCCCGTTTGAGCTGGTTCAGATACAATTTACAAATCTCCGTTGCAGTATCATTGATTACTACTCGATTGTTTTACACGAGTACTAGTAATCATGTAAATTACAGGCCAGTCCATCACCGTCCATGTGGGATAGGGGTATAGTTGCTGTGTTCCGCACCTAAGAAAGTGTGGTGCCGGGGCTCATGTGACTGTACCCTTTACCCCACCGCAACACCGCTAGTAGTCACTTGTTATTTGGTCACAACCACGGAGCAATCAAGGACAATAGGAGAGAGTGACCTTTGGTGCTTGTTTAGTGCTAGTAGCCAAGTGGGAGGTTGATATACAGGACTAGCAACCAATGTGCCAACAGCTCCTGGAATGGCAGCCTAGAACTGTTTAGGCCAATACGCCGCTGTGGATTTGAGATCTTTCTACGGAGATGTTAACATTACATAGCTTGAGGGACTTACAATAGCCTACTAATTTCGCTCCCCACTGATGTCACATGTCGCAAGCGCTATCGTTGTCTCAGTCTCAATGGTACACTCTGCTGTTGTCTGGACCAAGGGGTGAGCAAACGAAAATGCCCTGACATGACCTTAGGGGGGGGGGGGTCAAAAGTTGGCTTATGGCCAAAAAGTTTAACCCTACATAGTGGTGTTCTCGTAGTGTTTAAATGGTCTGTGGCTGCTTTATACACCCTTCCGACACAAATTCAGCTATAAACCATCAAAAATACCACTATCATGGGCCAAACACTAGGTTTTGGCACTCTCAGTGCTCTAGAATATCACCCAAACACTTTCCATACTGCAGCCATTCATACTGATTGAGGCATAATGCTGCTCTGATCTATTAAGAGATGAGCAAAACACTATCAATAAATGTGGGGTAGAGCCTGTGGGCAACGTCTGGGCTGACCAACACTATGTGCCGGAGATGCCGGCGCTGAGGTGTGGGAAAAAATTTCTATATAAGGGGCGGAGGAAGGGGGGGGGGTCAAAATAATCCTTATGGCCCAAAAACAAGGTCATGTCTGGCCATAGTGGTTTGCTCACCCCCTGGTCTGGACCACCTGGAACTACGATATATCTGTAACTAATAAATGAAGGAGAGCAAGACAGGAATTAGTACAATCTAAAATTTACCAGGCTCAGGTCGGTACCAGTTAAGTAAGTGTAAATGCGTTAGTAACTGGAGGGTAACTACAGGCACTTGCAGCTCACTCAAGACCACAGAAGAACTAAGTTAAGGGAATGATCCCAAGGGAAACGTGCACTGTTACATATCAAGTTATGTCAAGTTATGTATCATATTCCAGTCTCCAGACAAGGTACAGATAGGTTATCTGGATTCTGTAAAGTCTGTACAGACTTGGACATGTACTTTAGGTAGTTTCATGGTGTGTACAAGCTTGTTCAAGATAGAAATCTGCATCCCGGTCATACCATTATGATGAACTGACCAGAATGACACTGTAAGCTCTTTGAGTTGTGGTAAAGTGTTGAATACATGCTCATAAAGATCCCTGCTGCTCAACTTGGACAAGGTTAGATTTTTACATGAACATGAAGTCTAATGTTGCTCACAGCTAATTCATTGCTATCACATAAAGTTAATATGCACCCAAAAGCTTCGTAATTGGATCCAAGCATTCAGTAGTGGCTGGACATCTTTCAGAGATATGCCATTCATGGGGTAGGAATTTAGAGAAGTGAAGGTGTGGCATGCCTTCGAAGGAGCACAGAAAGTGACAAAGGATAACGGATCGCGGTAACGGATCTGTATTTTTGAAGTGAGCAAAGTTGCATCACCTTTATGGCTGTTGTTGTAAATCCTTTGAAGTGCACCAAGTTTCGACCAAGTTGGATAGTGAATGGCATAGCGTTGATTTTAGATCATCAATATGTCTGTCATTGGTGCTGTATACCAGGTGTTGCAAGCCCTGGTGACGTCTGAGGAATTTCAAAGTATTGAGCTGAATATTACCATTAATTCGAGTAACCAACGAGTAACTGAATGATGTCAAATTTGGAAAGGTAAATTCAACATCATTGAAAACAGCTTGTAGTTCAGTGACAGGAAGTGTTGTGGGTGTCAGTGGCATGTCACAGGGTGTGTGTAAACGTAGAACCAGAGTAGTGAGGTTAGGGCTTTTTGTGCAAGTCTTGAATAATTTTTGCAATTACAAAGTACTCGGCTATGTGAGACCAGTAACTTACATGAAAATTGTATGTTATTGAATGCCAAATTAAGGAAGTCATTGAATTTTGTTGAGCAGTCATATTCAAAGAGACCATAGTCTTAGTACTGTTAGGCTTATATTTTCATCTTTGTTTGGAAAAGAAAGGCGAATGCGGATGCATTGTATATCAAAATGAATGCCAGGTTTGAGTCCATGGAGAAATCATCCAATTGAGAGGTGGTGCGATTCAAGACTTGAGGAATTCAACTTCCCGTCTCTTGAATGTAATACGGCTTGGAGGGCAAGATGACATTCCCAATCTGCTGGAGGAGCCCAAGCTCCATCAGAGCTATCCAGGCAAAGATGTTGAACAAATGTTGTAGGATGCGAGGTAAATTCTACGTTTTGTAGATGACGAGCACTTGGGAAGTGCCGTGTGCCCACGGCAGACCACCTTGCTTGAGTATCGGGGCAATAGGTATTGAATTGAAAGTATGACAAGGAATACTACATAAAGAATGTAGAGAAGATATAAAGAAAATACTATCAGTTTACTTCTGAAATATGGCACTTCTTTTCAGGAGAAGAGGGATGAAGAGCAGCTATACGACGCTTCCGGGGTGAAACAAGACGAGGCGGTGGACAAGCACATCATGGATATCAGCTGAGCAGATTATAGACCGCAGGGACAAACCATAGGTGGATATTGCAAGGCCACCCAGGGGACACTTAGACCTATTCAACATATATGTTGGACTTTCACGCAGTTCGGGTAGAAAAGAAATACAGTTGATATTTTTACAGGGACATTCAGCAGAATTGCTGCAGGAGGACGGTGGATTGGAAGAGTTGAACGAGAAGACAAAAATTTAGGGGAGCAAAGTGCAAAAGAGTAGTTGGAATGGACTCGAAGATTATCAGCTATGAATGAATGTAAATGTTCCGACGGAAGAGATTGTTTGTACTTATTTGCGATGTTAGTTCCGTCGGCTGAATTATGAAAATTGAAAGACCTTGACAAGCAAGGTAATGGATTAAGGCAACTGTAGCTTTGTGTGTCAATGTCTCGTACAGTGTTCTGTCTGCAACTTTAAAACACACACTATAAAGTGAGAAGACTGATTGTCGATCTAGGTATTCTTCTCCAATTTTGGATATCAGTTCATTGGGAAGATCTTTGAGTCCTGGCATACAGATATTTAGTGATGTCTTTTCACGGGGCATGACAGATTACCTTTCGTTGTTGGTAGTTGTTGTAAGAATGGCATAATTTTCTCTGCACGAGGGTGGCACAGCTAGTAGAATGTGGCAGGGAAGTTTTACTCTAGAACGAAATGCAAGGCAGGTAAAGTACCATGGCTGGTATCTTGTGAGTTCCGGTAGTTGGTGCTTTGGATGTGCATGTCTATGATGGTGTCTAAACACTTTGGGATAGTGAACGATGCAGTTTTACCTAGGATCTGATCTATTTAGGCTACTGCTGTGTTGAAATGTCTCAATGTAGATCAATATGCTATCCGCATTTGCAGTTATGTTCACTCATTGATGAGAATGCTGACTGTAATCTAAACAATGGTGTTATGTGGACCTCGTCTGTTCTAAGCAGTGGATGAAAAGTAATCGAGCTTGGCTTACTCATCGTTCCAGGCCTTGATTGTTTGACGCAAACTATGTAGTGCAACTGAAGCGTTCGGCAAAAAACCAGGACTCATGCAGGTTTTACTAAGAAATCAAGCTGATGGCCTTAGTACGAAGATCGGGATAGTGGTAAGAAGATTGGGATAGTGGCAACTATCCCGCATACCGGATCATTAGTGAAATGAGCCGACATAGCGGATTTGGTGCTTGGCACATGACATGATTAGATAGGGCATCTGAAACAACCGGCATGGCGGCTCAACATCAGGTGGGAAAGGAATACCCGATCTGGCGGTTTTGGAAGAATCCAACACTCATTTGACACCTACAAGACCCTCCCTTCCCTTCGGTCAGAGTCGGGGATAAGTACTATAATAAATATGATACTATTAATTACTGTAAGTTTTGATCACCAACAACAAATATATGAGTTCATATTGCTTGCACAAGTCACCCAAGTACTTGCAAGTCAACTGAAAATTGCAAATGTCTGACTTGTGACCCGTGGGAAACGGATCCTGGGATCCGCGAGTCACATACTTGCGGGTTTTCCCACGGATCTTACCTGCGAGTACTTGTGAAGACTTGGACTCGTGGACATCTCTAGTTTTTGATACCTGTTCCCAACTCAAACGTGATCTCTCCGGCTAAAGACAACGGGATACAACCCAGTAGTAACACGGACGTGATCTCTTTGGCTAAAGACGATGGGAGACCCAGTAGTCTAGCAGTAGATTTCAACCTCCCATACATGTCTTTTCTAAGTAATGAGAAACAGATATCTGTGAAGATACGGATACGGATCTCCTTTGCCACCAACGTAGTTAGATTTATTTAATAGCGAGTTCACTAGGCAATGGGATTGGGCCTAGGGGTTGTTATGTATTTAATGACTACAAATGGAAAAAATGTTATGGGCGTAGATATTACTGGAAAGACTTCAGTAATCTTCAGGGTTGCTGGTATTAATTTCGTGTAAATACTCCTGGTAAGGCTTCAGTAATATTATAGGTTCTGGGTCTTCACTATATTGGGATTGGATGTCAATATAACTACCAGATCCTGGATCTGAAATACCAGGCTTTATTCTCGTACGTGGCATTACAATTTCGTTGATTTGATTTCGATTTACTGATGGGATTATACTTTGATAGTCAATATGCCGATCTCGATCGCCGCTTCAAGGAATTGCGTCAGCGCCGCCGTAACGGAAATCCGGCCAAAGTCAAGGGCCTCAAATGTTCCATCAATGAGTGCATGGACCATATTCATGTCCTTGATAACGCTAACCATGTCTTGCAAATGGATAATGGTTTACTGGTGGTTCGTGGTGATAATCTTCAGAAGAAAGTGGATGAATTGGAGGTGTTGGCTAATTCAGCTCAACACGAACTGACTCTTCTTCAATCTACCCATGCCATTTCCACCCGTGACTATAACCAGCTTGTGGTAATGTACCAGCACCTATCTTCTTATCTCCAATTCTATGCCGGAGCTTCCCGTGATTTGGCCACTATTGTTCACACATTTGCCAGGAGTAATATGGCTCACTTCTTGGTTGCTATTGAAACTGATTTGGATAAAGCATGTACCCATCTGTGTGAAATGGCGTGGGGGAACCTTGACTCTGCTAATGAGGTTCGTGCCCAGGCCATCGAAGATTTAGATTGCTTGTCTTTGGTGGTGGATGCTGCAATTCAGTCGACCAAGGTGATCCAAAAATTTGATACTCGTGTTGGTAATCCTTCCGAATTTGCGGCTCGGTTTGCTCCTCATTTGGGTATGTATGCATGGGACCTTGCTAACGGCCCTGATTCTACCCTCCGCCGAGTTGTTGATAATCTTCCTCCCTTCCTTACCGGCATACCATCTTCTAAGGCCCTTGGCAAGCGTGTTCGGTTCGAGGATGACGAGATTTCAGTCTCCGAAGATGATAACTTGGAGTATCCTACCATTTTCGAGTCCCCCGAGTATCAACCCTATTCTCCTGTTCTTTCGGTTGTTTCCATTCAGTCTTCTGCTTCTGATGTTTACGAGATTTTCTCTGACCGTGTATAAATACCAATTCGAGTATCCGTTAACTGTAACTAACTAGATCCGTATGTGAAATCAATTGATGATCTCATTGAGTTTGCGTTTCGCGTTCCCATTCGTGATCTTTAAGTTTAGTTTTTATAGGATGTAGAATATGGAATTCTTCTACTGCTTCTTGTGCTCGTGGTAGGTGCGCGATGGGTTCCCATGTATTAAATTCCGGTCCATATCCTTCCCACCTTACAAGATATAGCATCCTTCCCCTACTCCTTTGACAATCAAGTATTTCCTTGACCTCATATTCTTCTTCTCCTTCAATCTCTATTGGGGGTTGGGGAGCTGGCATTCTGTTAGGAAAATATTTGGTAGGCTGTTCACTTAGTAGATCAACATGGAATACATCGTGAATTTTCCCTAATATTCCGGGTAACTCCAATCGATAGGCATGGTTGGATATCTTCTCCTTAATTTGGAACGGTCCAAATTTCTTATAGTCCAGCTTCTTAGACGGTCTCTTGGTCCTAATATTTTTGTATTTAACCAAACCTTTGTACCAACTCTCCATTCGTTACTTTCCTCCCTTCTAGATCTATTTGCTTGCTTCTCATAATTCCTATTGGATTGTTGAATTCCCTCCTTAAGATACTTGTGTACCTGTTTCAGTTCTTGTGCCTTCAGATGAGCCTTATGACTTGGTACATCCTTGAGGCTCAATGTGAGTTGTGGATGATATCCTTTATTGGCAAAAAATGGTGTAAGTCCTGTAGCATCACTGGGGGTGTTATTGAATACAAATTCTGTAGAAACAGCGGTCAGTCAACACAAGGTCAACAGCATACTCACCTGAGAGTGTAAGGATATTACAGGAGTTGTAAGAGTGCTTGTTGAGAGCAGAACAAGTGTCCAGACGAATAGTAGGATTCTTGGTTATTGTTACAGGAAAATATCTACAGTATTTATACTACAGAATATAATAAACCCTATAACAATGTATGAGTCTACTTGAGTCGTACTGCTAAACATAGTGCATATACATGTGCATAATGTACCCTAGAAGATGGAGTCCGTATGGTAATTCTATAGGTATTGTTCATAGGTACTGCAAGGCAGCGTACAAGCTATGTATCATAAGACTAATAGCAAATGGCATAATTGACTACATCTATACGAACCTGCGTAGAGGCTGCGTCTAGTGTTTGAGGGTGAGTTTCAACATAGCATATATCGACAGTTCATCGATCGTATAGCAAGTGCGTCTAGTCGACTCACATCACTGATTAGATACGACTCATAAGCGGTAATCTAGTTTCAACAAATTCTGCAAGTGGTAGCCATTCTACCCAATCGTCTTGGTCATAGTTGACAAACATCCTGAGGTATTGTTCCAGTGTTTGATTTGTTCTTTCAGTTTGTCCATCAGTTTGGGGATGATATGCTGTTGATAAATTCTGTCTTATACTGAGTATATCACATAGTGATGTCCATAGTTTGGAAGTAAACATTGTTCCCCTGTCTGATACTATGTCCACTGGAAGTCCATGTTTTGAGAATACATCCCTAATGAATAGTTGTTGGAACTAAGAGACACGTTAGTACGATGTACAACTAAGCTCAGCCAGAAGTGATGAAGGCTAAATCATATTACCATACCTAAGAGACACGTTAGTACGATGTACAACTAAGCTATAGGTACAGTATGAGCATAATGGACATAGAGCATAAGTATAATAGACATACCTCAGCCAGAAGTGATGAAGGCTGAGGAAAAGAAGGGAACGTCGATACGTACAGTATAAGTAGAAATCCGTATCAGTGAAATAAAAGTTAAAACAAATGATAAGAACTCGGGTCTGATATCTACTCGGTATTGGAGCTGTACATACCGGCGGCCATATACCGCGGACCGAATATCCAACACTCCCCCTCAACGAGAATGCATTGGGACAAGTCCCAGTAGTCGAGTTGCCTGTCGATGAGTTTCACCATCAAGAGCTTTGGTGAATATGTCGGCGACATTATCCCTAGAAGCAACAACAGCTGTCTGAATATCACCGCAATGAACCGCTTCACGAATCCAGTGGTGGTGAATTTTGATATGTTTGTTTGCATTAGTGACTTGGTCGGAATTAATGTTCTTCAAAGCCGAAGATGAATCAACAAACATCTGAGTTGGTTCAGGTTGAGTGAAGTCGAGTTCCTGGAGAAGGGAGCGGAACCAAACAACTTCCCTACCACAAGATCCAGCTGCATAATATTCGGCTTCACTGGTGGAAGTCGCAACAGCAGTCTGTTTCCTCGTATACCAGGAAAAACAACCTGTACCGAAAGTGAGGGCGGCGCCAGACACCGAACGACCATGTTCAAGGTGATCAACAAAGTTGGAGTCGGTATAGGCAAAGAAAAGGAGTGACTTGCCACCAAGGACGAGGACGAAGTCAACAGTCCCCTTCAAATAGCGAATAATCCGTTTCACTGCTTTCCAGTGGATATGACCGGGATTATGCATGAACTGCGCTACTTGTTGGGTGCTGCGAGTGATGTCCGGGCGCGTTCGAGTGGAGGCGTGCATGAGAGAACCAACACCTTCAGCGTAGGGCACCAAGCGCATCTCTCTCTGTTCAGGAGAATCATCAGAAGGACAATCAGCTTTGGACAATACCGTCTTTTCCATGGGTGTTCCAACGGGGTGAGCATCATCGAGTCGGAAACGCGAAATGAGAGACAAGATGTAGGAACGTTGGGAAAAGGAAATGGTTCGAGCAGATCTATCACGAGTAACAGTCATACCCAAAAATTGAGAGATCTCCCCCTTATCCGAGATATCAAAATGAGTACGGAACTCATCCTTGAATTGAATAATCTGTAGAATGGAGGAACCAAAGAGAGCTAGATCATCGACGTGAGTTGCAATGATGATTATTCCATCGGAAGAACGACGAAAGAAGACACAAGGATCGGAAATGCAAACCTGAAAGCCAAGTTCAACCAAAACACTTTTTAGTTTCTCATACCAGAGAAAACCAGACTGCTTAAGTCCATAGAGTGCCTTGTTAAGCTTCCAAACCCACGAATCCTTTCCTCTGACTGCAAATCCGGGCGGTTGCTTCACATACGTTGGCTGGTCATCAGGGATGGTGCTATTAAGATAAGCAGATTTCACATCAATGACATGAATTTCCCAATCCTGGATGGCCGCTACGGTTGCAATACCACGAATGGATTCAATACGAGCAGTCGGAGCGTGGATATCGACAAAGTCAATACCCGGAATTTGGGTAAAACCCTGAGCTACAAGTCGAGCTCGGTAGACCTCAATGGCCTGAGTGTCGGCATTGCGCTTGATAGCGAAGACCCAGCGTGTACCAATGGCCTTACGGTCAGGAGGTGGTGGAACGAGAGAGTAAGTCCCAGTCTCGAAGAGCTGGTTAAGCTCGTAATGACAAGCGGCTTCCCACTCTGCATGATCGGGAGAGTTGAGAGCCTGCGAAACATTGAATGGAATTTCACCACTCAAGATATGAGCCAGTTCGGGCATCTCCCCCTCATCCCCGCTATCATCCATATCAAGCTCAACATGCGGAGGAATATCCTCATCAATCTGTGGCTGGACTTCTGCTCTCGCACGAGAGCGAGTCTTAGCAGGTGTAGCATCAGAAGGCATGCGGGGATTAGGACGAGGGGCACGAGGTGGAGGAGTAGCAGGAGGAACAGGAACAGGAGGGTCAGGTGGGAGAGCGGATGGAGCGGTTATAGGGGAAAACTCATCGTCATCTTTATAAGTAGGATTTTTGAGAGACGAATAATCATAGGACTCCCCCGCGGCGCTCAAAAGTCCATCTCCATTAGTGTTGTCATCAAACTTCACAGAGATTGCTGAACGTACACCTTTACCTGGCGTGTACACATAGTACGCCACCCGAGTCTCGTCAAAACCTAGAAAAATACCAGGAGTACCACGAGCGTCAAGTTTATGCTCCTGCGAGTTGTTGTATACCCAAACTTTACATCCAAAAGAATGCAATTTTCGACGGTCAGGGTGCTTCTTGTACCAGAGATGATAGGGTGTCTCCCCTTTGGGTAGAGGACTAGCATAAGTCCGGGCACGGAGATTAAGAATGTACCAGACAGCGTAGCCCCACATAGAGAGAGGAAGTTGAGAGTGAATAAGGATAGTGCGTACCCGGTCAAAAATTGTACGATTGAGGCGCTCAGAACGGCCGTTCTGTTCAGGAGTGTAAGGAGCGGTCTTTTCCCAGCGGATACCATGCTCCTTCATCCAATCGCGCCACTCGTTGGTTATATATTCCCCACCATTGTCAGTGCGGAAAACCTTCAACTTTTTGCCGGTTACCTTCTCTACTTCAACTAACCACTGCTTAAAAGCAGTAAAAGCATCACTCTTGCGGCGAAGCAAGTAACCCCAAGCCATACGGGAGCAATCATCAAGAAACGTGATGAGATACCCCATGCCGGTCGTGGTCAAGACCGGAGCTGGTCCCCAAAGATCTGAGTGAACTAGGCCCAGTGGCTCTGAAGCTCTAGAGTTCGATTCAGGAAAGCGCGCACGGGTGAGCTTTCCCTGCGCACAGGCGTCACAGATGGGGGGTTCTGCAGCCAATTCTGAGGCCGTAAGTTTCACGGTCATCCCCTCAAGCGTACCCGAACGGTACAAGTCACGACAAGCGGGATAGTTCAAATGCCCAAGCTCGTTATGAAGCTGAACCAGTTTGGAGTAAAGCAGAGGTTTGTCCGAGGTGGAAGATGTAAACGCAGAGGTGGAGGGAGCAGAGTCAAGGTGATAAAGTCGAGAATCGTCCTTCGTTCCAGTGAAAACAACATCCTCCTCATCAATAAGGCGCTGGATAAAAGTACCAGCATCATCCTTACTGAATGTTACACATTTCCCTGCGCCAAAGACAGTATAACACTTAGCTTCGTCGAGTCGGGAAACGGAAATGAGGGTAGGAGAGGAGTCAGGAACGAAAGCAGTGTCCTTCAGATTGAGACGGACAAGTTGACGATGGCGACGACGCGCAAGAAAAACGGCTATACCTCGACCTGCAATCTTCATAGTACCATGACCAAATCCAGTAACCTTCTGAGAAATGGCCGGATGGTGGAAAGACATGAAGTCGGCACGAACAGAATGAATGTGAGACGTAGTACCAGAGTCGATAATGATGGGAGGCCTATCGGCAGTAGTACCAGCTGGATACACTGACTCAGACATAGGCTGGGAGGAATTCACATTTGTAGAAGTCTCGGTCACCGGGTAAGCAGAGAAATCGATAATATTGGCGCCCGAAGAAGATTCTACGAAATGTGATGAGGTAGACTGCTCAGTTTCACCTCCTCCCCCACTATCCACATGGTGGGCTTTCTCTTTGCCCTTCTTCTTATTTTTCCCCTTTCTGTTACCTCCCTTAGCCTCCATAGCATGTTTCCCACCACCGGGCTTACGGCAAAAATCCTTGGTGTGACCGGGAGTGTGGCAGTTGACACAATAATAATCTCCACGGGCCGCATAGGAGCGTTCGAGCACAGCGACGGCGGCTTCTACGTTCGACATGCCGGAATTAGAGTTCTCGTCAGGATGAGCTGAACGGTAAGAACCTAAAATCTGTTGGACAGTCGACTCAAGAGTAGTGCTGGAGGTGAGAGAGAAACTGCGGATCCAGGTGTGCCAAGACCCGGTCGCACCTTCCTCATTGGGGAGAGTAGTGACAAGAATAGCAGAGGCAAACCCTTCCTCCACAACGTACCCAGCTTTCCGGATATCCTGCAGAGCGGATTCGAAACCCTGAAGATGGGCAGACAAAGAATCAAAGCTATGCTGGAGCGGAAGTCGGCGGGTGAGTCGGGAGAAGAACGTCATGATGAGACCAGAACCCTGAGGACCATAAGTACCCGAAAGTCGTTTATAGGCGGCGGCGCTCGTAAGACCTTCTACCATGCTGACCATGCTCTCAGAGATACACTGGAGAAGCATGTTCATCATATAAGAATCCATCTGTTGCCAGATAAGATACTTAGTGTCGGTATCGGAAGGACAAACAAGCGCGCCTGACAAAATAGACTGACATCCTACTGTGCGAGCACCAGCGAGGAAGACGGCAGACCAAGACGAAAAATTCGTTTCACCTTTGAGCTTAGTGTCACGAGGGAAGAGTGAATTTCCACCACTAGGGATGGTCCAATCACTCGGAATAGTCGGCGCGGTCATAGTGGTCTGTGTACTCGAAGTAGTCTGAGTAGGTTGGGTAGTAGGAGCGGAAGGGGTAGTAGACATCGATAGAGACGAGGGTTATGCAGGAAGAGAAGATAAAAGATTCGATTCCGGTAATCACTATAAGGCTGGCTGTATCAGGCGGACTCGGGGCCCATAACCTGTTGGAACTAAGAGACACGTTAGTACGATGTACAACTAAGCTCAGCCAGAAGTGATGAAGGCTAAATCATATTACCATACCTAAGAGACACGTTAGTACGATGTACAACTAAGCTATAGGTACAGTATGAGCATAATGGACATAGAGCATAAGTATAATAGACATACCTCAGCCAGAAGTGATGAAGGCTGAGGAAAAGAAGGGAACGTCGATACGTACAGTATAAGTAGAAATCCGTATCAGTGAAATAAAAGTTAAAACAAATGATAAGAACTCGGGTCTGATATCTACTCGGTATTGGAGCTGTACATACCGGCGGCCATATACCGCGGACCGAATATCCAACAATAGTTTGGCCAAGTCATCAGAATTATCTGTGGTATGACAAGGTACAAATATAGCTTGTTTAGTAAGTCTGCATACTACAACCATAATTGCATCATGGCCTCCTGACATAGGGAGTTCTACAATGTGATCCACAGAAATTGAACTCCAAGGCCTTTCTCCTATTGGTAAGGGCTTTAGTAGTCCTAATTTTCTTAACCTGGATGATTTTTTTCCCCTTTGACAGTCCTGGCAGGCTAATACATATCGCTTCACATCCTTGTGTAAGCCTGGCCAAAAATATGTCCCCAAGATTACTTGTTGAGTTTTTTCTTATTCCTGGATGCCCTCTTAGCTTATGATCATGGTGTGTTTGGAGAACTCGTAACCTGAGCTCCTTTGGTACATAGATTTTACCTTCTCTGAGTAGGAGTCCGTTTTCAGATTTAAAAGGACCAGGGTGATCGGAGTTGGCTACCTCCTCCATGCGTTTCCAGTAAGAATCATGTGTAGATTTCCTAATTTTTGCAATGTCTGCTTCATCATTGAGAATTAGGGAAGCCAATAGTTGTTCGGGATTCAAAAGAATTTGTTGATTCCCTTTATTGGCTTCTACTATTCCCCCCTTCTTAGGGTAAACATCCCCTCGGCGTGTGAGTGCATCCAGTTTAGTCGCTAGTCTTCCCGGCCGGTAATTGATATGGAAATCAAATCCTGAGAGGAATTCTGACCATCGGGCTTGTCGCCTTGTTAGGTTCTTAGTTGTAGTGAACCACTGAAGGTTATTGTGGTCTGTGAATACTTCAACCTTGTATTTGGCCCCTTCAAGGTAAGCTCTCCATTGCTTGAATGATTCCAATCGTAGTTCAGTTCTGCAGCTACTAGTCCCCTGGCAAAGAACGCTATTGGGTGAAATTCTCCTGTTCCTGGATTATACGGAGATATAATTGATGCTATAGCATAATCGGATGCATCAGATTCCACGATAATCAGTAATTCTGTCTGAAAGTGTCGAAGTACTGGTGCCTCGGCGAATGCTTTCTTCAGTAATTCAAATACCGACTGACACTCAATATCCCAGTTCCACTTGACTTTCTTCTGTAGTAATTTAGTCATTGGTTTGACAATCCCTGAAAAATTATCTATGAATCTTCTATAAAAATTGGCAAACCCCAAGAATGATTGTAATTCCTTTACAGTAGTTGGTTTGGGCCACTTCATCACGGCTTCTACTTTCTTTGGGTCCATCCTAATTCCTTCTGGAGATACTATTACTCCTAAGTATTCCACTTCTTTGGTGTGGAACTCACACTTTTCAGGTTTGACATGTAGGTCTTGTTGCCGTAGCCTTTGTAGGACCTGCCTTACATGTTGCTTGTGTTCTTTCTCATTTTTTGAATAGATCAGTATATCATCCAGATATACCACAACAAAGTTGTCTGTTAAGTCATGGACGATATCATTCATGAAATATTGAAAATATGAGGGGGCATTGGTTAGCCCAAAAGGCATTACCAAGTACTCATATGAGCCATATCTTGTTCTGAATGCAGTCTTCCATTCATGACCCTCTGTAATTCTAATGTTGTTGTATCCTACCCTTAAGTCCAGTTTGGTGAATATCCTTGCCTTTCCTCATTGATCAATTAAGTTTCCAATCAGTGGGAGTGGATACCTATTCTTCTTGGTCAACTTATTCAGGGATCTGTAGTCCACACACATCAGCATTTCTCCACAATTGTGATCGGGTATAATTTGTATGTATACATGCGGATCACACCTGATTATACAATTTTTGGGAGGTATGTATAGACCCCCGAGTGCATAATGGAAATACCTAATTATACACGAGTATACGCGTTTATGCATCCAGTTCTCGTCCGATTATACCACTGTTTATACCAATTATACCATTCTTTATACAGCATTTTTACAGCATTATACGAGATTATACATACAATTCCTGGCTCAATTTCTGCTCATTATCCGTTCGAAAATGCATAAAACCATTACTATTGCTTCGATACACTATGTAGACTAAATCGATACAATGCAATACACTAGATAGGCTAAAACAATACAATACAGCCCAACTATGCTCGATAGCAGTTACGAACGCGTGAGACCGCTAAACCAAACCGCACCAGGTAACCGCGTAACGGCGAATGTCCTCTGGTTGACGCCAAGAGGTGTGTTGTTGAGCGGAGGAAAGCTGCGACTGTAGCGTAAATGAATAGCAAACAATGAAGCCAACGCAGTAAACAAACCTTAGAAGTTATTCACCTTGCTGGATCGTGAAGACTCTGCCGTCGAGTTAGTGACCGCGCGAGACTGCTAAGCCTCAGGTGACAATGCAACAGCGATGCCTTCTGGTTGATTGGAAGTGCGGCGGCAGAGAGAAACGATAGCGAAGCCGCTCCATGGTGCGCGTGTGTGCTGCAAAACAAAGAAGCTGGAAGTTATTAAGTGACGGTACATTTTTAAACGATCTGCGGCAAACAAACCTTGTTACCAAGCCGTAAAAACAACACCTCGAGCATGGGATTGCAAGAACCTGAAAAGGTCATAATAAGTTATCAGCTAGTTAAAGAAAACAATTGAAAGACGTACTGTGTGCATACCCGTCTTCACTCGTCCTTAGGCCGGCGGTTGTCTGGAGGGAAAATGTGCAGCCATTACTGGCAATAACTCATAAGTGAACACCTTGGAAAAAGCGAATATCAATTTTAGGCCCTCTACTACTAGCATGATAAGAAATATATCAAAGAAGAAAAATACTGACCGTAAAATGGAGAAAATCAGAGCTCGTCACCGAGTGAGATAAACCTGGACCAGGCAAAGGAGAACATGGCGCGAGTTCGAAAAAAATTGATCATGTGCTACTATACAGGTGGCTCTTTGCGCGTCAAAAGTATTAAAGTGCCGGCCGGTTGACTTGGGATTTTTTTCAGTCGCTAGTATGTACCGGGCTAGTACTTACTTAGTACTTGCTCTCCTCGAAAATGCCTCAATTGGAAAGGCTTGCTGCTGGAGCTCTGAAGGCTGCCATGCATAACTACCGCAGGCACGATTCAGAAGCTATGCTCATGTATTCAGTGTACTAATACTACCAGAATACTACTATGTACTGCATTGAGTGACGATTTGGTAGCAAGTATAATGAGGTATAATTGGGTATAATTACCGCGTATAATCGGGTATAATCATCACACCCAGAGTGTAATTGATTGATATCTCAGGGTGGCATGATCGAGTATAAATTAGCATTTTGATTACAACAGATATGCAATTATACCGTTTACAATTGTGGAGAATTGCTGATGCACAACCTTAGACTACCATCTTTTTTCTTTGCAACAATACTGGTGCACCAATAGGTGAAGAAGACGCCCTGATGAATCCCTTATTTAACATGTCATCTATGTACTCCTTCAAAGTCTTGAGTTCAAGTTCTGACATGTTATATATTTTACCTAAAGGGGGTAATTTATTATCTTCTGTGTGCACTTCAATATCATAAGGTCGATGTGGAGGTAAGGTTTTGGCCTCCCCTGCTGCAAATACTTTGGCAAAGTCATGGTAATCTTTTGGTACATGCTTCAATAAGGTTTCCTCATCATTAGCCATGGAGGCTCGTTCCGGTATTTGATCGGAGACCTTATTTTGATCGGTTCCTGCGATCTGGTCTCCTCTGATGATTGGATCTTTGATTTTGATATTCAAATCATCAGTCTCCTCACGCTTCTTCCACTGAGGTACTGTTCGATCCGTCCCACTCAGATACCAATCAAACCCTGAAGTCACATTAAAGTCACGGTAAAGGCGCTGAGTCCGGGCAGGGTCCCGGCTTGAACAGCTGTTTCTAGCCATGCCCATCACCGGACGCTTCAGGTATTGCACCATTTTCGGCCGCGCGTCGACACGCGTAAATTGAATATTTCAGAATTGTAAGTACCGCGCTAGGTCGCAATAAGTCGACAATAAGGGCCTCCTAGTAGGTATTTTGCGGCGTGCATATTTTACACTTCCTCAAGGACAGTACCATGCCTTATTCTACACAATTAATCATGCATACTTTAAGAGAGAGCAACCGAATTTATTGAACATTCAGTGGCACGAGTTGTTCAAGCTTCCGAATCAGCCAAAAGAGCATTGTCTGAATCATTCACTAGTTAATTTGCAGAAGAATGCTAAAATACAAAGAGGCAGCTGGAGGATATAAGTACTTCCTTTCAGCCAATCACCATCTCTTCTTCCATAGCTTCATAACACATATTCAAATACATTGAGCTTGTGTACCCCAGGAATACCTGCAGTTGCGAGTGTGCTTCATCCTCTTTCAGGGCTGATGCGCTACTATATTTACTAACAAGCCGGTCACTCCGTTGTCACTTTTGGCCTCTCGTAAGGATAACATAAGGATCGAGTGGGACGGATCGAACCCGTACTCCTTCCACTCGTGTATCTCTCCCTTTAAATTGTAATGTAAAGTGAAAGTTTCGCAGCCGGATTGTGCCAATCTTGCACATACCGCGTCATTCACCATGCCAATTTTTGGTCCTCCTGTGGTGTCTCTCCATCGTGTCTTTTCTGGGTCCTTATAGGGGCGATTATTCTCCCGTTTATTGGTGTCAGAACTCTGGGAATTCTTTTGTCGAACCCTACTCCTATGTTTGTACTCCTTGCGGTCCTTTTTACGTTGCTCTCTTCTTTTATTTTCATAATAATTTTCAAGTTCATCAATATGTAGGAGTAAAGGGTCATTTAAAGTTAGTCCCGGCCATCTGGGTAGTCGTTCCTCTGGAATTTCCTCTACTAGCACTGATGATCTTAATCTTTCTCTAATGCTGGCTTCTCCCCTAATTTGGTGATGTCGTGGTAGTTTACTCTTTTTGTATTCCTGAGACTCATCCTCTCTCAGCAGGATTGGATCTTCCAAGCCAAGTGTTGGATTCTGATATTCATTTTCCGGTACTACTTCTATAGTTGGTCTAGGGTATTTAACCCTGTTTGTAACCGTGTGAGTAGTGGGGAATCCATTATCTATGGTTACTGCTGATAGTTGAACTCCCTGTTGGAAGGATACCTTGAGGTTCTTCCAATCAATTGTGGGGTTGATCCTTTGTAACCATGGTAATCCCAATACTACTGATGCACTGGGGTGCAGTTTGGTTACCAGAAAGATTACACGTTGAGTGGATCCGTCTCCAAAGAAAATATCGGTTTCTGATTTTTTTGTTATTTTTCCACCGAATGGCAATTCTCCGTCAAATAGTGTTAAGGGAATTGGTTCAGGAAGTGTTGTGAGTTGATTTTCAAATTTATTAGCTAAAGCCTCGTCAACAAATTCTCTCGATGCTCCAGAGTCAATAAGGGTATAGCACGGGTTGGAATCCCTAGTATGGAAATTTATGGGTAATAATAATGAATTTTCGGATGTAGAATTTAATATGATGGATGTTGCAAACAATTTTTCGGAGCTCACTGCTTCAAGACCCCGCACCGCTCCATATTGGGTCTCGGAGTCTTCAGTTAGTTTCCCGAGTCGTTCTCCATCCACTCCAGAACCGGGTCATCAATGTGCACTGGTTCATCGAAACCTTCAATTTCCACATACAAGGCATCCTCAGACTCATATTCTTCCATAAATGCTTCTCTTGCGGTGATAGACTTGGGACCATTCTTCCTGAAGTGGTCACGGTATCGGTGCTCTTTGGAACCGCATATACCGCATTCCCCACTTCTCATGCGTCTATTCCATTCTTCCTGTGACACCCTTGGGTAGGTACTAGAATTTTCCTGTATTGTAGATCCGTCTGTATTGGTTATGGTGGTGGCCTCCAATATTACCTCTTCCATTATCCCCTCCTGGGCTCCCCTTCCTGTCACATTGTTGGGATTGGGAGTTGATCGTTGATTGAACCGGTTATTTGTTTGCCGAGTATCAGGTATGTTATTGTTCTTGGTATTGGGGTTTGGGTTATTTATATTGTTAGGTACCCAATTCCTTGTTCCCCCAAGGCCAATCTCACTGAATGCTTGTTTGGCACTGTCCAATCTCATTAATTTCTTAACCACACCCGCAAATGTCTCAGGGATATCCCCATGGTCCACTAGGCGGTTCCTTAGGTCGGAGCGAATTTGTTTAAGCATTCTCCACCTCAGTGCCTTGTCATTGTAATTAGTTAGTAATGCAATATCTTCAAACCTTACCAAGAAGTCAGCAAAGGCCTCTGACCACTTCTGAGTACAGCTATCAAGTTTAGATTGAGCTGTAAGTACTTCATCATGAAGGCCAAACATCTCTCCAAAGAGTAGTACAAATTCTTCCCAAGTTGTGAGAGCAGAAATGTATTCTCCACTGCGTTGTTTCCTCATTAAATTTTGGTGATACCGTTTTGCCGGTCCCTTCATGTTTGAGGCCGCAAAGGCAATCTTGGATACATCGTCGCTGTAAATTCTAGATTTAGCTGAGAATATATTTTCACAACTATCTCGGAATTCCCGCCATTCCTCCCTATTTTCGCCGGAGAATGGTGTTGGTTTTGTAATATCTAGTTTTGCCTCACGGTTCATTTCATCTCTCTGAGTCTGGGGCTCACTAGCACGGGATTTTCTGGCTATTATGGCATCATCTGTGTCAAGTGAAAGGGCATTCTCTGCGGCAGGAATCACTATAAGTAAAAGACGGAATCGGTTGAAAGGTGATATTGTTGAAGCACTTCAATTTCTTAAGTGTATGAACCGTCGAGATCTATTATTTCGGGAGGGCATGGCACCCGATGATGAGCTGGAGCTGGAAATGTTGGATATGACTGAAGGTGCGGCAGCAGAGCTAGACAGGTCAACTTTAGTTGCAGGTGACTCGGGATGGATTGCACTTGACAATGGTGATGGAGAATGGGAAGATAGTGAATAGATAGTGAATAGCTTAATGTAGTGTTCACTAGAGGTACCCAAGCCCTAAGTAAATGTACTATTTTAGCGCCCCAGTCCGATTTTTTTAGCACCTGGCCCCGGCCTGAGCCGGCCCTTCCTGGGGGCTAGGGCCCGGCTCAGATTTTTGACGAGCCCTGGCCGGGGCTTTTGAGCCGTAGCCGGGGCTTCTGAGCCGGGCCCCAGCCGGCACAACACTATCTCTCTCTCTCTCTCTTCTCTCTTTCTCTTCATTTTTCTCACAGTTTTTTGGTTCTCTTCCATCACGGCCATCACGGCCATTGCGGCCATCACGACCATCTCTTCCCCATCCCTTATTTGGATACCATCCCTCTCTTCTCTCCCTCTGATCCCAGCCTCTTCCCTCACTATCTGACTCAGAATCTCCAAAATATCCATTACCTTCACCACTGAGTGGGCCTCTTCCTCCATTTCCCCCCCTTCTGGAACATGTACTATAGCTAGAGTTGGCTCTATTTAATGAGTTACTGTTACCTGCGTGCGAGTTTCCATGATAGGATGGTGGTCCTCCACCTCCCCCTCCCATACTGAGTATTAAATTTCTAGTACCAGTATTTTTTGGATTGTTTGGGGTCTGGGGTCTCTCATCATTGCTATCAGAGTTGTAATCGTGAGGGTCCAATGATGATGGTTTATCACCCCCTCCCACTCCAACATTGGTTTGGAAAGGTGTCCCTTTACTTAGTTTGATCACCTGTTGATGGTTAGATATAATACTACTCCTATCCTCCAAGTTGCCTTGTTCTCCTCCGGACTGTCCAATATTATTATTTCCTTGTTCAGGTATTTCCTTATCATAGTTATTTTGTGAGTTTCCAGTGTTAAGGGGTGATTTTATTGGTGGTGTGTAACCAACTTTCACTCCTCTAGTTGAGATACTCTCAAAGTTATCATAGGATGGCACTGCAGGTGTCCTTGTCGATGGACTTTGGTCCTTGTGGTTGTTTCCATGATCTTCTAATTCCCTGCCCTTGCCTTTGTTGGGAATATAGGGGTACTCATACATGTGCTGCCCTGCTGTCGATGTACCTACCCCTGGTTTATTATCCCTTTTATAGGGGTTGGTATATTCAAATTGAGACTCCAACATTGATTGGTGTGGTGGTGAGTCTCTAATAAAATTTCCAGTGACAGGTGTGGGTTTTGCTGTAGATGTTTGAGGTTCTTGTTCTTGTTCAGGGGTAGTTGTGGGAGTGGGTAGCCCTGTGGCCTTATTTTCACGCTCTTTCATTGATTTCCATTCCATACCCCTTCTCTGTCGATGGTTCAAGGGTTTTGTTTCCACTTGATTCTGTATAGTGGAAGTTTCAAGCTTAGGTTCCCTATTAGCATCCTGCAAATTAGTTTCATTGACCCATTGTAAAAATTCATTAGTTAATTCTCTAATGGACTGAGTTTCCTGTTGCTCAGTATTCAAATTACCTCTTTCTTTTGATCCTCTCTGTTCTTGAAAGCTTCTAGATATAGCCAGCTGCTGTTGGTACTCCTCCCAGTCCTGTTCCAGGTATGGGGGTACTGGGTCCGCTTCATCAGAGTATTGTCTCTCCGGGGGAATCTGCTCCCATTGTTCTTGGGCATTGCTGGTGTCACCATAGCGAGCCCGCCTAGGTATTATACTTGGCCTGGGCGGTATCTCATGTTCTGAATCCGTTGATATGATAGTGACAGGGTTTTCCATCCGTGGTGTGTTGTCTGGGTGCCCAAGGAGTATCCCTTCGGATCCTAGTTGTTGGGGTCTGGTTTTGCGGCGTCTCCACATAGGTAGGAGAACTTTGTTGTGTTTATCCTCTCGAAGATAGTGCAGAATTCTCCCTTACTCGTGGTAAAGATAACCATTGCCCATCTAAAGTTTGATAGGGGGTATCGGATCCACTGGATGGATTAGAGCTTCTTTCTTGACTAGTGTTAGGACTTAAGTTTGGTGGAGTCAACTCTGATGGAAACAACAAATCATCAAGTATCACTCTGAATTCTTGACGATCCGCTTCCCTCTCTAAGGCTAGTATCTGATCAATATTATCTCCTTGGAAAATTTGAGATAATTCTGGTGAGAATGTGTCTTCATCCACATTTGCTAATTCCCTTAATGCTCTTAGCCATCCAATTGGAGTCCTTCTTAGATTAAGGGCAAATCCCACTCTAAGCAATAATGCCCTAGCTCTGGCTGTTAAGTTCCCAAAGCCTAATTGCATTGCCTCATCAAGGAGTTGATTTCTTCTCTCCTCATCTGATATGGGTTGTGGAAGATCAGGTGTGAGACCAGGTTCTGGTGACAACATTTCTAGGCTAGCCCTTAGCCGCAAAATCCTTTGTCTAGGGCTTTCACCTTGCATTGACAACCTTGGGGATGAGTTAGGGATTGTTGAAAGCCAATCACTATTCTCAACTATACTTCGATATGGTTGTTCTCTAATGACTCGTACATAGTGATTTAATAGACTTGCGTTTCGCGGTTCTCGGATATTATCCGCAAGGTTTCTAGGCATGTCTGAGAGTGGAGTTGTAGCTAAGGTTTCAAGTACACGTAGCCATCCCACTGCCGTTCGTTCTGCCTGATTATTTATTCCTAACCGCATTAGAAGGTTTCTGACTAGGTGCGCTGTAGCATGCAATTGATCTCTTGACCTTTGATATTCACTTCTATCCCGCAGTTCTGGAAAATCATTATGGGTTACATTGAGGGGTTCTCTTGGAGAGTTCAATTGTGTATTAGTTGCATGTACCTGTGGACTCTCCCCCATAATAGAGCCGTATTGCTCTGAATAAGTCTGGTGTTGTGTCCCTGTGTTCCATGGTGTGGATTGAGCAATGGGTGTACTTGAGAAGGTAAAGTTTTCTCTAAATGGTCCATGGCTTACAATCTTCTCATTGGTAGATATAGAATGTTCCGTTTCATGTTCCTGAGGATAAAGTATTACTTCCGAGGTCCGATCTTCAGGTAGTAATTCTGGGTGATTCACTACTTCATTGAACACACTGGGAGTAGATGGCGTTTTAGAAATAGGGTTAACACGTTGTGTGGGCATCCGTGTTGGTGTCAGTGGTGATGACTGAATATGTTCCTCAAGATCAGCCAACAGTTTCTGCTCGACTAAGTGAGGAGATGCCGTCGATCGGTACATAGAAGCATCAGTTTGATTTTGTAGTTCCGTTTGTAAATCAACGTGATGAGATTCGGGGCGTATGGGCATACCAGCCGACTCTCTAGTGTAGTACTGATGTCGATAGGAAAGTTGCGGCTCCTCTGTGGCGGGATTAGTGCCCAGTGCCGATAATCGCGCAGCCCGTAAACGCGTGGGAGATAAAGACATTGATCGGTTCCGAGGGTTTCTTCCCAAGGGCCGACCACGTTCCGGAAAGTATAACGGAGTATTCTCCGTCGTTACCGCTTGTAACGGACGGTTGATGACTCGTTGTACACTGCTTGAGTGTGGTGTAACAACATAAACTGGATACGAAGTAGACGGAGGTGTAGTTTCTTCCGTTTCTTCACGGGTTCGTGTAGTTGTAGCCATTTATATAATATATAACAACAAGAGACTTCTTATTATGTGAAGATACGGATACGGATCTCCTTTGCCACCAACGTAGTTAGATTTATTTAATAGCGAGTTCACTAGGCAATGGTATTGGGCCTAGGGGTTGTTATGTATTTAATGACTACAAATGGAATAAATGTTATGGGCATAGATATTACTGGAAAGGCTTCAGTAATCTTCAGGGTTGCTGGTATTAATTTCGTGTAAATACTACTGGTAAGGCTTCAGTAATATTATAGGTTCTGGGTCTTCACTATATTGGGATTGGACGTCAATATAGGCTTCGAACTATTCACTTAATTGGTATGTACTCAATAGGTAACTAATTAGGAAAATATATACTCAAGGTTAATCACTCAAGTAAGGTTCAGATGTAATCAAAGTGTAATTCTCGTAGTGGTGGTTACAGAATAAGAAGTCTAGCGTCCCGAAATCAAATAACCCGCCTTTTATAGAGTTTCGGTAGGTCTCGGTTCCGCATATGACTCGTTATGTGTCATATTGACTCGTTACACATACTATCTACTTACTACTACTTACAGCTACCTACGGTACCGGTAAAATGACTCGACTTGACTAGACTTGACTACCGATGACTAGTCATGTGTAGATATGACTCGAGTGCAATGCTCGAGTCATTATTATAATTATGCGGGAGGGATTCCCATCCCGAAAATACCTTCTTAACATGTCAACTAGCCATCAGGATCTGGTTGATTGGCTTATTGATCAGTTGATAGACTTATTGATTGATGCTGATCCGTCCGATCCCCGACTCTGACCGAAGGGAAGGGAGGGTCTTGTAGGTGCCAATTGAGTGTTGGATTCTTCAAAAAACCGCCAGATCGGGTAGTTCTTTCCCACCTGATCTTCAGCCGCCGTGCCAGTTGTTTCACGTCAAGCCACTATGCCGGCTGGTCTGTTTTTCAATGATCTCTGTCATAACCATGAATGTTTCGGATCACTGCCGGGAGGCTCATGCCCAATTAGGCTATGCGGGCGCATATGACCTACTGGCATCGCCAAGGCATGGCAATTTTTCTCGTTTCTCATACTTCCCCTCTTTTGAGCTTGCTTTCACAATATTCATTATGATAAGAGCCTCTAGCAATTATAATACACCATGTTATTGATACTGGATTTAGTACTTACTACAACTATCCCTTGAGTAGGGTGGTGCTCACTGCTAACTTGGAAAAGGTCATGTCAATAATGCCGGTCATTGGGCTAGTCTATTTCTTGATAGCCAATCTTCTGATCTCCAGATCTTTGTACGAGCATGAGCTTGAGTTACTATGGTTGTTAGGGATATGATCTGCACAGGGATATGCAAAATTTCAAAAACTGCGTGTTATAACCTATTCCTGTAGCTCATTTCCTTTCATTATTTTTTGGTGAGTAGTTTAGATACATTACTCAAGCTGTGGCTGTATTTTATGGAGCTACTTAAGGTAGAAATAGGATGCGAAACAAAAATGTAACGATAAACCAAATTTTTTGCCATCAAATACTCAGGAACATGTACTGGTTGTACACGGAAGGCCTTGAGAGGTGAGAAGCCCAAATGGAATACATTTAAGAGCTTATTTTCAGCATATGACTGAACTGCGTTGAGGTACAAGACCATGGTGAAGGAAAAGTCGATGGAAAAGCGGGCGGAAATTGCCGCTAAGCGCCCATTTGCATATCTCTAATTTTCACTCGGAAGTCGCCCGAGACCACCAGTAAAATAATTAAAAATACTGGAAACTCAACACAAGGACTCTGCAGTACTGAGAGTTACTCTGTCTCCTCAAATTTACAGTATCTTTAGTTGTTGCAACGTTATTAGCGATTTGCCGAAAAGTTGCTTATCTCTAACAACCATAGTAACGGTAAAACCACGGGTGTCTTGAATTTTCCCGCTTCCCCAACTTTCATTGAAGGGAAGGGAGGGTCTTGTAGGCGACAAATGAGTATTGGAGTCTTTGAAAGTCACAAGATCAGGCTCAAGATTGGGCTGTTCTTTACCTGATGTTAAGCCGGCATGCCAGCTAGTTCGTTTCCACATTGCTTAATTTCCTTTCCAATCCAATATCTCAGCCTGAGCTCTCCTGAGCTACTCTTGAATTTTTTTTGGAACATAGCTGGTGTCAATGACTCATGCCACTAATAACCTCAAAGTACCTTCGGGCCAATGACAAAGTCATTTTCCTCCCGCCATTATCATTTGCAGGGCACTTAGCATTATGCACAAGTGCTAGGATGACAAACTACACGCTCAGTCTCTCCTCCACTCTGCAAACACATAGAAATAAGATAAAAGGCATATACCTCCAATTCAGACTGCAGCACAATGCGCCACTAGAACCCCCATTTACGAGTCCTGAATGAAATGAAGGCTTGTCCTTATGGCTGGTTTTGCATGGGAATTTTGCTAAATTTTGTCTCAATAAGGAGATTTTTTTCAATACTTGGGTGCTCGGAAAGTAAAGGTCCGATGCCTTGCGATCAGTTTTCTTTGCTGAGAAAGAGTGCACTCTACATTAACTTATACTGCCTCTACATGATTGATATTATTACTAGAGCTTTATTACCACAATACAAGATATTTGGCAAAACAGTAGCACGTATGTCCTCCATTTGCTTGTAGTACAGTATGAAAATTGAACATCACATTTATTTAGTCACATGCCATTGGACCGTTACTTTCCGAGCGCCCAAGTATATTTGGAACGTCAAAGTGTTCCTCATGTGATCTACTTGTTTACTGAGAGCTCGCTCTAGAACAAGTACTCTCTTCACAAAAGACAGCTAGCTAGGCTAAGTTCACTCCCTCCTTTGCCCATTACCTGTTAAATTTCTGTGCATCTACTTAGTGGCGCTTCTACTTGACTTTAACAGCTTTGTTTCCCGCCATGCGGCGTGCAATCTCCTCTCATATAGACTACTGGAAAGGTATCTTCACCCTTATTACATCTACTACACTGCAAAAAAAAACCTGTTACCTGCTTTCTGTTTAGTACACTGAAGCAGCTCAGTGATTTGTGGACTCTGTCCTCCATTTTTTCTTGTGCCATATATCTGCAGTGAGTAATCTCTTTTTTCTGCCTTTTATTCAACTCTTTGACTGTGATACCGCTTTTCACCGTCTTGCTAAACACCACTTTTCTCGCAGCCTGCGCACCTCTTCTCAACACAATGCAACTTCTTTGCCACACGGCGTTTATGTTTCCTTACTGTGAACCCGCTCCAGGCTCCTTATCTCAGTGTTTCTTAAAAATTTCCATCATGGGCTCAGGTTGTGGTGCATGATATATTTATCGCTTTCAATTTATATTCTATCATGATGGTACAGTGAATAGCGGTGGAGAGTGTGCATTGGATAACTTGAGCATCAGAAATATTGATATGTCATTGGGACCAGTCACATAGCTGTTATTTACTGCAAAATGTAGTATGTATTTCAAAACTAACATATTACAGGACTTGTACCTGCTATGCGTGAAGCGCGCTGGCCCACACTCGCAAGTCCCTCCATAACCATGTGGAGGGAATATATATCTCCTGGAGAATGTTCTTCCAGGTGTTCTTGAGTAGACCTTCGGTTGTACATCTCCCACTCTCACTACGGCGCGTTCTATCAACGGCGTGCGAAAAAGTCAGCGACATATTCAATGACAAATTTTGAGCAAAAATTGATAAATGTCCTAAGAAAAAGTATAGATTTACCATGCAGTAAAGTAAACAACATTTATGATTATTATTCTGAACAGTTGCGTGTGAGATTCTTCTCCTATATCGGGCGTAAAAGGCTATGAAAATCAATTTCTTTGTCACACACCATTCATATTGTTTTTCGCGCAAAAAACACAAGCGGGAGGCGGTGGCATTTTATTTTGCGCACGAAAAACAATATGAGTGGTGTGGGCGACAAAGAAATTAAATTTCAAGGCCTTTTGCGCCTGACATAGAAGACAAATTTCTTGAAATAATAAGCTTAAATGTCATTTACTTTACTGTGTGATAAATTGATACTTTTTCAGTGGAAGTTGATTAATGTTTGCTTAAAGATTGTCGTTGTATATGTCAATGACTTTTTCATGCGTCGTTTATAGAACGCGCTGTAGTGTCTGAGCTTTGTTCAAACTGCAACAATAGGATAGTAGTAAATTTGTTCTGTGGATCACGTATGTGAGGGACTGAGACCTGGTTGAGTCTTATACCCAACAGCTTGATATTCGGTTGATATTCAGATCAATGATGTTGCAGCTGGTTTTGTCCTCTCCTCGTTGCTAGCTGGCCAGCTTTCTCATTCCTTTCAATTATGTTCTGTCCTTTTAACCATTTTAGTGTTGTTGCTCTTTGTCCTCGGAGCATTGCAGGTCGCGAGTCTCTGTCGTCCCATTTCAAGAGTGTGTTGTCAAACCTTGGATAAATGTTTTTAAGTTGGTGTGTATTTTTAGGTCAGTATCTGAGTTGACCCATCCATGATACCAATGATTTCCCTGGTAAGTTCAGTTCAGGTGGGACTCTTATGGCTCAGATTACTTATACCTCGGGCATAGAACATTTAGCGTGACCCCTGAGGCGTGACCCGGCGTAACCCAGAGGCGTAACCCAGGCATCACCTAGGTGTCGCCTTGGCGTGACCTTTTGTACATTTAGCGTCACCCTAGCGTAACCTTCTGTACATTTAGCATCACCCTGGCATGCCTTCTGGTATATTTAGCGTGACTTTTCATATATTGGGCGTGACCTTTACAACATCTAGTGTAGCCTTTCTAAGCTATTTTCTAAAGTGACCTTTGAAATTGTTAGCATGAAATTGTGCAACCCTGGTGCAATCATGGCACCAACTGTAGATTATCTAGCAGTATTCAACATATACAATGGCTGTAGGACCAGGCTTAGCAGCAAGATCACTTAAGTATGCTTCCTGTATGGAGCTAATGAATCTCATGAATATTCGAGGGTAGCAACATCATGATTAGCAATAGGAACGGATGATAAGTAAACATATAAGCAAAGTGAACTATAAAGCCAATAGAGAAATTAACGTGAGTAACACAGGGTTGACACAGGGAGTGCCTAGACATTGATCTTGTAGTCGGGGATTGCTGCGCAGCAGCATTAAGGATCATTTACTTTACAACAAGCGCTATCGAGCGCTTGTTCCCCTCAACACGCTTCCTGACAATATCCTTATAACTCAATCTGATACCACTGGCGAGTTGCGGTACTTATTATGTCCCTGCTTCGTGTTACTAGCTCCTGTTGTCTCTCTCAATATATCGTCTTCGCTACCGGTGTCTAGGGCTCTGCACCGGAACCGTATTTACGGTTTATACGGTTACGGAACCGTACCGTATAGACCTCTGAAGCATCTTGATACGGTACGGCCTATGGTAAGGTAAATAGCCGTATTCACCGTATTTTGACGGCCGTTACGGCCGTAAATACGGTATACAAGATAAACTGAGCAAACACGGAGCCTGTTCACTAAAAGGAACATCTTTCATTTTTTAAAACCCAATTATCTCTTAGGGAACTAGTTTATAACTAGTTTATCATATCTTTCAGCTGTATATATATATATTTATTAGGTGGTGAGACTTTGAGATGAGCCTGGACCGTTGGCATCTCCGGAACTCCTCATCAACCCCATATTCTTGCCATATTCTGTCTTGGAAGCAGGAATAATTGATTAAACCTACACCTAAGAGTATCTTCCGCTGATATAAACTTGATTGTAACTATTTTATGGACCCATGGTACCCAAATTTTTTCTATCTAGTACCGTACGCTGTATTGCCGTATTACGGCCGTACTTTTACGGTACCGTAACCGTCAGACACATGGAACTACAGTTGTACGGTACGGTCACGGCCCAATTGTAGCCGTATGGCACCGTAAAATATACGGCCGTAACCGTATACGGTACGGTGCAGAGCTCTACCGGTGTCTGTGCTTAGCCTTGAGTTATCTCCTCTGCTGCACCTCCCCCACAGAGTATCATTTCTTCAGCACCAAAAACTTGTGGTCAGTATGGACTTACCACACATTAGACTTACTTCGTATACTACCAGAAGTAAGTCTAATTCAGTAGTCTCCCAGCCACTTATCTTATTGCCTTGGAAGTGCTTACTGGTCCTGATTTGCTGACATGTCCTTGCTGCTGCCCTCATCTGGAAACAGTCTTATTCCAGGCATGGCGCATCAAAAATTGAGAAATTGTCTGAGGCAAGTAGTCAGCAGGAAACATTTATGTGACTCGGATGAGATGAAACACTTTCACCAAGATTTCCTAGAGCTACCAGACGACAAAGGAGTAGTCTCTCTTTCCTATTGTCTCCCACATCTCTCTCTCTCTCTCTCTCTTACTCACTCTTATATGGAAAGGAAGAAGGGCCTGCTCCCTCGGATCATGATTTTTGACGTCGCCGAACTGATGGAGCCGAATCGGGACACGGACCTCGGGCACTCGCTACAATTATGTAAATCTAATGCTATTTATAATTTATTCATTGGCGCTGTTCTCGTTGCGCTATTTGACAAACAAGAATCCTACTAATCATTCTCGCAAATTCGTAACCGTGGAAAAAGCCAAGTTGCGGCACTGTGAACCCGAAAAATAGAGATGCAAAGAACAGGGTGCCTATAGTACATGGTAAGTCAAAGTAACATAGAAGGGTAGGTTTCGCTCAAATGGACTGATAAGGAGACAGAGAGAAGATTGAGTCCCTGATTCTGACCAAAGGGAAGAAGAGGGTCTTGTCGTGTGGGATCGGTGTGAGACACCAAGAAAAGCTCGTAAGTAGCGGGTAATATAATCTCACGGCTTAATTTTGAGTTGCATTTACGTCGTTCGGCAGACCGCTATAATAATGCTTTCCGAGTCCTTAGGCTAGTCATACAAGCTAACTTTTACAAGTGGTGTATCTTGATCCCCAGATTATTTGATTGCACCTACGCCAAACCTGTGCTGAGGGGCATTGTATTTTGAGCAATGGTATTTACTTACTTGTTCTACATACTAGTACCGGGGCACGAGGTTTGTAAAGGTTTTGTGGCCTATGTGGAGGTGTGAACATAATGTGCTGGGAGTCCTGCTTCTCGGATCTGTTTCCGGATTCCAAAGGGGAGGTGTTCTCTGTTGACAAATACTCTTCTTCTCCTTTACTTATAGTGCCTGATTACTTGTGCAGCGTGCTCCTTTTGTTTCATCTACAGAGTTAGCATTCACAGATACTTACATTTATTGATAAGAGTTGTTGTACACTCATGTAGTAAGTACTACTGAGTAGTTAACTTACCAAGTTCACAGCCTAGAGGTAGCAGAAAAAGTCAAGTAATTTGTAAATAACCCAATATGAGGATGTTTCTGCCCACAAAGAATTGACAAGTGTACATCTCAAGTTAAGTTGAACATATAGAAATTGAACAAAGTTCAAACTGAAAATAAAATGATATCCCAGTTTATACAACACTAGAAGCCTCAAATATCAAAATTATCCAGGAATTCTGAAGGGCAGTCCTCACTACCATACTGGAGCGCTGCAGAGCACCTCAGAGCTCCTAAAGTTCAGCCCAGGTTGTGCATATGTGCTAGTAAGTACTTCAACAGTGGAGGATTGATCTTGCATGCAATCATATACTGATCATATAGTATTAAGAGTGAGCCATGGAGTCAAGATTCGATACCTGAATCTTAAAGAAAATCAAAAAAAGATGGCTTTGAGATAGCTGGAATAGAAGCATGGTAGTTCTTTGCATCTCTATCTTTCAGGTCCATAGTGCCGCTACTTCGCTATTTCCACAGTTACAAACTTGCAAGAATGATTAGTGGGTTACTTATTGTATGCCCTTAGTATTATCTTGACAAACGAGAATATGAATGAATCGTAATAGATGTACATAATAATGATGGGTGCCCGGTGCTTGCCAGCACTGGCAATATGTCAAGTTGATGTCAAGACACAAGGAGTTGCCTTTTTGTCTGACTTTCAAGGAAGTGGAGAGCTCCGTACTGATGCTCAGACAATGACAAGTCCGTGAGTGATAGTGACTGTGATCCTACTCTCAGCTACAGTATCAATATTGTGAAGTCTTATTTTACCGCTACCCCGCATGTCTGGCAGCAACATATTGAAAATTATATATGGGGACACTGAAGAGGGCAAGAGGCAGATAGTATTTGGACAAGGTAATATTGATAGCTGTTCCTGAAACCTCCTGGCAGAGCACCAGTGTAACAAGTTCTGTAGTTGGATTGGATGGACTTGAAGGGGATCTGATGAATCCGAGGATCTGTAGTACTTTCTATTGTATGCCTGTGTAACACGTAACAGAGGGTTCCAGCCATGGTTTCCTCAAAGCTTGAAACGGGGCTACTAGGTGGCGAGCTTTAAGCCATCAAGATTGACGCGCAAAGCGTGATATCCAGCGAGCATGTGTTTGTAATGATACAGGATTGCATGATAATTGTGATAAGCTACTTCTTGTTTGTCAAATAGCGCAACGAGAACAGCGCCAATGAATAAATAGTATTAGATTTACATAATTGTAGCGAGTGCCCGAGGTCCGTGTCCCGATTCGGCTCCATCAGTTCAGCGACGTCAAAAATCATGATCCGAGGGAGCAGGCCCTTCTTGCTTTCCATATTCTTATATGTGTTACCTACCTTACTTTACATACTCACCACGATGCAGGGACACTCTCGCCTGTTCCTTCGGGAACTTTTCATTCCAGGCAGGAATCTTTATCTTGACAGCCTAGGTATCCTCTCATTGAAGTATTGAATAAATGATACCATACTCTATCACGCGAATATGAGGAAAAAAACACATATAGTCCACCTGCAGGCTCTTGGTGTCTGGATTTTGAAGCCACCCCAGTGGAAGAATGCTCCATAGCCTGACAGAACACCTGCGCTGTCTGTATGTTCAGAAACCAAATTCGCGCTCTTCACGGGAAAGTTGGTCTCCAATTGAGCGGTGGACATGGTGGTAAAGTCCCGCAACATAAGAACTAGAGAACTAGTACTGCCCCCGGATGAGTCGATTCGTTGATATGCTAACTCGGGGCTGCACACGAAAGTGAATGAAAGACTAAGTCCAACACACACCAACACACACACACTATGGATCAAGCACAAGTTCGGAGGGGTACACAAAAAGATATATAATTCAAAGTACAATCAACTTTAATAGATTTTCTTCACAAGTTCTATTGAACTTGGGCGTGTTTTCTGTTCTTTGGACCTAATAACTTTACTTTGAGAGACACCTAATAGCTTTACTTTTATTACTTCTTCTTGAATACAAGTCTAATTGCTTAATACTGTCTGTCTTTCTGTTACTAAGTCTAGTCTTTCAGAACTAATCACTAGAAGCACCTGAACACTACTAGCTGAGACTGTGAGCCAAAGCCAGAAGTGGGGGGTAAGAATGCTTCCTCCATTTCGTGTAGGGACACTCCTTATATTCTAAATCTGATCATGTACAATTATCACAGCATAAATACTCCATACGAGCTGTGCGGGAGTACATATGCTCTTGTTATTCAATAAATAGCTCATGAAATATTTATTTCACGCGCTGTCTTAAATCTGCGGGACGCCGCGGCATGATCTCGGAATGGTCCCGGAACCTCGGCACATCAATCTCCTCACATCAATCTCCTCACATCAATCTCCTCGGGGTCGGCGATACATTAATCTCCTCACATCAATTTCTGATGGGAAGTCCCGCTTGGACCGTTTAACGTTGATACTTGTTCTTTCTTCTATAAATCTATTTGTAAGTCTTCTAGTTGCAATAAGATATCTTAGGATCGCTTCAACAGTCTGAGTATTAGTCTTTATTTGTGGTGGGTTTCAGTATTCTTGTACTATCATTGATTACAACTGTGTTCTGTTGCCGAGACTCAGTTTTGATGTCATCAACAATTAACATCCGTGTGTTTTAGTGATACCGCGCGGTAACGGCGGATTTCTAGAATACTTTGTATAGCACATGAGCTCAATGCAGTCTGATTTGATGCCGAAAACGCGCATACATTGCGCGTTTATGCCCAAATAATTATGAGTCGTATCATCCCCCCTTTTCTTAATATGAACTGTCCTCAGTTCATTGAACTTGATAGTTTTGGGGCTGCACGGAACTGATACTATACAATGGATACACAACATCGACTTCATCAGATTTCTTATTCTTGTTGCCGCATCACATGGAAATTCTTATCAACAACTTTCACATTCTTTCTTGTCCATATGGATCAAACCTTTTCAAGTCTTTCCGTTCACACATCAAGTCTTATCAATGATAATTGCATTACTAAGTCATGCAATTTTGTGTGCGGTACATATGCACAGTGGCGCGCACAATATATTTTGTCTTCTCACCATACTTCAATTTTGGTCTTAGCAACATTTACCAACTTCGTCACTTCTTACTCTTGCTGGTATAAAAGCTGCAGTAAATTTTCGACTCTCTCTCATCCGATTTTCGGTTCTAGCTCGTTTAACAAGCATTCTGTCTATCTCTCTCAATCTATCTCTCTCAACTTTGTCTTGACTCCATCTCAAACATGTCCTCCACCACTATTGCTGCTGATTACACCTCTGTCAAGGAGGACATCATTAATCAGTCTTCTCTTTATTTTGCTACTATGTATCCTGCTCTCAGCAAAGCTGGCCAGTGGGGCGCTCTTCTGAGCATGGCTACTGCTTTGGGAGATGCTACTGTTAAGTCTTGCATCTTGTCTTTATTATTGCTATTATTCATATATGTTTCTGTTCTAGGCTCGTCTCCTTGCCTTTAAACCACAGCTTCTTGCTGATTCTGTCTTTCATAACACCATTTTTAAATCTAAGCAAGCGTTGGAGGCCTTGTCAAGGGGTGCAGAGACTCGTGGGGACTCTTTCATTATGCCTCCCTGCCATGTCTCTATTAAGTCGGTTACTAAGTGGATACACGAACAACGTGCCTCTCAATCTGCTGCTCAACCTGTCACTCCCTTGGTGACTGCTGTCAATACTGCGGCCATTGCCAATACTCCAGCCCCAGGCCCTAAAGTCTGTTTATTCTGTTCAATTATTCTTTCTATATGTTCATTATTTATACTAGCCCCGCCGCTCTGCTCGTAAGGGAAAAGCAGTGAAGTCCCCTTCTGTAGTTGAATCTTCTGATGAGGAGGAGGATATTATTCTCCTCGATGATGATGTTCCCATGGGTGATTCTACTGCACTTGGAGATCTTGGGACTGGTACTGACATGGTATGTCATAGCTTCATATTTTGTGGATGCACTTCATGGCATCTTATTTCTATTTGCTCAGATGTCTGTGGACTTGGCCATGCCTGGTGCCACATTGTCTCTCGAGACTCCGGCCGCTCCTCCTGCTGTTGGCTCTGGTGCCGTTCCTACTGGAATTAAGTTCTCTAAGTCCAAGGGCAAGGAACCTGCTATTACTGTAAGTGCTACTCTTTCTAAGTTGTTCAGTTCAATAACCTTCTTTGTCTTTATTAGAGCACTGATTCAACCAAGGCCCAGGTACGCTATCTTTTCTTTCATGAAGTACCTGGCCTTGACCTTCATTCCTCTTCCTATGTCAAGGCTGTTGCATATGCTAAAGCTGGATTTGAAGAAATTCAGAGGAAGCGCCAACGCTCTGGTACTGGGTCTGACTACATCAAGGTTGCAGAGGGTACTACCTTGGCATTCCCCAATTCTTCTGCTCAGATTGCCGGTATGTCATCCATAATCTCTTTATTCCATTGTACTGAATTCTAAATTTGTTCATAGCGGCTGCTTCTTCTTCTTCTAGTCATATCTCCACCACTATTCTGGAGAAGGCTAATGGTTTGGTTTCCAACATATCCATCTCTCCCAAGTCTGAGCGTGCTCTTGTGAAGCAGGAGGCTGACCTTAGATCAGAGTTGGATGTTACCATGAGCCGTATCAATTATCTCCTACAGTATTTTGATATCATTCAGTGCCAGCATGTCCAGGTCTTGAAGGACTTGCACTTAGCTGAAAATCCTTCTGAGTAGATGTTCTATCTATTTACATGTTATGTCATTCTTTGTGCCAACTACTGTGACCTTCTTTTCATATATATGGTTGTATGTTTGTACTCTGTCTCAACAATTGTCTGTGACGTTATGGGGCACCAGAATCGTCGTCATCACTGAATTGTTCTTCCCAGTTCAAGTCCAAATCTTCACTGAGTTCACCTCGGATTCTGGGTTCTGTGACAGAGTTGTCATTTTCATATTCAATTTCAGGTAATTCTTCAATGTGTGCAATTTCCATATCAATAGGTTCATTATCATTGGGCTCTGGCCCATTAGCAATTTTCTCTAAGGCCTCCATTGATATTCCTGTAAGTAGCGGTAGTTGTTGTGGAAGTCTTATTCTATGGCGGGCATTGTATGGCCTAACTCGAAATGGTGATATCTTGTTCTGAAATACTGCACCATCCATTTCAGCTATTACATATGACCCTCCTTCAGTTCTTCTTATGATAATACAAGGTCCCATCCATCTGGGAAGCATTTTTGCATTCAAGGAATTCTCTACTCGTGTATTACGGATCAATACAAGTTCTCCAGGCTTGAAGTCAAAATTCCTGATTGTATGTCTGTGCATGTGCTCATACCTCAGTGTATCCTTGCGCTTCTTCTCATCTATGAGTTCCATTATTTCCTTGACTCTATCTGAGTGTAATGCAAGTGCTCTTGCTCTAAGTCCAATCAATTCTGTTGTACTCAGGACATGACCTGGTATTTGCATTAACCAAGTAGCTTGCATTATATCAAATGGTAAAACAGGATGTGCACCTGTTAGAGCAAAGAATGGAGAGCATCCAAGTCTTTTTCTGACTGTTATTCTGTCAGCCCACATTACTTCGGGGACATAATATGACCATCGAGATTGTACTCCATTTGCGGCCTTGAATAGGGCTTGGCGTACATCCCAATGTGGCCTTTCAATCTTTCCATTTGCTTGTGAGCGGTATGGTGCAATCTGAATGCCTTTAATTCCATACCGTTCTTCAATGTACTTAATAGCTTTGAGGAATGGAGTTCCATTGTCTGTGTAGATCACAGCAAGGCATCCCCATCTACATATAATCTCGTCAAAAATCCATTCACCAATAGCTTTTGCTGTTTCTTTCTGCAATGCCCTCCCTTCCATCCAACTTGTTACATGGCACCGTCCATGTACAAAATACTTCTTCCGATTTGACATTGGCATGTGCATGGTATCAGCATGAAGTACTTGAAAAATAGAAGGTGTAGCTGTTAACTTTGGTGGAGTTCTAATGTGATCCTTCAAACGTTGTTGACACAAGTGACATGTCTTCACATACCAGTTTGCATCTCTATCTATTTCTGGCCACCAAAAATGCTCAGTAAGTAAGGTTTTAGTTGCATAAACACCTTTGTGACCAAGGCCATCATGTGCGGCCTTCATCATAGACATTCGGTGCTCCTTACCAACTACTAGTTTATGTTTGCCTTCAATGTCTCTTCTATACAACTTGTCATTTTGGACATGAAACTGCCGTGCAAATTGTTTGAAGTTCAAATATTGACCATCAGTCATGTGTTCTGGTCTCCATTTTGGATTCTTCAGCCACTTCCGCACTAGTAGAAGTCTATTGTCTTGTTCTTTTCCCTTCACTGTTCTATGTACTTCTTCATATCTCTCCTCACTTACAAAGTGCTGAGGCTTTATAATCTGAGGCAGACTAGCCAAGAATGGTGCATTAGCTGGAAATTCTTGAACTAATTTTGCCCGTAAAATTTCCTCTTGAGCACTGGCTTGCTGTACAGTTTGCACAAAGTCTTGTACAGACTCTGCAACTTCCTGACTATAGCCTGTCCTAGTGTCTATCTTGTCTTTGAATTCTTCAAATGGTATGGTAGTGTCTATACCATTCTCAAAAGTAACTGAAAATGAGTGTCCTTCCTCCTGGAATTCTGCTTCTGGATTGAAATACACTTCATCTCCTGGTTGCTCATCTCTTCTTGATAATCCATCTGATCCATGCTTCTTTCCTGGTATATGCTTAAGTTCAAAATGGAACATCAAAATCTGTTCAATCCATCTATTTATAGCTGCATTTGGGACTTCATCAGGGTGTTGAAGCATGCCCTTAATGTACTTTGCATCAACTTCAATAATCAAATTCCTTATCCCAAATAGCCAATACTTACAGGCTTGTAAAGCTCTGTATAAGCCATATAACTCTCTTTTGGGCTGTGAGAATCTCGCCTCTCGGTCATTGTAAGTAATTGACCCAAATCGTGCATAATGTCTCTTTCTTGCATTCTCCTCATCTTGCTGACAGATATAAAATCCCACGCCTTTGAATGAGCTGTCTACAGACAAAATCACTGGCATGTTATTGTCATACTGTAATTTTCTAAGTGCGGGTGACTCTTTGATTGCTTGCTTCAAGTCATCCATGGCTTTCTGTTCTCTTGGTCCCCAAAAGAATGGTACATTGTCCTTTCTAAGGTTATTAATGGGTTCCGCAATTTTTTGCATAGTTCTTTACAAACATCCGACAGAGACCGGCTGTCCCTAAAAAGCTCCGTACATCTGAAATATTCTTGCAGGGTCCCCATCTATCAATGACACCCATTAAGTCTGGGTCTACTACTCTGCCTTCATAAGTACATCTATATCCAACTACTTTGAATTCTGAAGCACACAAAATTGCCTTATAGCCAGAGAATGTGCCACCACAATATTTTACTCTTTGTACAATTCTGTTCACATTCTGGAAATGTTCCCACACAAAGCGGCGAATTCCGGGATTTTCGGGAATTACTTCATATCCGCCATTGGCTAGTTCATATCGTGTTGGTGGACCCTTAATAGGTACATCATCAATATAAGGTCTTGTTACATGTGGAATCTCATCTCTCAGCATGTAAGTGACATCATCATGAAATATAGGTACTGAATTTGCCCAACCCATGGGCAACGTTGTTAATCTAAGTGCACCAAAGGGGGTTTGGAAAGTGGTCAAGTCCCTTGATGACTCTGCCAAAGTTCTTTCATCATATCCAACATACATGTCTAATATTGCACCACATGAATAGCCGGCAAATTGATCAGCTAATTCATCAGTAGCAGGGGGTAAACCTGAATGTTGTATTGTTACTTGATTGAGTGGTTCAAGACTTTGAACCAATCTAATAGTCTTTCCGTCTTTCTTAAGTACTCCAAACCATCTTGATCTATAGGAGGAATTTGAAGGTTCAAATACTCCAGCATCCATTTTAATTCTGACAGCCTTACAGACCTCATCATATGTTCCAGGTGGTATGGGAATATTTTTCTGTACCCATGGAGTATGTGGAATTACAGGTATGTCAACAGGGGGAAAGAAATCCTCCCGAAATTTTCCTCTTTCTTGATCATTCCATGCAAAACCTTTCTCCTGTACCATCATGAAATGGTGCATGAGTTTTCTTTCTTCTGGCCATAGGAAGTCTCCTTCATGTAACTTGTCTATGATTTCCTTTCTTTCTCCAGTGTACCTACCAGTAGATGTAAACTCTGGAGGTTGCGGAGATAACTTAGGCATATCCTTCAGTGGATCACCCTTGATATCTCTTACTATTCTGAATTTCTGGTCAAGTTCACCAAGCACTGGTCTGATCTTCTTTGCTACTGGTTTATACTTTCTGGATGCAAGCACTGCCATAGGCTCATAATAAATATCAGATCTGGTAGGTTTCAAGTCTCCTATCTCAGACTGAGATAACTTAGAAATGAAAGAGCAGAGTGGGGTATAACTGATGTAATACATATTAGGTAATATTTTTGAATTTTCTCGATTTTCTATTGTTTTTCCATTTTCAAAGTTATTGAATGTTTCACTACGGGAAGAAAAAACAATGAATTTGATTGTCTGAGACAATCATTTTTCGAAAAAACAATCATTTAGATGTTTTTTTGCCAAACACTCATTTTGATTGTCTTGAGCAAACAATCATTTAGAATGCCCCCTATTTAAGACAATCATTTGGATTGCCTACTATTGAGGACAATCAAAATGATTGTCTTGAGCAAGCAATTATTTAGAGCGCCCAATTTAAGACAATCATTTGGATTGCCTACTATTATGCACAATCAAAATGATTGTCTTGAGCAAACAATCATTTGAGTGCCCAAAATTAAGACAATCATTCAGAGTGTCCAAAAGTAAGACAGTCATTTAGAGTGCCTATTATTGGAGCCAATCACTTGGAGTGCAGCAGTTGTTCCAGACCATCATTTTGGAAGAAACCATTTGACTGATGTCAGGCTAGACTAACAGTAATCTATCTATTCCTTAGTGAAAATAGGATCTAAGAGCCTAGAGGCCATTACTGTAGTCTCTAATATTGGTTGGTATATTTACAATCCACTAGAGCAGCACTATTTAACAGGCATGTTTGTAGAGCATGTGAATGGTACTGGGGAACAAAGTACATTAAGGGGAAGGGACTCGGGAGGACAAAAGGAGTGTCTCAAATGATGGAGCCAGAGAACACAAATCAAACTGGAATAAAAAAATGGGAATACAGAGTATAACAAAATAAAACTGAACCTATCTGACTGCTACAGACCATCCGTGCTCACACTGAGATACAAAAATGAAAGAGGACATTCTAAGGGTCCTCCAAAAATGTATTTTGAGTGGATAAGGTGGATTGATACATGTTGGCAAGTGATCAAGTGAAGCAAGAATCCTGCGAGACTCAAAAGAAATCAAAATTAAGGAACAAAATATACCGAGAATAACTGAACCGCTAAAACGGTTACAGCCTTCCTGTGGCCAAACTGAAGAGTGGAATCGACAGAGGGCATGCTGAGGGTCCTGCAAAAATGTATTTTGAGCTGGTAAGGTGCATTGATGCGTGAAACATTGACCAGTAAAGCTGGTTGAATTTGTAATAATGGCTACCAATGATTTTTGATGTGCCAAAATCACTGATAGCCATTCCCAGTTTGCTGAAGTTGTTGTGTGGTCGTGTCCGGAGGTGTGGGAAGAAAGGATCGAAAAAAGAGGTAAAGAATGAAGAGGAAAGTTGTGTGAAAGAGATTAAACTGAAGTGATAATGTTTCTTGTGTACAGAGTGATCTGTAATGTAAGTATATACAGTAAAGGGACAAGAGAATACAACTGTTTTTCTAGTCCATTGCTACTTGGCCTTCATCCCACTATATCACATCTTCTTCATCGTGAACATTGCTCAAGCCACGCCCAACCAGGACACACTGAACGAAACCATTGGAAGGCTACTGCATAAAGCTAAACCATTTGCCTCGCCTAGTTTTGGGAGTCATGCATGAGAACTTCTGCCGAATGCACGTTTGACTCTAGTGACCTGAGTGATTCTCTTGCATGGACTGAACTTCTGTGTGATCGGGGTAGCATCGCGCCGTACTATTATGTGTGTATCTATGCTTCAAGTGTCTTACCAAATTGTGTTTACTTTGTTGTTGCTCAGAAGATTGATGTAGCAAACTAGAAAGATGTCCTCGCTGCACTCACCTTCTCATGTGCCAGTGAGTCCCACTGTCAATAAAGAATTCCAGTTATGATTTTCTATGTAGGTCAAGCATTATTGGATCTCTGGGGCTCTGGGTGAGTGAGTTATTTCTACTAATACTTTGACTCACAAGGGGTTAGACCTGTAGCTTGGATCACCTCAAGGGCACTCCCTTCATCTCCTAAGCTCTAATTTTGCATTGTAGATCTCTTAAAATGTGAGACCATGGTCCATAAGATTATACACAAATGGATCCTGTCAAAATAACAGTAATGGAGAACCTGAAGCAGGTGCAGGAATATTCTCACCTGACAGTGCTGAACTCAACCGGGTGGCAATCCAAATCTCAAGTGAACTCAAGCAGACCAATCAAACTGGAGAGATCTAGATCAAGGGAGAGATTCTAAGCATGAAAGATGAAGTGTGACCGTACCGTATCAGTCACTCCCTTTCCTTCCATGATATGGTCACAGACCCATACCACGGTACCCCTAAGCCATGTATGGACGGCCACAGTGCGGAGCATGTGCTGGGCATTTAACCTGTGGCACTTGACTACTGCTCTATGTACCAGCAATATCCCCAGACTTGCACATTGCCAGGTACTCTTATAAATGGCAATTGTGTGGTAATTCTTGTTACTTCATTGAGTCTTGAAAACGGTCTACTTATCTCTATTGTATATACCTTAATGTAGACTTAAGTCCTCTGGGGAGTTGGGGATTGCCGTGTGACATGCTGCATTCAGCTCACCACCCTCAGCTCCTCTGTGGAGATGGGATCTGGAATCCACTAACCAAAGCTCTGGCCTCTTCTGCACACCCACACTGACTGCGTTCATGATAAAATAAAGATGCATACCATACATCCTTGGATACACATCCTGATTTATCTCAATCTAAGACCAGTACCTCATTGCTTCTGGAGGTAGACCAATGCTGACTACACCCGTCACATCGCTAGGTTTTACTGCTTTGCTCGATGCAGGTAAATAGGCATTGGGTCCGCTGACTGGAGCTGCAATAGGAATGACATGGAATTCACAAAGACGTGGTAAAAAGGCATGCAATGAGGTTGTACCTTGCTGAGCCTTTGAGAGTCACTTTGGCACCCACAGGGACACCTGAACGGACCCAGCCACCGTCCTGCTTTTTTCCGTGAACAATCTCGATGCCTTGGATGTCTTTCGCCAGCGCTCTGCCTCCAGCTTCCGTTTCGCTGCTCAGAGCACAGAGAGCAGCAATGACACCAAGAATATGCATTTGTGAAGTAATGGCTTCTTATAGCATAATGTGCATTTGCACAGCTTTGAGATGGATAATATTAGCTGGTGTATTTGGTTCTGTAGCCCTTTCTGCGAATTGTTTGCCACATACTGCCTTGTTTTTTTGGTATTTGGAAAATAGGTGTGCTGGGTCCCACCGCAGACACATTTCATGGTCAGGTTTTGGAGGAAGGGATGGTCTGACAGTGTGCGTGTAGCTCATATACATCAAATTGTTGGCGAGCGTAGAGTGGTAGTGGTCTCCAAGTTGGCATGGTATTGTTGGAGTCTACTCCATATGTACATATCGGGACTCAGATACGCAGCTTTGACCATCCCTATTCCGTATATGCTGTGCTTACTTTATACTATACAGCTGGTATTTCATGTAGACAGCGTATACGACTCCCTCAGTTGCTTTCTACACAACTGAGGTGAGATCGTTTCCATATATTTATCTATCTGCTTACTGACATATGTACAGTTGATCTTACCTTTACAGGTATATAATATAGTTGCTTTCTACACAAGTGAGTTGATCTTAAGTACTTTAACAGATTATGAGACTTGTGCTCTAACAAAGCAAATATCGAGAAAACACATTATCAAAAGTATATTACCCACCACAAAAAATGTCAGGAAATCTACTGAATATACCGAGACTCCCAGATGAGAAACAGCTTGTTGGCAAAGAAAACTGGAGACCTTTTAAAAGGGAAATCTTATTTGCTATTCAATCGAAAGGCTTGGCAGGCTACCTTGATGGGACTATCACTAGACCAACCCCTATGGCTACCTACCTGGGCCCAATCTACATATCACAGCAGACACCACTGTTCAGTCCAGTCCCACAATATGAGGAGTGGGAAACCCGTGATAGGCTAGTTGCTGGAGCCATTGTATCAAACGTGGTCGACCCTACAGGACTGGGAATTGACAAGACAAAGAGAGCATCTGAAATCTGGAAAAATCTCATTAAACAATTTGAAAAGAAAGATGAGCAGCACATTCACCTTGCTGATACTGCGCTTCGCTCCCAGAGATTCAACCTGTCCAAACAGACCATGGAGGACCACAAAAAGAAAATGCAAAACCTCCTGAAAAAGGTACATGACCTCGGAGGAAGTATCCCTGACCCACAGTTCTGTCTCATCCTCATCTCATCCATGCCCAGCAATTGGAAGCGAGACATTTGCACAGTCTCAGGAACATCAAGCGCAGATGCATTCACGTACCTTTGTACCCTCTGGCTCCAGAAGGAAGAGGATAGACTGGCAGAGGAACAAGAGAACAAGAAAGTCAAGGCCCATACCAACAGCGCACCAGAGACAGACCTGCGTTCACTTGCCACATGGATAGGAAATGCTGGGCGAAGGGTGGTGGCATGGAGGGACAAGCCAAAACAGGGACAAGCGAACAGAGGAAAAACGGGCCAAGTGTAAAAGTCATTACAACAGAGGACACCAAACCCAATGCTAGCACGCCCATGGCAACCTATGTCCTGTCAGTAAACGCCATGGACTCCTTGAGCCATATCATCCCATTCTGAGGGCTACAGGTCAGCGAAAGGAGGAAAGCCAGGATGTAGATAAAGATGTACCTAGCTATGCGACTGTTGACCTCAAAGACTGTACCATATGCAAGGGAACGACATCCCTATACTTGCCTCCCGCTCCCGTAACACAGACTTTTCTTGACTCATGGCACATCAGAGCACTGTTGGGTGCATAAATCAGACTTCATCGAATATACTGAGGTACATGGCCAAGGTGGTAATAGTGCCATATCTGGCGATGCGGGGAAATTCCAGATACTTGGAGTAGGGACAGTACAATTTGTCATGCGTGTAGATGGAGACGAAAGAATAGTGAAGCTCTGGCAGGGCGCAAAGCACACGCCATTGTTTGCCCATAACCTCATATCACTGTCAACCCTCGATTGTAAAAGAATGAGAGGCACCTGGGGAGACGGCGCAATGATCATGAAGTCCCCCACAGGGGAGGGAGTGATACATGGGTATGGCAAAGCAAAGATGTATGAGGTGGAGATACTGGAGTCAGGGAAAACAGATGTCAATTGCTTGTGCAAGAGAGATAGGCCAACCAATATACTCACCTGGCACAGGAGACTAGGGCACGTAGCACTGATCCAACGGATACTACGTGTGGCCAACCGGAACCTCGTCAATGGACTGAATATCACCAAAAGCGATGCAACTGGTATGTGCGAGGATTGCTTATACGGAACAGCAAAGAGACAACCGTACTCATGCATGAGAGTGAAGTACTCCAGTGCATCAGGAAAAGCCATTTTTGCCTAGGTGACCCCAGAGTGGCCTAAAGCAAACTAGGTGACCTATGAATCCTATGGCATCCTAGGAATTTGGGCTTGTCCCTTGCCAGTCAAGGCTCTTGAGGACTCCCTAGGGTATCCTAGGCAAACCCAGGGCAAGCCTAGGTTTGCCCAGGTTTGCCCAGGTGTTCCCCAGGTGTTCCCCAGGAGCACCTGGGCAAACCTGGGCAAACCTAGGCTTGCCTAGGGAATCCTCAAGAGCCTTGACTGGCAAAGGACAAGCCCAAATTCCTAGGATGCCATAGGATTCATAGGTCACCTAGTTTGCTTTAGGCCACTCTGGGGTCACCTAGGCAAAAACGGCTTTTCCTGATGTGTGTGCATGTAGACCTATTCAGACCTGCGAGAACACAGACACATGGAGTTTGCAGCTACCTCTTACTCTGCACAGACGGAAGATCCTCCTTCTGAGTACTGTTCTACCTGAATAATAAATGCAAAGAGATGGGCGTGAAATGCTTACACAAGTACCGCACAATGGCGGAGAAGCAGACGGGGAAGAAACTGAGGACAATACACATAGATGGCGGCGGAGAGTTGAACAATGGGGCCATAGACAAGTACTGGGCGGAGAATGGCATACTCCATCAGGAAAAGTCTACAATCCTTGAGTTGACTTGAGTTGACTTGAGTATTTATCCTCACTTCAGGTTGACTTGAGCTAACCTGAGACTTGAGTTAACTTGAGTACATATGCCAACTTCAGGTTGACTTGAGTTAACCTGAGTTGGCATGAGTATAAAGCCTATTCAAGCCTCAACTTCAGGTTGACTTGAGTTAACTGTGACTGAGTTGTTAACTTGAGCACATAAGCCAACTTCAGGTTAACTTGAGTTAACCTGAGTATAAGGCCCCAACTTAAAACTAATTCAACAAACATGGATAATTCAAGGGCCCATTAGCATAACACAACTGTTGTAAACTAATGGGAGCTTTAAGAGGGCTCTGAGTAGAAATCCAGGGACTGTGATGTGACTGAATTTTTATTCCATCATTACCAAAAAAAAAAAAACCAGGAATGTTCCTGGTTTTTGGGTGCCAAAGTGGCATATCCTGGAGATGATATCCAGTCTGATTCCTTTCTATGTAGTAGTAAAACGTGTTTCCTAGTCTATCAACAACAAAGGCTTTGATTACAGCTGTAGCTTTGGATGTATTGGGGTCTGGAAGGAGGGATGACTCTGAAGAAGTAGGACTATAGAAAGCACTGGAACTGTGTGCATTTTCAGTGCTTGTACAACGTGAAAATACAAGTACTGGACAAACATTTAGTATACAGGCTAGTGCTTGCACAGTATCCCATAAATTGTACAGCATGTAATAGAAGCTTGGAATAAGTATGTGGGTATTGTTTGTATAGCTCTTTGTAAACACTGTCAAGGCATACCATGCTTGTATAGGCATTTTACATCCATACAGAGCATGTACAGGCGATGTGCACACGTGCAGAGCTTGTACAAGCGTCGTGCACGCATACAAAGCATGTACAAGCTTTGTGCGTGCACACAACACTTGTACAAGCTCTGTACGCGTGTACAATGCTTATGAGCTCTGCATGCGTGTACAACGCGTGCAAGATGCTTGTACAGGCTCTACACGCGTGCACGACGCTTTTACAAGTGCTGTACACGCGTAGGATGCTTGTACAGGCTCTACACGCGTGCACGACGCTTTTACAAGTGCTGTACACGCGTACAACGCTTGTACGAGCTCTACACGCGTGCACGACGCTCATACAAGCACCGTACACGTGTACAACGCTTGTACCAGCTCTGTACACGTGTAAGACGCCTGTACGAGCTCTGAACGCGTGCACGACGCTTTTACGAGCGCTGTACACGTGTACGACGCTTTTACGAGCGCTGTACACGTGTACGACGCTTGTTCAAGCTCTATACGCGTGCACCTGCTCTGCACGTTGGTACAAGCTTTTTACAAGCTCTGCACGCGTGCACGGCGCTTGTTCAACCTCTGTACGCCTGTACAAGCTTTGTGCGCGCGCACGACACTTACACGAGCTCTGTACACGTGTACGACGGTTGTACGAGCTCTACACGCGTGCACGACGCTCATACAAGCTCTCTACGCGTGTACAATGCTTGTATGTCCATCGCTTGAGAAATCTTGCCGAAACAAAGAAACTTGATACATCTTGAAAACTTGTCTGTTGTTGAAGACATTGCAGGAAACAGGCTGTTGAGTCTCCGAAGATTTGAACTATAACTTGAAGACTTGGTAATTTTCTGCGGTTATGTTTTGGTTCTGTGGATGGCCCTAGCTTTGATAACCAGTGCTTCATTCCAAACATTCTTGAGCATTGAAACGGCGGAAAGGCAGGCTGAGGAAGAGAAAACGAAACGAAAAACAAACCGACTTGAAGAAACGTGACTCTATTTTCGCCAAGCGCTCAGCGGAGTCAGCTCAATATTACCAACGCGTCGACGCGTCGACAGGCGGTACTGTCAGTAAATTCTTATCTATCAACGGTCCCAGAGAATTCTTTCGTATATACTGTAATATCTGAAGAAGAGCCACTAGACCGATGAAATACCGTATCAGTAACGCTACGCTCCTGGGCCGCGGGCCGCGCAATAGCACAGCCACATCAATTTTCAACGTTGCCACGTCACAACGTAACTATGGCTCTTCTTCAACTACGATCATGTCCTCTTGTCTATAATCACGCCGTTCCTGGACGAAGCCTCCTGTTAAAGTTATAGTTGGATATTTACTATTATTCAAGTGTCCATGCGGTGCTTCACATACACGTCCAACCAAAAAGTACAAGGTTTAGAGATACTTGCACCAAAGAATTTGTCGGCATTGGCGTTGATCAAAGGTACGTCTGCATGTATTAATATCAGAAATACGTTGTCTAATGCTATGATAGAACTCATCTCCTCCGTCTCATCACACGACTTCGACTTTACAGCCCGAAATTTTGCCATAATGCTCAGCTCTCTTTGACGTCCTCTTGGGCGCCGTCTTCTTGTCAAAATTACCTACAACAAACATGTAGTTCCCATCGTTGTGTCGCACTACGAGTCCAAGATTGAAGCCATTGGCGAGAGGGCCATTTGGGGTATTAATCCTGTTGAGTTGCTTGGAGGTGAGTTTTTTCGTTTAGACGCCATGGATATTATTACGCTGACTACCTTTCTCGGAACGTCACCGTCACTTCTGCTCAAGCTTCTACGCGATAACCGAACGGAGGGAATATTCGTATTCATATAAAGCGTTGACGGTACAGGACCGCAGCCCTCAAACGCAGCTTGGTGTCATCCCCTCGATCCACGGCATATGTACCTAGGCCAGCGTAATTGTTCCTTTTAATACCGAGCCACCATAGTGTGATGCATCGACCAGATTTTTGAGTAAGTTCCCCATATCTCTCTTTTACATTGCAGCTTTAACTAACCGCGATGTCCGTTCGGCAAGGGACCCACCGTTGACATCAGCTGCGTGGTCAGAACATTGCTCGCCCTCAAACCCCGCAGTTGTGCACGCCCGCCCGCTTCACATCCTCTTCCTCTCCCTTCTCTTGCTCCCCTGTCTCTTTTGTTCCTCTGGCAAACTTGCTCGCGGTTGGATTGTCTTGACATAGTGCCAGCCGCTCGAGTCCCAACAGTCGCCCCTGGTCCCCCAGCTCAACTCCAGCCTCTATGCGTGACAGGCAGGGAAATGCCACGGCAAGTAATGTGCGGTGAGCCCAGGCGTAAGTTGCGCTTCTCACGCATTCGTTGCCAATGATTTACCCCTTTGAGGCCTGACCGACAATCATTGTTGCGCAAGTGCTCGTTCAGCAGTAAGTACTTCACGCTTCTCATCCACGGTTCTTCTATACTGATTTAGTGGTCTAGGGTCTGACCACTGACAACGTCACTGTTTCTACCTGTAGTACATAGAATAACGTAAACTTTTTTCACTACCTACAGGGAACCGAAACATCGAGTAAGTCGTTATATATCCCATTTTTCTTTGACCAATTGTTACTCAATTGAGGACAAACATTCGCTGCACTGGTAAGTATTTTGGCGTAACACCAAAGAAACTTTGCTTAGAGGGAATTGGGGATACGTAGTAGTGGTTGACATGTAGTAATTTGTAAATATCCCTTTATTACTTTGCAAGACCCTTCAGAAGCAGTTGAAAACCATTGTGTAAGACACTCCAAGTGATTGTTGTATACAGTCAAGATGATTGCCCAAGGCAGTTCAAATGATTGTTTCAAACACTCACTGTGATTGCTGAACAATCCAAATGATTGTCTCAAGACACTGTGACCCATTTCCAAAAACAATCATTTTGAGTGTCCTAAACAGTCAATTTGAGTGTTTCATGCTATCATTTAGAGTGTTTTTTACAATCATTTAGATAGTGTAGAACTGCTATATAGAGTGCTTCAGACTATCATATTGAAAGGCTAGGACAATCATTGAAAGTAGTTCAGACAACCTATAAGAGTGATTTCGACAATCATTAAGATTGGTTCAAACAATCAAGATAAAGGTATAAGACAATCCTTTTGAGTAGACTGGACAATCATTAAGATTGGTTCAAACAATCAATATAAAGGTATAAGACAATCTCTTTGATTAAACTGGACAATCAGTAAGAATGGTTCAGACAATCAATATGAGTGCAAGACAATCATTTAGATTGTGTTTTGGACAATCAAATCAATTGTTTTTCCTTCCCGTAGTGGTTTTTGGTATCCCTATGGGATTTTTCGTTCTTTTCACATCAAATAATTTAGCCAATTTCAAATTCTGGGCATGCACAACTTCCACTGTGCTAGCACTTAAATTAGGTTCTGGAATTTTTGCTTTCACAGAATAAATATCCCCGACTCTGACCGAAGGGAAGGGAGGGTCTTGTAGGTGTCAAATGAGTGTTGGATTCTTCCAAAACCGCCAGATCAGGTATTTCTTTCCCACCTGATGTTAAGCCGCCATGCCGGCTCATCCATTTGGCAAGTCTTCTGACCCCGATTTGATACGGTCATCGGCTTGAGTTCCTTCCTATACATGCCGTGCCTGTGGTGCTCATGAGACGCCACAGCATGTGCTTTCACGATGCTTGGGTTTCACCAGGGTACCAGGGTCCCGGGAGCCTTACCCTCTACTTGGACTTCAACTTCCTTGGCTGCTTGTTAGGTGCTTGGTGACTAGTCGACACTTCCATGGGATTAAACATTATAGTCTGAATGGGCAGGTTCAAATCAATTCAGGATCAAGGATCAATGGTTGATTCAGTCAATTCTGATGAATCGCCGTCCCGGCGGCCAGCCTGGAGGAGGGAGGGACAAGGTGGAACACTTAATTGCTATTAAGACCGTGTCACTGGGAAATGGGATCTGGCGAAAGCAAAGAATGTTAGTATAGTCCTCATACTTACCGTAAATGAATTCAAACAAATACTTTGATGAGGTGAAGCAGCACCAGCACCGCCGGGAGACTAAACCACTGCAGAAACAATGAAAAGGTTAGACACGGGGTTGTACAGAAGAAAACTGAGCAACGAAAAAAGCCGGGTACTAGTAATTCTCTTGGGTTCTGGCACAACTTGATTAATGGACTCATTAGTGAGAGCGTATGGTAAAGGTAAACCAGATGAAGCACCAGCGTTTAAAGGTTGAAATGGGGCAGCGACCTATGATTTTACCCTATGATTTTGCTGGATAACAACTTCAGACAAGGATGTAGTCTGGAGGTTGACACCAAAAACAGCGTCCACCCCAAGGTGGCAATTGGCAACCTGTGATTGTACGCGATTGTGCGTGGCAGAGAACCGCCAAATGCTTGACCTCGTGGTACCGTAGTGGATCCTAGTCAAGCAAAGAACAAGGGAGAGATACCAAAGTTATACAGGTCGATTCTCGAAGTATTTACTCTCATAAGTCACGCTTATATCACGAACGACATACTTCTGGGGTCAAGGCATCGCGGATCATTACTTAAGAGAGCAGACCCTTCTCGGTCTCAATACAACTGACTGTTGATTCACATCCTGCAGTGACTCAGTGGCTATACTTACTCACCAACCTTTGAATTACTTAGACTCAGGACATGAGGAAATCCTAGAAATAGCCTCAAGTAAAATTGGTGGCCGCACCTTGTGTATGAATTGCTTATGGCGGCTCACTTGACGTGGTCTAGCTTCTCAATCTAGTACACAGACAGTATGATTCGAGTTGGTAATGTTGAAGGTAAGGTTGGAAGGGTGTGAGTTCTAGTTACAGACTCACAATTCACCAGCTGAATTGACTTCTTGACTACCCTTCAGACTCGGAGGCTTACTTAATACTTTTATCTATAGTGGCTCATTTCTACTGGATGAGGGTAGTCTTTGGTTTGTCTTGATGGCTAAGTTTATTCACAAATCACAATGTGATGCTATGCTGGCACGGGGTCACTGAAAGCAACTCAGAAGATGGGGGACAGCGTTGGATGAGGCTGTTACTAGGACACTTTGTTGGTTGTTCATAGTCACTGAACTTGAACAATGGGTCAAATGTCTTGAATATCTTCTTTTGAAGCAACTCATACTGCTGGCAACTCTATACCAGCCCACAAGTGGGCCTTCAAATCAGTACCTGGTCTTCTTGAGGTTATTAAAGTCAACTGCCATGGACTCATGGTTTTGTGTTTGATATCTTCAGGTCCTCTTGGTCAAAGGGTAAGTATCATGAGACTTGGATGTATTGAAGTCAATTCTTGCTCTTCTCTTGCTTAAATGGTGTTGAAAACAAGTTGAAAATGTCCATGTCTATTGGAATTTCAGAGCAAGGATGAATGGATTCTGGACAGTGGATGACAAAGTAACTTGTACTTTGATGTACTTTTCAATATAATCAAGTAACTTTTAAGTAACTTGATTTTCCTACCCTTGACAGGTACTTATTATGATACTTGTGGCACTTATATCTTGTTTCAAATGCCTCACTGTTGCTGCACAAGTAAAAAGTACTACCGTATGTGTTGTAGTAACTTATAACTTATGAAGAAACTTTGTGTACTTAATGTGGTCACACTGAGGGATAGTAAGCGCTTGAGTGGCCAAAAACAATAAGTATTGACAAGCAAGTGTGAATAAACAGTTTTACTGGTGCTAATTACCCAGCCCCATATATTTATGTGTTTTTTTTTGTTAGAGTACATGTAAGTACTCTGTAGTAGTTGTTGGCAGTTACTCGCCACTTCCGTAGATAGCCTAATTATATACTCCATAGGTAGAGTAAATTATAATTTGCTCTGCTATGAGTGTCGATGATCCCGCATGCTTCAACAGACTACGAGACTTGATGCCCTCTGTATCTGAGCACCATTACCTCGATTCCTATTGTAACTGTGCTCGTTGCATGTTACCGCATCAGCAATTTCACAACCCTGTAGGGGGCATAGTGTTGTAAATACTCGGCGCAGGGAACTGAATAAGCCGTGATGCTTGAGAGATAGAAGAGAACTGGATTGAAGACTATAGATACTGGCTTCAGAGAAGGCCTTATATACTGTGTACAGTAGTAGATATTACTAAGGGATTCCGGTACATACGAGGTATCACTAACCGGATGAATAATGATTAGTAAGTACAACCGGAGTTGTATCATATCCGATCGGCAAAATACAACACATAGGAGGTATGGGAGGTGTGGAGCATTTTTGTCCCACATCGATTCCACAGAACTTCCACACCCTACAAGTTCTACACCCACCCACATCATTCAAGTTTCCTCTATAGGCTACGGCCCAATTGTAAGATATCCGAATCAAAATTGGACTTTGGAGCCCTAGCAAACACAAGTTTGAAGTATGTGTAGGCTTGTAAATTCAAGGTACATACCTAAGGCAGCATCTGCGAGTCAAGGCTCAATAAAATGTGAACTTGAGCAATCAAATGATGACTGCTCCAACCGAACAAGTAATAATTCACCAAGACACTCAAAGAACACGTCACTACTAGGCTTATAACTTAAGAAGTATACAGCTTCAAACGAATCATGTATCAACGTCAACAGAACCTGTCGCTTTTCTCTTTTCGCCAATCGACTAATTCCTTGTCACGTTGAGTCTCTTGCCGCAAATTTGAGATTGAAAAATCTGGTTAGCGTCGAGCGGAGGTATTCAGATGATATAGTTATTTGGCAATCGTCAGTTCATCATTTACTTGTTTCCTTTAGTTACGGCTTACCTTTATTACTCTAATAAGTAGTTTTCACTCAGTCTTCCGAGTTTTCAAGTACGTGGCAGCAATCGACTTACTCTGCTTTCAAACTGATGTCTTGTTGCAGCCTCTGGAGTCGTTTCGAAGATAATGCATGTATCACAAGTAAGTTTTCACATTAACTTTAATCTCTGTATAGCGCTCAACAACCGTTCAGGAATCACGGAATGTGCATCTGTGTTAGCATCCTGCAGCCTACTGGTAACCGGCTCTACCTAATCCTCCGCTCCAAGGTCCCAGTGGTATGAATCGCCTTAACCATACCATTTCTCTTCACCGATGAGTCTCCTCGCTAGCTTATGCAACGGCAGCTCGACTCAGCTCGACGGGAAGACGCCTGCCTACATGCTGGTCTCACTGATGGGAGGCTTGCGGCAAATAATCATCGGTTCGGTCCATGTACATGTAAGTAATGAGTTGTCTACTAGTATTTGGTAGTTTAAAGTTGTTTTGTTGAATTCCTCTCGATGTGTATCAGTTTAGTACTTCTAGTATTGTATGTAGCATTGTGACCATTGAAAATATATCTGTTTACTCTTTTTATTATGTGAATTGATGTTCAAAGGGCGTCATTGGGATGATAGTCTTGCATGGGTAGGTTATGGGTCAGGTGTGGATTGGGTGTGGACCGCGCGTGGGTTAAGCGTAAGTTGAGTGTGGGAGATATGGGAGGTCAATGCATGCCCCTTGTAGCCACACCACCCTTTGTGGGTTATGGGAGGGTGTGGGCGTTGTAGAGCCACACCCTCCCACGGGGTTGTGAAACTGCTGATGCGCCCCGTGCTGGGCTCGCCCCGTTGTGCACTTATCCACCATATCCGCTACCGTACCCGCTGTATCTGTTGCTCGCCCGGACGATTGCTTGTTTGTACCCGTTTGTTTGTGCCCGTTTGCTTGCTTGCTTGTTGTCATCCTGGCGCCCGATTGATTGCTTGTTTGCTCACTCTTTATTGTTGCTAGAGCACTGCGCTTGCTCGCTATGGCTGGTGGAGCTGTTTGCCTGTTGGAACTGTTTTTTTTTGCTGCTGTGCTGCTGCTGGCTCCAGTGGCTCTGATTGCTCGATTGAAGATTGTTTGTTGTTTTGCTATTGAGCACTGGTACCGTTGTGATGGAGAAGCTGTTCCAGGAATCAGTGGGAGTGTTAAAGTACATATAACTGTACATAGTTGTTGCTTGGGCATTTCACCACTAAGTCGGGGATTGCTGCGCAGCAGCATTAAGGATCAGAGAGGTAAGAAGACAGTGAATAATGAGCCCCCTTATCATGTGCAGAAGCATTCAAGGATGCCAGTAGATATGCATTTCTAAGTCCATTTTTGGTAAACTTTTTCTTTTTGTCAGGTAGACAGTAACTGTCTATCAAGACTTCTCCTTCTTTGTCTACATGAAGTAGCACTGCAACCTCTCCTTGATCTTTTCTAATCAATTCCTCGAGGTTATTAGAAAACCCTGTGCTACTGGTTTAGGGGTTACATTTTCTGTGGGCTGCTCCAACTTAGATGAGTTTGCCAAAATGGCTGCGGTACCTCTAGCAAAAGTTGGTATAGTCAACCTTCTGTTTGTCATTGGTTCAGTCAGAGTGACGGTCTGTCTACCATCTGTAAAGTTCTGTATTTGAGTCTGTAACAGTGTGTCAAATGGTCTCCCTAATAACAAGTCATAGGCAGGTTCTTTGATCACATGCACTTGTAGTAGCACTGTCATGTCTCCAAATATGAACGGTACATTTCTTGCAAGTCCCAATGATTTTTCTAAGGCTTTATTTGCACTTTGCATGTAAATTACTATATCTGGATTCCAGATCAAACCTGACTTTTCAGCTTTGTCCTGCGATACAGAGACAATCTGTGATCCTGAATCTATTAAACACTCAACATGTATTCTTCCATTCAAGAGGGGATAGATTGATCTCAAACTTTGTGAGTCTTTGGCTACCACAACTTGTTTAGGTGTTTCATCAGGGGCCAATGTCTCTAGGTATTGTAGTACAACATCTCCAACTACAAATGCTGAGACTTGTTCACCACTATTTGTCATTTCAGTTTTCTTCTGCCAAGTCACATTAGGAAGTGAATGCACATCTATAGCATCACTCTTGAGTTCCACTGTTTCCAGTTGAGCTCTGACTTGTGTTGACTTTGCTTGATTTCCTGAGTTCACTCTTTGTTGCGTGACTCTAAATTTCAATTCTTCTCTCACAGGTTTGGCTGCAGACAACAAGTCACTGGCCTTGACAGAGATATCACTATCAAGTATTTTGTTCACTAACTCATTGACTGTGCCCAGTTTCTGTACTGGCGCAACAAAGCTATACAATGGACCATTTTCTGACTTATCCAAGTCTGCTGGTCCCTCTTTTCTTAGATTTTCTTTACTTGATACACCTTTTATTGGTAGTTCTGATACATCTCTAACATTAAGAAATGGATTTTCAGGTACAACTCCTTCATCAAATCCAATATCTTTGAATTCCACTTTTTCTCTTGTTCTCCAATTCATGTCATTATTCACCTTAGCTGCTTGATTAGGTCTGTTCTCAGGGGACATTGGTGCAGCCTTCCTACTTACATTAGTAGGAGTCCCAATCATTGAACGCCTCATTTTTCCGCCTCTTCTTTCTGTCTTCGAGTCTGCACAAATGCTTCTAGCTCAGCCAATGTAGGCGCAACTTGCTGTTGCATAGGCATACTCATATTATTATTATACCCCTGATTGTGATACATTGAGTTCATCATCTGAGGAGCTGGAATTGGTGTAGAAGTCATATTCACGTGACCAGTTGGATTCCATCCAACTTGCGAAAATGAACTCTGCATTTGCGGTACTGAGAAAGGTTGTTGCATGAACTGGTTCATGTGTCCAGGCATTTGGTACATCATCTGTGATGGTGCACTACCTGCAGACTGCAACTCTCTTTCCAAGTTGGCAATTCTTAAATCTTTCTCACTCAACTGATTACTCAAGTATGTGGACATAGTAGCAGTGTTGATCATTCCAGGAATATTCCCTGGAGTACTCTGTACTAAATGCACATTTCTCATACCTTCTTTCTCTCTCTTCTCTTTCTCGGCATAATAATAGTCTATTCTGTCCTTTTCTGAGATTGCTCCAACTGGTTGCCTTGGAATAGGATAGTTGCCAGGTAATCTAGCTCTTCCATTCACAAGTACAATTCTTCCTAGTTCTAGTAAGTCTTGTCTGTGTTGACAATCACCAGCAACATGCCCTTCTTCACTGCAGAAGTAACATACTACTTTGCTGTTATTGCCTTGCCACTCATATGGAGTCCTATTATCCATATTATTGAACTTTACATTATTTACTTCAGGAACTTGATGAGATGTATACCCCTGAGGTACACTTCTACTAACATTGTTCTGCTGGAATGTTCTCATGAGATCATTCATGTACTTAGAATTTTCTTGTCTAAGTTGATCTTGAGAAATTTTGATAGTGTCCATCAACACTGCCAATTTCTCGGAAATCATATCATTGATCTGTTGCTGAAGTTGCTCTTGCTTGACTTGTACAGGAGCAGCATAACTAGCACTTGTTCGAGTTGCTACAGATGCCATGGGATTTGTTACTGGCATTGTACCTCTTACAATAGCTTCTCCTTGTGAAATGACATCATCAATGTCATACATATCCTCAGGCCGTACTTTCTGACCTGCTGGTACCTGTCTCGTTTTGCCTTTGATGTGTAGCGATGCAAAAATAGCACTTTGGAAACTTGGTTCTAGAGCCATTGTGAATTTTTCTACAAGTTCACGGTTTGTTACCAACGGTTCCGTTTGTACTGCTGCATTAGCTACAGGAAGAGGATTGAGCTCAAGTTTTATCGCTCGGAATCTCCTAACCAAAGCCATGTATTCATCTAAATCTGTACTATCAATGTTTTTGTACTTCTTGAATAAACGGTTCAATTCTCGTATAGTGCCTCTTTCTTCATCAGTAGCTCCTGGGTAGCTACTTAGAACTGCTCTCTTGAAGTCACTAAATGATGTACCCGGAGTAGTAAACTCAGTCATGGCTTTCCATTCCCAAGAAACTTGCTCATCCGGGTACCTTACTGACCATTTCTTCTTGTCTGCTTCATTAGTGATACTACAATCACTGAATAAATTATCTAAGTCATCAAAATATCTCCGCACTTTCATTGGGTCATCAGTTCCTTCAGAGGTAAGCCTTGGAGCGTCCCTCGAACCAGGTCTAGGCATGGTAGTAGACATGATGGGAAATGAAGTTGCAGGAGGTGGGGGGAGTGTTTGCTGGGAGTTCAAAGGTAAATTCAAAAGTCCTGGCGATAGTGCTTGGCCAAAACTGAATGCAAATGGAGGAGGTGTTTTATTTCCTTCCTTCAATCCAAGTTCAAAGAGTGTTTCAGACTCTTCTTCAACTTGTTGTACTGTCTGTAGTACTGTCTGTAGATCTCTGTCTTCCTCAGACTCTGAATCAGCAGGGATGAGTTGAGTAGAGGCAAAGTTCTCAAATTCTTCAAAGGATGGTAATTCCTCAAAAGGTTGTTCTTCCTCTTCAGAGTAATAACTATCAAAACTCCCAGGGAGTGTACGAGATTCTGGTAGTTTTTCAAACTGTCTGGATGTAAGTCCAGGTGAAGGCGGTAGTGGGGTTATTAATGAACCAGGTGAAGTCACAGGAACTGTGTGTCTTCTCTGAAGTTCCAAGTTCGATTTTATTCTTTCTTGGGTAACACCTTGTAATTCTAAGACAGCTCTGTCTCGGATTGGTGTTAAAGACTTCTTATCTGGACTTGGATTTCTCGATGATGGAGTAAGTGAGCCTGAATGTAGACTACTTTGAGACACAGATTCTTGAGCTCTCCTAGATGCTCTTGTATCTCTGGCTTGTCTCTGAACTAATAGTCTAGCTGTCTTGTCTTCTTCAGATTCAATTGCTACAGCAGGTTCAAATGTTCTTTTGCTTCTTTTGGGAGCAATAGTTTTTATAGTTTTGGCACAAGGCCTGGCAGACGTTCAATGAATTTTAATCTTTTGACCCCCTCGCGGTGGGCTCCAGATGATATGCTAACTCGGGGCTGCACACGAAAGTGAATGAAAGACTAAGTCCAACACACACCAACACACACACACTATGGATCAAGCACAAGTTCGGAGGGGTACACAAAAAGATATATAATTCAAAGTACAATCAACTTTAATAGATTTTCTTCACAAGTTCTATTGAACTTGGGCGTGTTTTCTGTTCTTTGGACCTAATAACTTTACTTTGAGAGACACCTAATAGCTTTACTTTTATTACTTCTTCTTGAATACAAGTCTAATTGCTTAATACTGTCTGTCTTTCTGTTACTAAGTCTAGTCTTTCAGAACTAATCACTAGAAGCACCTGAACACTACTAGCTGAGACTGTGAGCCAAAGCCAGAAGTGGGGGGTAAGAATGCTTCCTCCATTTCGTGTAGGGACACTCCTTATATTCTAAATCTGATCATGTACAATTATCACAGCATAAATACTCCATACGAGCTGTGCGGGAGTACATATGCTCTTGTTATTCAATAAATAGCTCATGAAATATTTATTTCACGCGCTGTCTTAAATCTGCGGGACGCCGCGGCATGATCTCGGAATGGTCCCGGAACCTCGGCACATCAATCTCCTCACATCAATCTCCTCGGGGTCAGCGATACATTAATCTCCTCACATCAATTTCTGATGGGAAGTCCCGCTTGGACCGTTTAACGTTGATACTTGTTCTTTCTTCTATAAATCTATTTGTAAGTCTTCTAGTTGCAATAAGATATCTTAGGATCGCTTCAACAGTCTGAGTATTAGTCTTTATTTGTGGTGGGTTTCAGTATTCTTGTACTATCATTGATTACAACTGTGTTCTGTTGCCGAGACTCAGTTTTGATGTCATCAACAATTAACATCCGTGTGTTTTAGTGATACCGCGCGGTAACGGCGGATTTCTAGAATACTTTGTATAGCACATGAGCTCAATGCAGTCTGATTTGATGCCGAAAACGCGCATACATTGCGCGTTTATGCCCAAATAATTATGGGTCGTATCATCGTTTAGAGACCCCCAACGACGCTCTATTCTGTAATCAAATGGCTTGTTTTAGCGACTTTCTCCTAAAGGTGTTCTCTATGAGATAGGTTTGAAGACTCGCTTCTGTACTCTCCCACAGCTTATCCTCGTCGTTGTCAAACAGAGATTTTATTAGCTAAGTAAAATTGTGTTCCCCCATCTCAAACTTGCTCTCAAATTTCGCTTCCAACCAGCTCAAATCCCCATCCGATTCCCGTCGTTTCTTCCATCCATTTGACAAACTCCATACATCCTTCCATTTATCTAACCAACGACAAAAATTTCTCCCATCTTATCCAACTCAAGTACTGCCCATCCTTCTGAGTCTTTCATCCAGCCAACAAAATTTTCCATTATCCATCCAAAGACTCCTGACTCGCGATAGAGATATCCTTCGTATTTCCCCCTCCCTATCAAACGGCTCAAACTTGCTCTCCTTGTCATCGAGAAGCTCTCAACCCCAGAGCCCTCCCACCAACTCTAACACTCACTGAACTTCCTCTCTTTCAACCAACCGACGGTCATTCATCCAAGCGACAAAAATCTCGCTTCCAACCAACGAGAATCCCCATCCGATTCCCATTGTTTCTTTCATCCATTTAATGAATTCCGTCAGTCCTCTCATTCATCTAACTGATGACGCAAATTTCTCCCATCTTATCCAACTCGAGTACTGCCCATCCAACTGACAACAATCTCCCACCAATCAAACCCCCATCGAACTTCCTTCCAAGTCTTTCTTTCAACTGCCGAAAATTTCCTTGATCCCATCCAAAGACTCCTCGACTCGCGACAGAGATATCCTACCACTTATGGCTCGACGACCCGCTTGAATCTTACAACATCTCATCCAACGCCATCGCCGCCGCCTGATCTCTATCGCGGATGGGTGGGGTTTCATATACATTTTATTCAAGGGGGTCACTGCAGAAGGAGATTGGATCATAAAAATCGGGATTACGATTGATGTATTTTGTCGACTTGGTGAACACGACCGAGTCTGCCCAAATCCAGTGCAAGCGCGACTAGTTATTATACGATTTGTGAATTTTCGGCGGCACCAGGGTAAATCTATATGCTTTTGTTCTTGTGGTACTAACAATTTTCAATTAGAGGCGCTTTTTCACCTTGAGATCGAGAAGATTTGCATTGATAGAGCCCGCACTCAGTGTCAATTTTGTACGTTTTCGCGCTTTTCTTACTCATTTCTCAGTTCAATTTTCCCTCAGGCCAGCGAAGACACGCAGAGCTCTTTACGCTGAACCCCAACCAGGTTCCAACAGTATTAGCAATACACTCGTGTCTCTAGTCTTGATCCTGTGTTGTATTATGATGATATATTGGTAGTATTGATATAGATTGTATTTAGTATATAACACTTTGCCCGTGTGGTATATAAATAGTCAATTTTGTATATGCTGTATTAGTTCACAATCAGTTCACAATTCAGCCAGTGAAGGAGTCATCACCAAATCTCACCAAACCCTCTAGTGAACTCTCAACCGGAAGACGTGAAACCTAGCAGGCACTTCCCAAAAATGATTGAAAATGAGTGTCGGAATATTGGCCGGATCTGGGCCAGATAGGGATCATAGGGTTGTGCTCTAAACCAGGCCCAAACCCGGCGGCCCTTTATACAAACACATTGACGGGGTACTACCCATTTATGGGTTTCACCGGAAACGGATGGTATCACAAGACTACTGAGTGCATGAGGCGCCAAAAGCCGTCTGCTTATACGAATCGGCAACCAACCGGGGGTATATTTTTGATGTGTCCTGATCCTTGCCACTCAGATACCAATCAAACCCTCAAAGTCACGGCAAAGGGGCTGAGCTGAATCTGGGCAGGGTAGCCCTGAGGTAGCCATGCCCATCACCGGACACCCTATGCTGTACTAATAATACAATGTAGGGTGGATGTGGCCATAGCCTGCATTACAATTTAGGGCAGTCCCAGGCATAACAGCAAAGTGAGCTCACATTGCAATGTGGCATATGTCACAGCCAGGCTTGTGCAAAATTACTAGATTAGGGAATTTTTCGCTCTGTGTAACATAGAGCTGGGTTTGCATGTCACATCACATCTGTTTTAGCTAAATTCGGAAATAAAAAAGTCGCCATATTGAGCTATAGCTAAAGCGGCAGTAGTCGGAGTAATTGGTGTATTTAGGATAATCAGAGTAATCAGAGTAATCAGTTAATGGGAGCTGAATTGGAGTAATCAGGGTAATAGGAGTGATGAGAGTAATAGGTGTAATCAGGGTAATAGGAGTAACAGGAATAATCAGTGTAATGGGAGTAATAGGTCTAATCCGAGTAATAGGAGTAACAGGAGTAATAAGAGTAATCAGAGTGATGGGAGGAATAGTAGTAATCAGGGTAATAGCAGTAACAGGAGTAATAGGAGTAATCAGAGTAATGGGAGTAATAGGTGTAATCAGGATAATAGGAGTCATGGGAGTAATCAGTGTAATGGGAGCGTAATCAAGTAGTCAGAGTAATTGGTGTATTTAGGGCGATCAGAGTAATCGGAGTAATCAGTGTAATTGGAGCTGAACTGGAGTAATCAGGGTAATAGGAGTGATGAGAGTAATAGGTGTAATCAGGGTAATAGGAGTAACGGGAGTAATCAGTGTAATGGGAGCTTAGTCGAGTAGTCAGAGTAATAGTAATCAGAGTAATGGGAGTAGTAGGTGTAATCAGGGTAATAGGAGTTACAGGAGTAATCAGTGTAATGGGAGCGTAATCGAGTAGTCAGAGTAATTGGTGTATTTAGGGTAATCAGAGTAATTGGAGTAATCAGTGTAATGGGAGCTAAATTGGAGTAATTAGGGTAACAGGAGTGATGGGAGTAATAGGTGTAATCAGGGTAATTGGAGTAATTGGAGTAATCAGTGTAATGGGAGCTTAATTGGAGTAATCAGGGTAATAGGAGTAATGGGAGTAGAGTAATCAGGGTAATAGGAGTAACCAGAGTAATGGGAGTAATAGGTGTAATCAGGGTAATAGGAGTAACGGGAGTAATCAGTGTAATGGGAGCATAATCAAGTAGTCAAAGTAATAGAAGTAGTCAGAGTACACAGCAAGGCCAATCTATGCACTTGAGGTTGGCCCAGCTTTGTTGATGCCTAGGGTAAAATATCTGGAGCCCAGTGCAAAAACCGTAATTAAGTGCTCAGGCGCCACCAGCAGAATTCGTGCTCAGGCGCAAGGCAGCCGTGCTGAGGATCAATTGAACGCGGTGCAAAGGATCGCGCCGCCAGTGCCTCTGTCCCAGCTCTCCCATTTCTTCCGATTTTTCCCTATTATTGGTTTTTATCATACTATACATGCGACTAGTACCACATATTCCAAACAGTACATACCATGTTCAATACATACCCGTGCACCAACCGTTCATAATCTATTGAGCAACTATAAGCTGATATGTGCTCCTAAGGCCAAAAAAAAGGGTCCCGTCGTTGCCCAAAGAACGGAAGACTCTTAGAGCTAGAAAGGTGAAAAAAAAAGAATGACAAACCATGTCAATAACCACAAGAGAATGTTGAACCTTGAAGAATAAACATCTTGAGGTGTCAATTCTCCAGAGTAGCTTTACACAGAAATCTGGGCCACCGATATAACACAGGGCCTTGCGTTGAAGCTTATTCAGTCTTCTTGAAGGGCGTGGCCTTGATTTGAGACACAAGGAAGGATCATTTGAGTTGCGTTGAAGAGCGTTGAAGGCACTTGTAGCTTGCTGAACAATGTTGCGCTAGTCTTGAAGTTCAATCAGTTCCATCCTTGCAGTCTTGAAGACTTGCTGAGCTTTGACATGGAGCTCATGGACGTTGAGAGAAAAGAGGGCCTTACATCACGCACAACTTCATGACTCGTAAATTTTAAAACCAATATCACGCGACTTGAATGTAGTCCTGAGGGCATCGGGCAGTTCAGATAGACTGCAGTACCAAAAGAAAAATATCCTACGCATTATCCAGCCGTTTGAGGCTAGGGTCCAATTTTTTGCGCCTCAGCACAAAATCATAATCAGACTCGGTACGTCCGGATCTTTTCAGCCTGAGCCGCAAGGGAGGGTTTGGCCGTGTAATTGGTGTATTTAGGGTAATCAGAGTAATTGGAGTAATCAGTTTAATGGGAGCTAAATTGGAGTAATCAGGGTAGTAGGAGTGATGGCAGTAATAGGTAGTAGTCAGAGTAACTGGTGTATTTAGGGTAATCAGAGTAATTGGTGTAATTGGTGTAATGGGGCCTTAATTGGAGTAATCAGGGTTATAGGAGTAATGGGAGTAATAGGTGTAATCAGAGTAAGGTTACTCTGATTATGCTACCATTACACTGATTACTCCGGTTCCTCCCAGTACTCCTATTACTCCCATTACACCTATTACTTCCATTAGAGGTGGGCACAAATGGGCATTTGAATACATTTGTCATTCACGGGATGAATATGGACCCTCAAAAGGTCATATTCACACTCAAATGACCTCCCGGGGGATGAATGCACTCACTCAAATGTGCATTCAAATGCCCCAGGCTCCATATTTGTGTACATTTGTGGGAATAGCAATGAATATTCTACCAAGTGTAACAAATAGTAGCAGCGGGGGAAAAATAGCTGCTAAATTATAATAGGAATGTTAACAAAAGGAGCACAGTATATAACAAATAATCAGGGTATTAGGAGTAATGGGAGTAATAGGTGGAATCAAGGTAATCAGGGCACTGGGTGTAATCAGAGTAACGGGAGTAATAGGTGTAATCAGGGTAATGGGAGTAACAGGAGTAATCAGAGTAATTGGAGTAATAGGTGTAATCAGGGTAATAGGAGTAACAGGAGCTTAATCGAGTAGTCAGAGTAATAGAAGTAGTCGGAGTACTAATTGGTGTATTTAGGATAATCGGAGTAATCGGAGTAATCAGTTAATGGGAGCTTAATTGGAGTAATCAGGGTAATAGGAGTAATAGGTGTAATAGGTGTAATCAGAGTAATAGGAGTAACAGGAGTAATAGGAGTAATCAGAGTAATGGGAGTAATAGGTGTAACGGGAGTAATCAGTGTAATGGGAGTGTAATCAAGTAGTCAGAGTAACTGGTGTATTTAGGGTAATTGGAGTAATTGGAGTAATTGGAGTAATTGGAGTAATCAGTGTAATGGGAGCTTAATTGGAGTAATCAGGGTAATAGGAGTGATGGGAGTAATAGGTGTAATCAGGGTAATAGGAGTAACAGGAATAATAGTTGTTATCGGAGTAATAGGTCTAATCAGAGTAATAGGAGTAACAGCAGTAATAAGAGTAATCAGAGTAATGGGAGTGATAGGTGTAATCAGGGTAATAGGAGTAACAGGAGTAATCAGTGTAATGGTAGCGTAATCAAGTAGTCAGAGTAATTGGTGTATTTAGGGTAATTGGAGTAATTGGAGTAATCAGTGTAATGGGAGCTGAATTGGAGTAATCAGGGTAATAAGAGTGATGGGAGTAATAGGTGTAATCAGGGTAATTGGAGTTAAGGATGATCACGAGTCCAGGTCCTCCGCTGGTACCTGCAGGTCAGACCCATGGGAATATCTGCCGGTATCTGACCCACGGATCCCAGTACCGGTTTCCCACAGGTCTTAACCGGTTGCAGGTCAGAAATTTCCATTTTTCCGGTGACCTGTAATGACCTGCCGGGTATTTGGTAAGTAAATTTTGACCCGGCAATCTGGTAATTTATGGCTACTATATAAACTGTTAAACACCATGAACTATCTATTATCTTGAAAAATACATATTGGATAGTTGGTATATAGTACTTACAATCATCAAGTGGGATATTTATCTAAATCATCATGATTTCAACTTGATATGCTACTCATAGGTGCTGCAACAACAAGCCAATTTGATCCTGTATTTGATGCAGGATGATGTCATGTCAATCCCAACTGTATTCAGTCTGGATGGTGACAAGGTTCTTACTTTTCCCTGATCTGGTGGATAAGAGTGTAGTACATATTGATTGGCCCTTGATTGGGCTATATGTAGAGTATTGTACTTTGTACTTTGTAGTGTAGTCTGTATGGAGTCTGGACTTCTTTTCTAAAATTCATTCACCTATTATGAATATTCAGACAGGTATTGACCTGTGCCACAGGTACCTGCGGGTCAACTGGGGCAAATACCTACGGTTCCTGGTCATTATTCCCATGGGTCCTGGATCGGATCCAGGTCAGGCTGTGAGAGGTCTGGATACCTGTGTGGCAGGTCCAAGTCAACTGGGACCTGGACTTGTGATCATTTTTAATTGGAGTAATTGTAGTAATCAGTGTAATCAGAGCTTAATTAGGAGTAATCAGGGTAATGGGAGTAATGGGAGTAATAGGTGTAATCACAGTAATAGGAGTAACAGGAGTAATAGGAGTAATCAGAGTAATGGAAGTAAAAGGTGTAATCAGGGTAATAGGAGTAAAGGGAGTGAACAGTGTAATGGGAGCTTAATTGGAGTAATCAGAGTAATAGGAGTATTGAACAGGAGTAACAGGAATAATAGTTGTAATGGGAGTAATAGGTCTAATCAGAGTAATAGGAGTAACAGCAGTAATAAGAGTAATCAGAGTAATGGGAGTAATAGGTGTAATCAGGGTAATAGGAGTAACGGGAGTAATTGGTGTAAGGGGAGCTTAGTAATAGAAGTGGCCAGAGTAATTGGTGTATTTAGGGTAAATGGAGTAAATGGAGTAAATGGAGTAATCAGTGTAATGGGAGCTTATCAGGAATGATGGGAGTAATAGGTGTAATCAGGGTAATAGGAGTCATAGGTGTAATTAGGGTAATAGGAGTAACAGGAGTAATCAGTGTAATTGGAGCTTAATTGGAGTAATCAGAGTAATAGGAGTCATCAGAGTAATGGGAGTAGTAGGTGTAATCAGGGTATAGGAGTAACAGGAGTAATCAGGGTAATAGGAGTGATGGGAGTAATAGGTGTAATCAGGGTAATAGGAGTAATGGGAGTAATCAGTGTAATGGGAGCATAATCGAGTAGTCAGAGAAATAGAAGTAGTAGGAGTAATTGGTGTATTTAGAGTAATTGGAGTAATCGGTGTAATGGGAACTTAATTGGATTAATCAGGGTAATAGGTGTAATGGGAGTAATAGGAGTATTGAACAGGAGTAATAGGAGTAATCAGAGTAATGGGAGTAATAGGTGTAATCAGGGTAATAGGAGTAATGGGAGTAATCGGTGTAATGGGAACTTAATTGGATTAATCAGGATAATAGGTGTAATGGGAGTAATAGGAGTATTGAACAGGACACTGCATGCAAATCAACATAAATTTTGTAAGGGGAGCTTAGTAATAGAAGTAGTCAGAGTAATTGGTGTATTTAGGGTAAATGGAGTAATTGGTGTAATGGGAGCTTAATTGGAGTAATCAGGGTAAAAGGTGTAATGGGAGTAATAGGTGTAATCAGAGTAATAGGAGTATTGAACAGGAGTAATAGGAGTAATCAGAGTAATGGGAGTAATAGGTGTAATCAGGGTAATTGGAGTAACGGGAGTAATCAGTGTAATGGGGGCTTAATTGGAGTAATCAGGGTGGTAGGGTTAATGGGAGTAATAGATGTAATCAGGGTAATAGGAGTAACAGGAGTAACAGGAGTATTGGGAGTAATAAGTGTAATCAGGATAATAGGAGTAATGGGAGTAAGAGGAGTAATCAGTGTAATGGGAGCTTAATCCAAGGAGTCAAAGTAATAGAAGTCATTCGCATAATTGTTGTAATTAGGGTAATTTGCGTAATTGAAGTAATCAGTGTAATTAGGGTTTTAAAGTGACGTGCACAAACCGCTGAATAACCGACAACCGCACTGCACTGAACCGCGGTGAGGGTAAATAAAGGTTGCACCGGTTTGCGGTTCTTGGAAATTGAAATTTGCATAACTGATCAAAACCGGTGGTAACCGGTGGTCAACCGGTGCAATTTACATAATGAAAATAATTTATTAACTGTGTTTTTCAAGCCTGACTTTATGTATTGTAAAGTAGATGTGATCTGGTAATCAAATTTTTAATTGTATACAGCTCACAGGCACCCATGTGCCACATTTGATTTGGGCGCCTGTGAGCTGTATACAATCAAAATCTTGATGACCACATCAAATTTACTTTAAATTAATGTAAAAATACCTTTATACACTGTTCAATAAGTAGAGATTATCTTATTAGGCAACACTACAGGGTATATGATTTTTTGAAACTGGTATAACCGCCGTTTTCACCGGTTCCACACCCGTTTGCACCGAGTTATTGCCAAACCGGTGCAAAACCGCATAACTGCACCGAACCAGCACCGGTGAGGCGGTTCTTATCAGTTCAGTGGAAGGTTTGCATAGTTCTGTTATTGCATTGTATATAGGGTTTTAAAGTGCGGTGCACAAACCGTTGGATAACCGACAACCGCACTGCACTGAACCGCGGTGAGGGTAAATAAAGGTTGCACCGGTGCAGCGGTTTGCGGTTCTTGGAAATTGAAGAATTTGCATAACTGATCAAAACCGGTGGTCAACCGGTGCAATTTACATAATGAAAATAATTTATTTACTGTATTTTTCAATCCTGACTTTATGTATTGTAAAGTAGATGTGATCTGGTAATCAAATTTTTAATTGTATACAGCTCACAGGCGCCCATGTGCCACATTTGATTTGGGCGCCTGTGAGCTGTATACAATCAAAATCTTGATGACCGCATCAAATTTACTTTATACTAATGTAAAAATACCTTTATACACTGTTCAATAAGTAGAGATTATCTTATTAGGCAACACTACAGGGTATATGATGTTTTGAAACTGGTATAACCCGGGTTATTGCCAAACCGGTGCAAAACCGCATAACTGCACTGAACTGGCACCGGTGAGGCGGTTCTTATCAGTTCAGTGCAAGGTTTGCTGAAATTTAAAAAATATACCACCGGATATAAAAAAATGCATGGGCTCAAATACCAAGCTCTCATACTCCCAAATGGCCTAATTGGACACTTGGCAGGTCCATATGAAGGTTGTCAAAATGATAACTTTCTCCTTGACAACAGCTGTATACTCAATGAACTTGCCAAATTTGCCTTCCATCCTGGAGTACCTCCAGATGCACTGATCCATGAGTGTAACATGCTCATCTTTGGTGACCCTGCATATGGTTATGGTCCGCACCTTGCCAGCCCTTTCACCAAGGATAATATGACAGAGGAAGAGAAGGAATAATGAAGCAATGAGTAAAGTTTGTATTGAAGTTGAACATGGGTTTGGAGTCGTGATTTCTCTTTGGCCATTTCTTGATTGCTTTTGTAAAATGCAGATATTAAGCTCTCCAGTTGGACATTACTACCACGTTGGTGTTTTACTCATGAATGTTCTCAACTGTTTTCATCCAAACCAAATCTCCTGGGCAAACTCTGGCTCCAGCTAGTGTAACGCCGTAACATCCCTGACCAAACTCTGGGTCAAGCTATGAAACTGTGAGTGAACTTAATCACTAGGAACTCATACCACAATCTTAGTGGCTCACTAATACTCGTTAAGAGCTAGCTAAGGAACCCTCTGGAGCCAAATAATTCCTACTAGAAGCCATCCCCTCTAAGAAAGCAACTAGATTTATGCAAAGGAGAGTGAACTTAATCACTAGGAACTTGTACCACAATCTTAGTGGCTTGCTAATACTCGTTAAGAGCTAGCTAAGGAACTCTCACTCTGGAGCCAAATGATTCCTTACTAGAAGCTGTCCCTTCTAAGGAAGCAACTAGATTTACGCAAAAGATCTAACTCAATCTTAAGCAGGCGCAAAAGCTGTTACGAAGCTTCTATTACACCAATCCAAACTTTATAAGATAGAATATAATATTAACTTCAAAGAAAAAGCTAGACTCCGTACATGCCCTAAACAAATGCCAAGTTACGGTGTTTAATTTACTCAGTACTTTTAAACCAGGGTGAATTAAGAGACGGGACCATATATAAAGTCTCACAACTTTATTTCACTTTCCCATTCCTCCCCAGGTAAGTTTACAGTCACAGATAAGAGCATAATTAGTGTACAGTGCATATAACTACTAGTTTTAGTGTAGTCAGTACTTATAATTATTAAATATGAACAAAAGGCTGCCGCGGGACCCTATTAAAGGTCATGCGCAACCTTCTTATATACTGTGCTCCTTTTGTTAACATTCCTATTATAATTTAGCAGCTATTTTTCCCCCGCTGCTACTATTTGTTACACTTGGTAGAATATTCATTGCTATTCCCACAAATGTACACAAATATGGAGCCTGGGGCATTTGAATGCACATTTGAGTGAGTGCATTCATCCCCCGGGAGGTCATTTGAGTGTGAATATGACCTTTTGAGGGTCCATATTCATCCCGTGAATGACAAATGTATTCAAATGCCCATTTGTGCCCACCTCTAATGGAAGTAATAGGTGTAATGGGAGTAATAGGAGTACTGGGAGGAACCGGAGTAATCAGTGTAATGGCAGCATAATCAGAGTAACCTTACTCTGATTACACCTATTACTCCCATTACTCCTATAACCCTGATTACTCCAATTAAGGCCCCATTACACCAATTACACCAATTACTCTGATTACCCTAAATACACCAGTTACTCTGACTACTACCTATTACTGCCATCACTCCTACTACCCTGATTACTCCAATTTAGCTCCCATTAAACTGATTACTCCAATTACTCTGATTACCCTAAATACACCAATTACACGGCCAAACCCTCCCTTGCGGCTCAGGCTGAAAAGATCCGGACGTACCGAGTCTGATTATGATTTTGTGCTGAGGCGCAAAAAATTGGACCCTAGCCTCAAACGGCTGGATAATGCGTAGGATATTTTTCTTTTGGTACTGCAGTCTATCTGAACCGCCCGATGCCCTCAGGACTACATTCAAGTCGCGTGATATTGGTTTTAAAATTTACGAGTCATGAAGTTGTGCGTGATGTAAGGCCCTCTTTTCTCTCAACGTCCATGAGCTCCATGTCAAAGCTCAGCAAGTCTTCAAGACTGCAAGGATGGAACTGATTGAACTTCAAGACTAGCGCAACATTGTTCAGCAAGCTACAAGTGCCTTCAACGCTCTTCAACGCAACTCAAATGATCCTTCCTTGTGTCTCAAATCAAGGCCACGCCCTTCAAGAAGACTGAATAAGCTTCAACGCAAGGCCCTGTGTTATATCGGTGGCCCAGATTTCTGTGTAAAGCTACTCTGGAGAATTGACACCTCAAGATGTTTATTCTTCAAGGTTCAACATTCTCTTGTGGTTATTGACATGGTTTGTCATTCTTTTTTTTTCACCTTTCTAGCTCTAAGAGTCTTCCGTTCTTTGGGCAACGACGGGACCCTTTTTTTTGGCCTTAGGAGCACATATCAGCTTATAGTTGCTCAATAGATTATGAACGGTTGGTGCACGGGTATGTATTGAACATGGTATGTACTGTTTGGAATATGTGGTACTAGTCGCATGTATAGTATGATAAAAAACCAATAATAGGGAAAAATCGGAAGAAATGGGAGAGCTGGGACAGAGGCACTGGCGGCGCGATCCTTTGCACCGCGTTCAATTGATCCTCAGCACGGCTGCCTTGCGCCTGAGCACGAATTCTGCTGGTGGCGCCTGAGCACTTAATTACGGTTTTTGCACTGGGCTCCAGATATTTTACCCTAGGCATCAACAAAGCTGGGCCAACCTCAAGTGCATAGATTGGCCTTGCTGTGTACTCTGACTACTTCTATTACTTTGACTACTTGATTATGCTCCCATTACACTGATTACTCCCGTTACTCCTATTACCCTGATTACACCTATTACTCCCATTTGTTAAGATCATGCAAGACCGAAGGGAACTGATCGGTATCCGAAAGGTATGTATTGACGAAGTAGGTCTCGGACCAATATCGGAGATTGAAGAAGAAGTGGGACGTGTGGTATAGCTATACCCTCGTCACGCCGAATAGTCCCGAGATGAAGTTCAGGAGACAAAGATAGATTTGCCCAATGTAACGGCCGACGAGTAAGACGGGAGAAGGATAGACTAGGGTGGAACTTAGTTGGACAGAAGGTCTGGTTTATCCAAGTTGATATTTAAACTGAGGACTACTGTACAAGGTTGTACTACTTATATACCAAGAGTCCGGGGCTTCCGGATCGGTAGAAGACAATAGTCGGAAACGTATAAGGAAGACCGAAGTAAGTAATACCATCATAAGACAATAATATTCAATAGATCGGAAAGGGAATATAATCGAATGATAATAAGAACCAATTAGAAAGTAATCCAAAAGGTCCGGTGGCGGTACGTCATTGGACAAAGATAACAGATAAGATAGGAAGATAACAAAAAGCGATAAGATGACGGAAATAGATGGGATGGAATCGGAATGATGCTGGGATGATAGTAGAGGTGATCCGGCAATGATCCGAGGGATGCCAATGCGGCATGGTCGTAACAGTATCCCCCTCTTAGGCTTGAGCCTTTGAAAGCATCTAAGTCCAGAGCCAAAGTCGGACCAATGGTATGTCGGCCGAGAGTCAGGGTCACCGTGATGTGAGAAAGTCTAGAAGATTCTAAGACGTCACCGAGATCTCCGCTTATTGTTCCTGTGATTCTATAGAGTCTAAGCGCCTGGGTATATAAGGTTGTGCCAAAATCCAAAATTTCCCTAAGTACCCCATCAATTTTCTTATTACCATGACTTCTCGCCCCAACTCTCATGTATCCGACGACTCCGACGAGGAATTCAGGAAGGCCGAGGAACCAGCAGCGGAAGCCAAGGCTTTACTCGAGAGGAAGGCGGCCGAGCGGGCGGTGAAAAAGGAGAAAAAGCGACAGGAGGAGGCCGCAGCAGCGGAAGCCGAGCGGCTCCGTTTATTTGTCAAAGAGCAGCAGAGGGAGGTGGAAAGGGCAGCGGCCGAGCTGGCAGCGAGGGAAGACAGCGAAAAGGCTGAGCAAGGGAGGAAAGCCAAGGAGAAGCGGGCGGCCGAGACTCTCCGGGCATACGAAATTGCCAAGTCCAAGGCAGCGTCGGCCGATGAAAAGGCGACCAAGGAGAGAGAGAAAAGGATGACGGCTGCCTTGCGGCGCCAGCAGGAAGCGCAGAAGGAAAATGTCGCGGGGCCGAGTAGCCCAAGTGGGTTAAAGAGGAAGAGAGCGGCGCCGAAGTCGGCCGCGAGGGTAAGTCCGTTTGGGACTTGAAAGTTTTTTTCTTTTCTAACCCATTGTAGGTCCCCGACTCAGGTCCCGAGGATGATCCTCCATCCCCCGACAATGGCGACGACAACGATGACAACGGCGACAACGAACTGGAGCCGAAGAAGCCAAAGAAGAGTGGGAAGAAGTGCGTTCGGTGCGAGGCGAAGGGGTTGGGTTGTACTCGGCGAGGCGGGAAACTTCAAAGGTGAAGTGTTCGCTCGTTGGCCGGGAAAGCCGGAGGAAGGTGGAGGAAGAAAGCGAGGGCTTATCGGCGGAGGTGGCAGGATTGCGAGCGGAGGTCGCTCGGCTCTCGAGCACGTTGGAGGAGCAGGTCGGAGGCCTGACGGCGGAACTGTTGGCCCTCCGACGTTTCTTAGTTGGTACGCGCCGGGGTTTCCAGGAGGAGGGAAGGCCACTTCGGACTCCGTCGAGGCCAAAACCCAAGTCGAAGGGAAAAGGGAAGGAGAAGGAAAAGGGAGAGAAGAATCCGGAGGAAGGAGGTGATGAAGATGGAGAGGGAGAGGAAGAGTAGGTAGAGAGCCGTTGGCCGAAGCCTCGGCCTTCGTAATAATTTTTTTGGACTTTGTAGTTTTTGGATTTTTGTTTTATCATATGGAAAGTTGTTGGCCCATAAGGGCATAAAAGTAATTGTATATAATATCGAAAGTTTTGTTTTTTTAAAAACTTGAGTGAAATGTAAGGATTAAAGTGAGTTTAAATGCGGCCGAAGCCGGAATCGGAAAAGTCGGAATGACTTTGAAAAGAAAATGATAAGGGAAAGGGAAAGGGTGATTGCTCAATTTGCTATCACGGCAATCGAACCCCTCCAACGTCCATTGTTGGACACTTGGAAAAGTGATGTAAAAATCAAAAAATATAAGCGGGATGATAGCCCTTGTTAGCAAAGAAGGGAGAGATGCCGGTCAAGGTGTTCGGAGCGTTATTGTAAGCGAACTCGGCAATAGCCAAGAGTTTAGCCCAATCGTCCTGCTGATAGGAACAGTAGATCCAAATGTATCGCTCCAGAGTCTGATTGACTCGTTCCGTCTGTCCATTGGCCTCCGGGTGATAACCCAAAGTATAGTGGAGTATCATAGAGAGAGCTTCTCCAAGAGCTTGGAAAAATGCAGACACAAATTTGGAACCTCAATCCGATGTAATGTGCGAGGGAACTCCGTGCTTGGAGAAAACATGCAAGACGAACAACTCGGCAAGTTGCTCGGAGGTGATAGTGTCGTAAGTAGGAATAAAAATGGCTTGCTTTGAAGCGCGATCCACAATAACCAAGATAGCGGTATAGCCATCCGAGTCCGGAAGTTGTTCAATGAAATCCATAGAAATTGAATCCCAAGGTCGAGTCGGAACCGGAAGAGGTTTGAGTAGTCCGTACGGCCGATGTCGGCGAGACTTGTTTCGACCGCATACAGTGCAAGAAGTGACATAGTCCCTAACAAAGGTCCGGATCTTAGGCCAAGTGTATTGGCATTGGATTGCCTCTAGGGTCCGATTTTGACCGAAATGACCAGAGAGAGGATGATCATGAAAGTATCGTAAAACCTGAAGTCGCAGATCGGAATTGTCGGGAACAAATATCCGATCATCTAATCATAATAGACCATCAGAACCTAGTTTCCAGCGGGACTCGGTCGGAGCTTTTGCAAGCTCAAGACCTTGTACTGACTGAGGATCGAGCAAAAGGGAAGACCGAATGGACTGGTGAAGTGAGTTGATGTCCATAACTACGGAAGCTTGGAGAGTCGGTCCTTCAAGGAAGGTAGCTCGGAGCGACGCGGTCAATTGCTCATTAGTAAAGATAGGTCTGAAGTTGTGTGGATTAACTTGCGCGTAGCCGTTATCCCCCTCTTTTGGGCAGACGTCCCAATGTCTAGTAATGGAGTCCGGTTTCTCACCAAGCTTTCCGGGTCGGAACCGAATGATCATGTTGAAAGTGTGAAGGTATTCGGACCACCGAACCTGTCGCTGAGTTAGTACTTTAGTAGTAGAGAAATACTCGAGGTTCTTGTGATCAGTAACAACATCAATCGGGTCTCCCGAGCCTTCGAGGTAGTGTCGCCAGGCTTTAAAAGCCTCGAAAATGGCTAAGAGCTCCTTGTTGTGAGTATCGTAGTTGAGCTCGGCGGCTTGGAAGGTCCGAGAGAGGAAAGCGATTGGATGGATTTCTCCATCTGAGAGTCAGATTGAGAGGATAGCGGATAAGGCGTAGTCGGAAGCATCGGTTTCCACAATAAGTGGACAATTTGGTTCCCAATGTGTGAGAATGGGCGCATGTGTGAAGGCATACTTGAGTTTTTTGAAGGAATCCTGACATGCCGAAGACCAGAGCCATGCCACACCCTTCCATGTAAGACGAGTCATCGGTACGACGATGTCACTATAATTATAAATAAAATGTCGGTAGAAATTAGCGAAACCAAGAAAAGATTGGATGTCTTTGACTTTACGAGGAACCGGCCAGTCAACAATAGCTTTAACCTTATCTTTGGCCATGGTCAATCCTGCCGGAGAGAGAATGTAACCGAGATATTCAACTGTATCGACTGACCAGAAGCACTTCGCAGGATTGAGAAAAAGGCCGTTTACACGGAGCCGCCGAAGGACTTCGCGGACATGTTCCAAGTGCTGTTCTGGATTGTTGGAATAGATGAGGATGTCGTCCAGGTAAACTATGACGCAGACATCGAGCATGTCCGAGAATATGTTGTTGATGAACCTTTGAAAAGCCGTGGGAGTGTTAGTCAGACCAAAGGGCATAACTAACCATTTGTAGGAGCCCCATCGTGTCCGAAAAGTAGTTTTCCATTTGTCGCCATCAGCAATTCGGACGAGATGATAGGCGTGGGCCAGGTCGAGTTTTGTGTAGATTTTAGCTTTTTTTGGAGCATCCAAAAGATCCGAGATTAGAGGCAGCGGGTAGCGATCCTTCTTGGTGATCTTGTTCAATCCTCGGAAGTCCACACAAAGCCGAAGTTTACCGTCCTTCTTCGGTACGAAGAGGACCGGAGCACCATGCGGAGAGGAAGAGGGTTGAATGACACCGTTAGTGAGTTGCTTATCCAAGAAATCGTGAAGAGCCTGCTGCTCTGTTGGAGAGAGAGGGTAAAGGCAACCGAGCGGGGGCTCAGCACCTTCCACCAGATCAATTTTGAGATCAAAAGAACGATGTTCAGGAAGAACCTCGGACACGACTTCATCGAAAACGTCGGCGAAGTCAAGGTAGTCTGCAGGGATCGGAAGTGCCTCGCAAGAGGCACTCCTGGCCAAAGGCCCAGATGCTGCATAGTGCATCAGGAAAAGCCATTTTTGCCTAGGTGACCCCAGAGTGGCCTAAAGCAAACTAGGTGACCTATGAATCCTATGGCATCCTAGCAATTTGGGCTCGTCCCTTGCCAGTCAAGGCTCTTGAGGATTCCCCAGACAAGCCTAGGTCTGCCCAGGTTTGCCCAGGTGCTCCTGGGGAACACCTGGGGAACACCTGGGCAAACCTAGGCTTGCCCTGGGTTTGCCTAGGATACCCTAGGGAATCCTCAAGAGCCTTGACTGGCAAGGGATGAGCCCAAATTCCTAGGATGCCATAGGATTCATAGGTCACCTAGTTTGCTTTAGGCCACTCTGGGGTCACCTAGGCAAAAACGGCTTTTCCTGATGTGTGCCGATACTTTGGGGTCAATGACCCGGAGAAGAGTCGGTTCCCTACCTGAATCTTGACAAGCCTTATGGAAGGCGGCGGCGCCGACTAGTGCGATATCAACATCAGGAGTCTCTAAACGCGAAGCCATTTGCGCAACCGAAGGGTAGGAATAGATTGGTTCGAAAGGAAACCTGTCTGATAGAGGACGAGGTTGGCGAGAGCGAGTTTGAGTCGGCGGCGAAGGTGCCAGCCGAATCGGAATAGTAGGTGGTTTCGTGGAGGAAACCGGTGCTTTCGGTCCTAATGCGGATCCGAAAAGCAAAGACGTCTGAGCGGAAACAGGGTGCTCGGTGTTACGGAAAGTAATGGTTCTGGTGACCCAGTCAATCAACGGATTGTAGCGGGACAAGAAACTGTATCCTAAAACAGCTTTACAAGATGAGTCCAAAGAAGTGACATAAAATGCCAGAGGTAGCAGCTCGCCGGACGGAAACCGAACTTCCAAAGTCGCAACTTCGGAAATTGGTTTTGGAGAAAGAGAACCATCAAAGAGCTGGAGATTGATCGGCGGAATCGAAGAGGTTGGAATAGAGTTTAAATTGACATAACAGGAATCAAGGAAACAATCGGTAGAACCGGAGTCTACGAGAGTAATAAACTTTAAAAGAGCGGAAGATTCATTGGAATCTTCGGGAAGAGGGAATTCAGTAGATAAAGAAATTGTAAGTGATCGTTCATAATCGGAAAGAGCGGACGCGTTGAGATAGACTTACCCAGAGGCACGAACCTGATCAACGCAGCTCCCGTTTTGTACCGGGCCCGGGAGCTGCGGACTATTTTTCCGAACCGGTATTGGTCGGATTAGTCGCAGATTCCTCGGTCGAAGTGGCCCGGGCACGAGAATCCCCTGACCTCTTCTTATCACAATTCTCTGCTTTATGCTTTCCACCACAAATCATGCACAGGCCTCCTTTCTTTCGGTGTTCCACTTTGGAAGGCTTAAGTTGTCCGTTGGCGCCGAGAAGGTTGGCGTAAGGCTTCGGTGCAGAGCTGACCAAAGATCCAGATTTGTTGAAACCGGAACCTGAAGGGCCCGATTTGTTGTTGGTGTTCCAAGGCTTTTTTGGTTGCTGTCCGGAGCCGTGGGAAGAGTTGTTAGGTTTGTTAAAACAGGAATTCTGTGAAGGATTATTTTGAGAGGAAGAGTTTGGAGAACCCTTTTTTGTTGGAGAGGAAGTTTTACCGCCGGAGCCACCTCCGGAAGACCTTGCGACCTCTCTTTTACATTCCTCTTTGCGCCGCCAGTTCTGATTATCAATCTCAAGCACTTTGGCGCGGTATGCCGAAAGCATTGCCGGTGTTGGACCATGAACCATCTTGTCCTTGATCCTAGTCGCCAAACCACGCTGATAAGCCCACTTAAGGGCGACGTCGTCCCATCCTGTCATTGCCGCCAAGGTATTGAATTGGGTGTTATACTTCCGAACCTGTTTATTCTCCTTCATCTGAATATTACCGAGTTTATCCTCAGCTTCACCCTGGGCGTCGAAAAGACCAAAAAGGTCTTGAAGTTCCTTCACGAGTGCCGAAAAGGAGTTCATCCATGCCGGGGGGTTTATTGGGTTTGGATCCAGGATGTCCGGTACGAACCATTCCCAAGCGGATCCGCTAAGGAAGGAAAGAGCATACATGACCTTTTTCTGGTCAGTGAAGTATGATGGGCGGTCAATAAAGACTAAGGAAAGGGAAACGAGAAACTCCTTGAGTTTCCGAGGTTCAGAGCCGTACATTGGGCTCCTTGACTTTGGCTTTGCCTTCCGATGGTTCGGTTGACTTGCCACCGAGGAGGGTCAAAGCATTTGCGATGGAATCGATAGATCCTCCAAATTTGTCCATTAGTTCCAATACTGCACCGGCATCAGGCTGGCCGCGAGCATTGAGAAATCTACCACCGCGGCGGGGACCGCCGGGGGGACCACCACCACCACCATTACCTGGGGGAGGGGGCGGAGGAAGACCACCACCATTACCTGGGTCGTCCGGAGATCCAGGGGGTCCAGGAGGATCAGGGGCAGCATCCCCATCATCACCATCAGGGTTGTTAGGAGGGTCATCGGGAGGATTGTTGGGAGGATTATCATCCGGATTCTCACCTTCATCTGCAAATTCTCCTTCTCCTGTGTCCTCTGGTTGTTCGACAATCGGAGGCCAGTTGTCACCCGTAGTGGTACGAGATCAGTTCGAGAAGAGAGCTCCTTGGAGCTGTTCGGCAAAGGAAGGGGAAGGTGCCGAAGCAATCCTTCCGCGACAAGGAGTAAGGACTAGTGCAGTGCCACTAGCACTGGGAATTTCCTTAATGTCGTATTGGTCGACATTGATGTTACCTAGAACTGCCTCAGTAGAGACAGAAGTGTTTGGAACAGCTGTTGCAGGTCCGAAGCCACCCGAGCCACGTTGGCGAGGGTTTCTGGCTGCAGAAATAGAATCATTGTAAGGCACAAACGACTGAGCATTGGCCACAAAGGGATTAGGAGTCTCGGTCGGCTGGATCCAAGTCTCAGAGACTGTCCAAATTCTTGGAGGTTTTCTTGGAGGCATTTGTTTAAAAAAACAGTTTTGTCAGATACGGCGTTAACGAGTACAGAGTACAAGTTTAAATTTACTGTTAAGATTGTGCAAGACCGAAGGGAACCGATCGGTATCCGAAGGTATGTATTGACAAAGTAGGTCTCAGACTGATATCGGAGATCGAAGAAGAAGTGGGATGTGCGGTATAGCTATTAGCTAGACCCTCGTCACGCCGAATAGTCCCGAGATGAAGTTCAGGAGACAAAGATAGATTGGCCCGATGTAACGGCCGACGAGTAAGATGGGAGAAGGATAGACTAGGGCGGAACTTAGTCAGACAGAAGGTCTGGTTTATCCAAGTTGATATTTAAACTGAGGACTACTGTACAAGGTTGTACTACTTATATACCAAGAGTCCGGGGCTTCCGGATCGGTAGAAGACAATAGTCGGAAACGTATAAGGAAGACCGAAGTAAGTAATACCATCATAAGACAATAATATTCAATAGATCGGAAAGGGAATATAATCGAATGATAATAAGAACCAATTAGAAAGTAATCCAAAAGGTCCGGTGGCGGTACGTCATTGGACAAAGATAACAGATAAGATAGGAAGATAACGAAAAGAGATAAGATGACGGAAATAGACGGGATGGAATTGGAATGATGCTGGGATGATAGTAGAGGTGATCCGGCGATGATCCGAGGGATGCCGATGCGGCATGGTCGTAACACCATTACTCTGGTTACTCCTATTACCCTGATTAAATGTATTACTCCTATTACTCCTATTACCCTGATTACTCTACTCCCATTACTCCTATTACCCTGATTACTCCAATTAAGCTCCCATTACACTGATTACTCCAATTACTCCAATTACCCTGATTACACCTATTACTCCCATCACTCCTGTTACCCTAATTACTCCAATTTAGCTCCCATTACACTGATTACTCCAATTACTCTGATTACCCTAAATACACCAATTACTCTGACTACTCGATTACGCTCCATTACACTGATTACTCCTGTAACTCCTATTACCCTGATTACACCTACTACTCCCATTACTCTGATTACTATTACTCTGACTACTCGACTAAGCTCCCATTACACTGATTACTCCCGTTACTCCAATTACCCTGATTACACCTATTACTCCCATTACACTGATCACTCCTATTACTCCTGTTACTTCTATTACCCTGATTACTCCTATTACTCCTCCCATTACACTGATTACTCCGATTACTCTGATTGCCCTATTACTCTGACTACTTGATTACGCTCCCATTACACTGATTACTCCCATGACTCCTATTACCCTGATTACACCTATTACTCCCATTACTCTGATTACTTCTATTACTCCTGTTACTCCCATTACCCTGATTACACCTATTACTCCCGTTGCTCTGATTACACCCAGTGCCCTGACTACCTTGATTCCACCTATTACTCCCATTACTCCTAATACCCTGATTATTACCCTGATTACTCCAATTAAGCTCCCATTACACTGATTACTCTGATTACTCCTATTACCCTAAATACACCAATTACTCCAATTACTTCTATTATTCTGACTACTTGGATTAAGCTCCCATTACACTGATTACTCCTGTTACTCCTATTACCCTGATTACATCTATTACTCCCATTACACTGATCACTCCTATTACTCCTGTTACTTCTATTACTCCCATTACTCTGATCATCCTGATTACACCAATTACTCCTATTATAACCTGATTAGTATCCTGATTACTCTGCAATTTACTCTATTTGGATCTGACCTGTTTGTCCCATTCTACACTTTCTTCCTTTCACATCTTAAATCAACTTTCCCAGTCTGGCTGAACAATGGCAGTACAAGCATATCCGCACTTAGGTTTCCAGGTATATGCATAACCCATGCTCACAGGGTTCCGGCTAGATCCTTACACATAATGGGAAATAAAAGTTTTATTACTCTCATTAACTCCTGTTACTCCTAACACTACGGCACGTTCTATAAATGGCACGCGAAAAAGTCAGCGACATATACAACGACAAATTTTGAGCAAAAATTGATAAATGTCCTAAGAAAAAGTATAGATTTATCTTGCAGTAAAGTAAATGACATTTATGATTATTATTCTGAACAATTGCGCTTGAAATTCTTCTCCTATATTGGGCGTAAAAGTCTTTAAAAATCAATTTCTTTGTCACACGCCATTCATATTGTTTTTCGCGCGAAAAAACACAAGCGGGAGGCGGTGGCATTTTATTTTGCGCGCGAATACCAATATGAGTGTCGCGGGCGACAAAGAAATTAGATTTCAAGGCCTTTTGCGCCTGATATAGAAGACAAATTTCTTGAAATAATAAGCTTAAATGTTATTTACTTTCCTGTGTGATAAATAAATACTTTTTCAGCGGAAGTTGATTAATGTTTGCTTAAAGGTTGTCATTGTATATGTCAATGACTTTTTCGTGCGCCATTTATAGAACGCGCCGTAGTGTAACCCAGCAACCCATATCACTGTCATGCGTCAATTCAAGTGAAGTGGGCTCTCACCGCTTCCTTCTATTTTTAGCTCCAAAAAGGAACTACTATTGATGTCCCCTCCCTCTTGCTAGTTTGATCCCTGGCAATTCTCACAACCACAACCACAACCCACATTATATATTAGTTTCATAAGTTTTCTCAAATGTTTGAATAAAATTTCAAACTTATCAAATCAAGGTTCTTGTATGATTTTCATTTGTTTTTCATAAGTCAGGTCTACTTATGTAAACCTTGATGTATATCATTTCATATGATGTTCATCTGTTTTGCTTTTGCATTCTACTTTTCTCTCTAACTTCAACATCACTTATGGAATACAGGGTTTCATAAGTCTTTGCTATTGATAATGTATGCCATCAGAACAAATGAGAATCTGATAATTTTCTTTTGTGACCATGTCACAATATCTGATTTCCATAAGTTTTCCTTTTGTTACCCTAACTTATCTTTCTCTTATCCTTCATACCTTTCCATCTGATTTTCATTTGTTTAGTATTTGTTTTTACCCTGTTTTCAATTTGTAATCCATCTGTATTCCTTAAGTAGCCTAACTTATAATTCTCATAGCTAAAATATATTGAATCAGTTCCTTTCCATATCATTTCTATCTGTATTCCATTGTCAAAGTATATGGTGATCCATTATTATTCAAAACTTGTGCAAAAAGTAGGTTCTATAAGTCTTTCATAGGAATCTCCTTTGTAACATGACTTCCACACATCATATTCAATGGCTGAGTTCCATAAGTTTTCCAAAAAATTTCCATAAAGTGCGTAACTTATGCATCCATTGTTTTTTGACTGTTTTTGATTTTAATTACATAAGTTAGGCTAACTTATGTAAGTTTGCACGCAGTGACAGTTGTAAAACAAGAGAAATGAAGAATCAAATAAAACTGCGTTGTTCTGAGCCTCGTCGCCAATGATGGCAGCACCTAGTTATATGAGCAGACATGCAGAATCAAAGATGAAAAAACAAAGGCGGACCAGGAGCCATGGCAACAGTTCAGCGCAAACAAGAAACATAAGCCATTTCACGCACTTATAATTATGAGTTTATGGCTTTAAGATGTCCTAGTACTACTGTAATGAAGCTTTGAGGGTCGGCAGACTTTCGCCATCAAGTTTGCCATATACCCCAGGTCAGTGAATAGAGAGTCAGACTGCGGTCATTGTCTGACCAAGGTACATCGCCAGGTTCAAACTTGGAAGGCTCAACATTGATCAAAGATGCTTTTGCATGAGTAATTGCATTGCCAACCCCGCTTCCCAGATCAACAAAAAGGGAAGATGCACTGAGCCCAGCACGCATGAAGATGCGATCTAGAAAGTCCATCTTTAACTCACCAAAGGTCTCACTTGGAGAATGTGGGTGTTTGAGTAAGTCAAGGTTTGGCTTTACACAGCGCAAGTACAACTGCTGTAGAACCCGCTCAAACGAGTGTTCTTGCCCACAAAGTCTTTTCCTTTTCCTGAAGTAGGTGTTCATTATAACCATATTCTCTCTGAAATTGACGGCAGTCTGTGCTATCTTGAGATTCGCCAGGGTTTTCTGTGTACCTGTCAGCGTAGTTGAGGTTGTTTGAGGTTGTTTATTAGACACACACCAACATTAGAGAGTCTTTATCAACTATCAAAGTATCAGCCGATGGTGATTGATGTCCAGAGACAACCAACTCACTGTCAACCAGCACCTCTAACGTATTGAGGAGGTCTATAACTGGTTTATAATCCAGGACCTGAGACGAGTCACACAATGGAAACCTACTCTGCATCAGTACCAAGGGACCACTTTAATGGATACGTATACATTTTTTTCTATTACACAATCTGTAAGATACAAAAAAAACTGCACGCTCAGAATGAATATTGTTCAAACAAAATATGAAAAGCTTTCTGTCACAGAAATTCAATAACGAGTTGAATGAGAGCCACTTGGTACATGATACAAAACAGTTATAGTGTGCCATTTTTTATCTAACCGAAGACTTATTTATGCAGCTGCTAGTAAGTGGTGAATCTATGCAACTCCGGTGTCCTTATAATTAACTGTGTTTCTATCACTAGATTATCAAGAAGGGAGCTCAGTGGTACATATTGAAACGACACTATGATTGCTAGTTTGCACCATAAACAGTTCTGCACACCCGATTACACCGCCCGGGCATACTGAGCGCGCATCAAGAACACCATGAATGTGAGGAGGCCAATAAGGTAGATCACAAGCTGTGAACTTGTGAGAGAGCGGCATGAAAGAGGAAACAGTGCAGTTACCCATTCCAGCAATTGTACAGACGAGACATAAATCCAATCCAAATCGACTGGAAGATGGAATAAATCTAAGCAACACGGCCTTAGTCTTTGCTCAAAAGACAATTTACACAAGAACTTATGCTTGCAAAACACCCCTCCCATGACCACGCCAACGGAGAAAGAAAGACACAATTTGAGCACAACAGCACACGCGTGCCCAGTTTGGGCATCTGATTGACCACCGTTAACCCGCATAACATCGGTCATTATCATTTGCATTCCTGAAGAGCCACTCAGTAAGATAGTATATAAATCACCACATCGAAAGTAATAAGTATAATACCTCTGTTCCAAGTAATGACCCGACAAACTACATGATGATCCGAAATGATAAAATGAATTTGGACCAAACAAGTCACATAGGTGGTTTGAACAGGCATTTGAAAGTAGATGGAAGAAGAGAAACAGGAGGATGAGTGGAAATCATGTCAATGTCAATTTATACTCAGGGGGACAAAGGGAGAAATTTCCACGGTCAACGAGGCATGTGACATATCCACCGTGTGAAGAACATTAAGAACATTTTGGTTGCTGAGCTCTCTCTTGGAACGCGCTTCTAGTAGGACTTGCTTACACTTCTACATGCACTTTGGTTACTAGGATTTGATAAAGGCCCACTACTACTAGATATATTCTGCGGGCGCCTCATTAGGGCAAGTCGAAGCGGCACAGCGGTCAAAGCTGTTAGTCAAAGTACGTGGAATTTATTTAATGCTTCTCCACCGTTGCACACTCTCGTGTGCCACTCCCTCCCCATCTGCCACTCTGGTTTGTCCAAAAACTTGTGGCAACAGACGGGAACATTAAGAATAATTTGCTTATTGAAATAGACAGTTTCAACTACTTACACTACCATTACTGTATAATTTTGACCGTAAGTTCACCGGGTGTTACGTGTTACGCCTTGATTTCAGCTAAGTTCATGTTCATGGACTGATGTTACGCGTTACGCATACCAAATAAGTTCATGCCAGACACTAGTTTCTGAAAAGAATTCATATCTTTGCAGTGACTATGAGTCAAAGTTCTACATGGTCAACGGCTTCAAAAGCAGAAGCAAAGCAGAAGTAAGCTTTTACTGTTTTGATGGCATTACCCAATTGGGTAATGCTCAGCCAGCTTTGACCAAACGTCATCTAGATTTTTCGATGCAATCCATCCCCTTATGGTGCCTAATCCACCTCGGAGTAGTGCTCATATATTAATACATTATATATAGTCTTTTTTGGGCTAGCTATCATCCCAGAAATTGCCTAAATAGGCCCGTAAATAACCTATTTTCGTCCAGCCACCCAAAAGCTGCAACAAACGAGTCACATGACCTCATCAAATGCGAACACAGAGGGATTAAAATGCCCCTACACTCTTACTGTACAGTAGCTTACTGGGTTTATTATCATAATCTCCACAACAGGTACTGGGGGTATTTAAATAATGCTACTGAAGCGGCTGCAACATCAACATAGTTACCCCCAGCATCATTGTCTAAAGCATGTGGACCATTGCATGCTACATGCGCTCTATCAACCTCGCGATCGACAATATATGCAAGTCATATTGGCAGTAGGTCCCGTCTTTGTGTGTGGGTCTAGGGTCATTTGAGAACAGAAAGATAGTGAGAACAGGACAAGACTGACACAGCATATCCAGAATTAATGTATACCTCTGGAGATGCTCTATCTGCATAGGGAAAAAAGAAATCCTTTCCCTCAACACACAGCGTAAAACCACTTCCTATACAAACCTGTAACCATGTGAACTATGCACAAACATTTTAAGAAACTTACCAGGTTCAATGTTTCGTGTTTGTATATTGGGGAGGTTCTCATTATCCATGTAATTATGAATAACAGACATAATATCGGTGGGTAGGACTGCCTGGGCAAGAGACCAGAAGACAGAGACTGCACCAATGATATCCCTATCATGGTCAATCATCTGCATTGCCGTGAGTTTCTTTGTAAAAGACTTTGCATGTTCAAAAACACGGCAGTTTTGAGCACCCATGTTGAGACCTGCCTGAGTCATTGTCCCTATATGACTGGGCTGCAGAAATTTTATTAGTATGATCCCCAGTTTTATATGATATCATAAAACAGACTCGGATGTTGCGCCGCAAGTGGGTTGCATCTTCAATAGACGCACGAAGGAACCGTGTCAATCCTTCAGCGAAAGGACCATCTTGCCCAACGCCATTGATAACCATCTTCTCGATGGTATAGTCTAAAGAGCATCAAAAAACATAGCTAATGATAATAATAGTTGCAGCTCACCATCGGGTGTTCCACTCAGTACGAGATGAGATTCTGCAGAGCTCAAGTTGCAGCCTACAATGTGACACATCATTGTCACATGACTTTTGGGATATCATTCTGACAGGAATTTTGAGGAGAATCCAAAGGAATTTTTGCCGAGGCCATTCGATGAGCCATTCACATCATATGATCACTTTGATCCATTCAAAGTCTGACATCCTTGTATCAACTCCAGACAGTTTTTCTGTCAGTGGTTCTAGGACATGTCTGTTATCATTATGAGCGGTCTTTTGATGCGAATCCTTGAATTGTGCAAGAATTATAGGATTTGAGTCACTGGTTCCCAAGATATCACAAGTTTAATATTTGACAGATGTTGGAGCAGTGTGTATATTCAGTGGTTGGCTCCCACAGGTGCCAGAGTCCTGTGCAGAGGCCTGTGGTCGTCAGAAAAGCCTCTGTCTAGTATGCTTTTTTATACCTACTCATGTAACAGTACATAGCTCTTCATGATCCGCTTAATTTATGGGCCTGGGGCCTGAGTTTTGGCTAACTTATTCATTACTGAGTGACAAAAGGCATAGGCCCAAAAACCTAGGCAAAACCCAGGCAGGTAGGTCATGACCTTGGGATTTATGTCATGACCTGGGAATTAGGTCAGGTTGGTCTTTTCCTGGGGTTGGTAGGTCATGGCCTGGGGTGAGATAGGATATGGCCTAGGTGGGGCAGGGCATGGTCTAGGTGAGGGAGGGCATGGTCTAGGTGAGGGAGGGTATGGTCTAGGAGGAGGAGGGTATGGTCTAGGAGGGGGAGGGTATGGTCTGGGAGGAGGAGGGTATGGTCTGGGAGGAGGAGGGTATGGTCTGGGAGGAGGAGGGTATGGTCTGGGAGGAGGAGGGTATGGTCTGGGAGGAGGAGGGTATGGTCTGGGAGGAGGAGGGTATGGTCTAGGAGGGGGAGATATAGTCTCAGAGGTGTAGGGTGAGAGTGGAGGATGGTGAGATAGAGAATATAAACAAGAATGAAATATCATAGAATAATGACTTGGACCATGCCCTGCCCCACCTAGGCCATATCCTATCTCACCCCAGGCCATGACCTACCAACCCCAGGAAAAGACCAACCTGACCTAGGTCATGACCTAATTCCCAGGTCATGACATAGCTGCCCGGGTTTTGCCTAGGTTTTTGGGGCTTTTTAGTAAGGTCAATGTAACAAAAGTGTAGACTAATAAGACCAAATATGTGGTTGCCTGAAGTGATGTTGAATGGCGCAATAGAGTCACTGAAATGATTTCTGTTATTGGTTCTGCCAGTGAACAAACAAGAAGAAAGGACACACTTCGATATATAACAGGGGAGTGGCCCAGACTTTAGACAAAGATCTCAAGAAGTCCATAACAGTAAGCAAGAGCGTGGTGCAGGAGGAGCAGTTTAAGATGAATTAACTGTATCTGGCCCATTTTTATAGCATCATTGCTCCTTTGTGTCGAATCTCCTTTGTAGTCTTCATGAGCGTTTGTAGAGCAGGTGGCGGGCCGTTGATCAAATGATCTATTACCGACCCGTTCCTCATTAGGTTTGGACAGGAAGAGCAAAGGTCTCTTCCTGATCTTTGTCATTACTACTGCAGCAACCTGGTTCAGGATCCATTCTCTGGGAGGGACTGAGCCTCTATTCTCTGGCTACTACTGGAACAATCTACAGGCCTGCCTTAGGATTCTGATTCAAGTAACAGCGGCCCTGACTTTCACCGCATACAGTTTGAAACTCAGAAAACAGGCTCAGGAATTGTACGCACCTCCCGCTCGTAATCTGAACAAAACTTATTCAACCTGCCTCCATGCAGTAGCTGGCTCGAGATCGAACAGAAACCCTGGCACTCCATCTCTGTTTCAATGTCTTGAGCCTCCGGGTGCGTAGCAAATGTTGTTAGCAGCCCTGCATACATACCTGGCTTGCTGCGCTACCAGTACTACCAGTAACTACAGTTCACTTTCTTCCTCTTCGGTCCCTTGTTTGTCAGACATTCCGGCTGTAGAAACCAAACTGGACTTGGAAGAAGCCTATCAAACAAAGTAATCATGTCTGTAGCAGAAAATACCAACGTCAATCCGTAGCACCAGCTCGTTAGTAAACATAGAGTCAGTTTCTGAGCTACTATCTTCTGTTACTATTTTTTTACTGGACCCTGAATTCACTCGCGAGGTGTTGGAAAATATTCGTTGAGTGGATCCGGATTCCGAGGATGCGACCGTGACAATAAGTGAGGACTCGGAGGAGAGACTCATAGCTTTGATAACCCAGACTAGATAAACGCATATGATATATCTATATCTATTTGGTAAGCATAATGAAGCCTCAGCAGGCCCCGAAGAATTTGGACTCATTAGGCCCTTAGACTGATCATTTTATCAATCAGCATTTAGATCATCACCATGTACCAGTAGTACTCACCATAGTTATTCAACCATGAATATTATTCGATTGAAATGTTGCTGGAGTTTGGCACCCCCTCTTCTCTTTTCTCTTACTTTAAGTTTGAGCAACCCATGGCCAGCGCGGCAAAGAAAAACGGCCGGAAGTCGTAACCAGAGGTGGGGTAAAGGGTCTAGCACCACTGGCGGAATAACTGACCCAAAGTCTAGCATCTGAAAGGGAAGTGATTGATGGAAGATTTCAAACAGTAAATTAGCTACTAACAGTAGGTGGTTTCATGTTTTACTGGTAGACTTGCAAGACATTGCAAGAGTTGTTGCTCGATCGATCGAAGTGGGGGTGCACATTTCATATCATAGCTTTAAGTATCAGGATCAGACAATCACGCCATAACCCATTGGCATCTACCTACGCGACCTCCTCCCTACAGTGTGTTGCGTACCATGCGTATATAATATATACCAGTTAGGATTTGGTTATGTTTAAATATTTCCGGCATGCCTGCTGACATCACTGACCCAAGAAGCTACTGACCTGAGAAGCTATTGACCCGAGAAGTTATTGACCCGAGAAGCTACTGACCCGAGAAGCTACGTACATTGTCCTCTGGACAAAGTTGAGGGCTTCTTGTTTCTTATCTTCCTGACTGAGAGCAGTGGTAGTGCTAAGTGCTACACACTATGCATACCCCGAGTTCTGTCACCAGCTACGTTAGTTCATCTTGCTTCCTGGAAGCGATGAATTTCAATAAGACCAACCATAAGCTCGTTTTTTGCGTCCTAGCTTCTCCTAGCTTCTACAACCTTCTACATATAGGTCAATATTAATACATGAATGAGGCGGTTCTTTCTAACTTCAGTCATCATGCTGAATGGTGTGCACCGCAAGCGCAAATTAAGGATGCAAACTTGGATTGATGCTACTTCCTCGCGGTTCCTTACACGGTGAATCAGCCTTGTGGGACATATATATATAGATTAATATGAACGGATTTACCTTTAAGAGCTATATACGGATTTTTTTGGGTAAGCAGTGCATAAGATGTAAACGAAAAGTGTTTGAGAACCAGTAGAGAAAATTCCTGCAAGGCGAGTACTCAACGACCATCACCCCGGCCTTCATTCCAACCTTTATTACAAGGAACTACTCCGAACCATCCCTCAAAGAGATCGGGGTGGAAAAGGAAGGAGTAGGGTTTTAAAGTGCGGTGCACAAACTGTTGGATAACCGACAACCACACTGCACTGAACCGCGGTGAGGGTAAATAAAGGTTGCACCGGTGCGGTTTGCGGTTCTTGGAAATTGAAGAATTTGCATAACTGAGCAAAACCGGTGGTAACCGGTACAATTTACATAATGAAAATAATTTATTAACTGTGTTTTTCAAGCCTGACTTTATGTATTGTAAAGTAGATGTGATCTGGTAATCAAATTTTTAATTGTATACAGCTCACAGGCGCCCATGTGCCACATTTGATTTGGGCGCCTGTGAGCTGTATACAATCAAAATCTTGATGACCACATCAAATTTACTTTATACTAATGTAAGAAGACCTTTATACACTGTTCATAAGTAGAGATTATCTTATTAGCTAACACTACAGGGTATATGATGTTTTGAAACTGGTATAACTGCTGTTTGCACCGGGTATTGCCAAACCGGTTCAAAACCGCATAACTGCACTGAACCGGCACCGGTGAGCTGGTTCTTATCAGTTCAGTTCAAGGTTTGCTGAAAGTTAAAAAATATACCACCGCTGCAGTTATCGGTTTGCCCAAAATGGCTGACAAAACCGAACCGCACCGCACTTTAAAACCCTAGGAAGGAGAGTGTGTCGACTACGGAATTTGGCGGGCCAGTTGAGAGGCTTGGAAGGTTCGGGAATAATTCCTACATCCTTCAAAGCACATTCGATACTCTCTTTTAAGAGATAGACTGGAACGGGAGTAAAATACCCAATGAATTTTTGACAGGTTGGACAAGCAGGATTCTTATTTTGGCACAGAAGATATGGCCACAAGCCAGCCTTGAAAAAAGATAAGAAAAACAATTTTCAGAGTTGCAATTACTCATGAATGAGGCTTGTTAAGAGTGGAGTGACAGATTGGGCACATGTAACTTTGAAGAAAGCCCTTTGTGTTGCTCCTTGAAGATCAAGCTGGAGTCGTTGTCTGCTAATTGTGTGCGTCTACAGCAATGGTAAGCCAGAAATTGAACTCGGTGACACAACGTACTGATATGGCAACGACGTCTAAGTCTGACAAGTCAGAAATGTATAGCACCTCCGGCTCGGATATTACCTGTCCAAAATCTTATGAGCACAGGAGCAAATCAGCCGTAAATATACTCACTGAAGAAGCAGACTTAGAGGACATATCAAAGCAAACGTCCGACAGTGGGAAGAGAGTCGTCCTCTCAGAGTCAAGCTCCGAGGAATGGGTGTAGTGCTGTAAACGATGTGATGCACCGCTTTTTCCGTACTTTCGTGTCATCGTCTTTGCGGGGGAATATGGGGGATAGTTTGCCAATTCTTGTACGGTGGTGGATCTGGGGGAGTGCTGTGCAGCCGGCATCTTGTTCTGTCACTTGCATGGATCCGCGGGACCCAACACGACAACCACTACGGCGACAACTTCTGCTTCCGCACGCGATATACCTCCGCATCTACGATCTTCTCACTCTGTGCCAGGGACTCATGTATGATGATACGGATGTTCTCGCCGGAGATTCTTTCACACTCAACTCCGTACCGGATGCACAACATTACGCGTATCCCTCTACAAGATCTGGATTAGACACATCCAAGATGAAGAGACATGATCCTATGTCTCAAGTTAACCGCCCAGAGAAGCCGGCGAGGCAAAACCTTCCACCGCAATCCACTTTACCACCCGTGCTACGACAACCAGAACAACCTGTACCGCAAGTCCGATTCGCGCCCGAGGCAACACCTATGGTACAACAACCAAGGAACAATATTCCACCACCAATGAATCCCATTAACCAACAACAAGGTTGGAAAGATTCGAGACCTGGAAATCCAAGGGGAGGTACAAAGGATGTAGAGATGAAAGATGGCAAGAAGAGATCCGCAAACAATCCACAGTATCATTTTACTTCAAAAGTTCAGGATTTAGCTGACACGCAGTCTATGTTTTCAAAAATAGGTGAACTAACCGTTGAAGTACCCTTCTTCGAACTTCTGGGTGCTAGTCCTCAGCTTTCTAAGCTCATGACGGAATACACCCAGACTAAACGTGAATACGGAGCGCCCAAAGAATCCAGAACTACTTCTACGGGATACGGCCATACTATGGAACCAATAACGTCTATTGAAGGTACTCTTGGAGCAGAATCTGTGGAGAGACACGCATATGTTGAATCCAATGAAACGGGAATCAACGACTTTGTCTTCAGGTGTTCTAACGCTGCTGCGCAATCCTCGCAACCCGTTTCTTTGCAATGACTGTAGGCGATATTCGAATTACTCTCAATGGTAACAAATATTTGGCTCCGGGTCCGAGCTCAATGTCGCAGGGTCTCACTTACCAGAATCTGCTTCTCTCCCTATGGACTTCGACGGCATGCGCTGGTCCCTAAGAGGCATCAACGGCGACTATGAATGCCTACGCGGATGCGCTATCGATGCCCCTATTTTAGGACAGCCCTTCCTTCAAGAATTTTCTGCTCAGATTGATTACGAATCCTTAATGCTGGTGCGCAGCAATCCCCGACCACCGGATATATGGCTGTCTACTAGTTGCTCCTTCTGTTTTTATTCACATTAATTCCCCCTAAGCATCATACTAGGCTGACAAGTTCTCAACTTGCTGGTGACTCAGCTAGTGATGTGCCGGCTACGGCTCAGGGCCGTTGAGCCCCCAAAGCCGGCCGTCTTTGAGCCTAGCCTGGCCCCAGCCGTCATAGGGCTCAGAAGGGCTCAAGGCCCGGCCCAGAATTCTCAAAGCCCTGGGCCGGGGCCTGAGCCGGAGCTCAGCGCAAAGCATTGAGCGGCATGTCAAATTAACTAGGCTGAAAATAGGCTCCATCAAGTGTCAAACAACATGTTCAATGTATGTGGCGAACAGCTGGTGAATGTATTGCACTGGCCTTACATATCCAAATCATCTCAAAAAGCAGGTGCATAACCTGCACTGATATGCTAACTCGGGGCTGCACACAAAAGTGAATGAAAGACTAAGTCCAACACACACCAACACACACACACTATGAATCAAGCACAAGTTCGGAGGGGTACACAAAAAGATATATAATTCAAAGTACAATCAACTTTAATAGATTTTCTTCACAAGTTCTATTGAACTTGGGCGTGATTTCTGTTCTTTGGACCTAATAACTTTACTTTGAGAGACACCTAATAGCTTTACTTATATTACTTCTTCTTGAATACAAGTCTAATTGCTTAATACTGTCTGTCTTTCTGTTACTAAGTCTAGTCTTTCAGAACTAATCACTAGAAGCACCTGAACACTACTAGCTGAGACTGTGAGCCAAAGCCAGAAGTGGGGGGTAAGAATGCTTGCTCCATTTCGTCAGGCATCCTTCCTTATATTCTAAATTTGATCAATTGCAATTATAAAGCATAAATGCTACACACGAGCACAGCGGGAATACATGTGCTCTTGTTATTCAATAGAAGCTCATGAAATTGTTATTTCACGCGCTGTCTTATATCTGCGGGACGCCGCGGCATGATCTTGGAATGATCCCGGAACCTCGGCATATCAATCTCCTCGGGGTCGGGGATACATTAATCTCCTCACATCAATTTCTGATGGGAAGTCCCCCTTGGGCCGTTTAACTTTGATACTTGTTCTGTCTATCTAGTAGTCTTCTAGTTTGCAATAAGATATCTTAGGATCGCTTCAACAGTCTGAATATTAGTCCTAATTGTAGTGGGTTTTAGTATTCATTGTATCATTATTAATTACAACCGTGTTCTGTTACCGAGACTTTTGATGTCATCAGTAATTAACATCTGTGTGTTTAATGTGACCACGCGGCACTGCCGCACTTATCAGAATACTTCGTACAGTGTATATGTCTTATACAATGTGACTTGGTGCCCAAAACGCGCATATATCGCATGTTTACGCCCAAATAATTGTGGGCCGTATCAGCACATACTCAGAAAGCAACCAGAAAATCAAAAGTATCATGTTGTAGGGTCCACCAAGGACAGGGAGCTTAGCGCCTCAAGCCTTGTCTCTTTAGCGCCTGGGCCCCGGCCTGAGCCTGAGCTGGCTTCGAGCCGGCCCTTCCTGGGGGCTGGGCCAGGCTCAGATTTTTGACGAGCCCTGGCTGGGGCTTTTGAGCCGGGCCCCAGCCGGCACAACACTAGACTCAGCTTCATACCAGCGTGTTTCCACGAGCTTATCTTAAACTCATTGGCGAATTATGCAGCTCAATGAAATGACAGACCAGTTCTAAGAGGAATAATGAGCTTTATGGTAACATCAATACTAGGGATCATCCGCGCTGTACCGCATAAATATTTCAGAAATGTCTTACAGACGATACAAGTGGAAAATACGGTATACGACCGTATCAAGGTCCGTATAATACAAGTATAATACATTGAATGTCTGAGGCCATAAAAATCACATCATATGATGAAAAACATGCCTCTGCATCTACAGGAAGAGAAGGCAGTAATCCTTACTGACTAAGACAGTAATTATGTATAGACACAGTAATTTGTAGTACTGTCTTTTGGAGGACAGTTGTATTTAATGTCAATGAGGACAGTTTAGCCTACTGTCCTTTTGTGGGGGCAGTAATATGTATGTACTGTCCATATTTTTGTGGTCAGTTATATGGAGTCCAATAGTTGTGTTATGTTTACTGTCTGGTCCGTTAATGATGAATGCAACTGTTGTCACCCGTACTAAGAGAGTTTAGCAAAATGTTGCGTAAGGGAAATGAGGAGTGTTACTGTAGGGCAAGTAATAAACTCCCGTGTTATTCAAACGCAGGTAGGAGGCGGGACGCGAACAGCCGTAGGCCGGAATGTAGGGCGGCCTGTACATGTGGGCAAAGTCCTAGGCGGGAATTGAGTACGAGTAACTGTTGTTGTAAAGGGGGAAAATTCAGATACAAGCTACGCTCATCCTCCAAGTGTGGGGACAAAAGCACACCAGAGGGTAGAGATGGGTAAAGCCCTGGGTCAAACAACCCGATGGAGTCTCATTCCATAAAACTAGGTACTTATATACCATACAATTGTATACTACACTACATAACGGAATTGACTTGCTTTAAGTCCAGGCAAGTCATTATGAGTCATTTAGAATCATTGCACAGTCATGCACAGTCAATGATGTTGTTGTAAAAGGGGGAAAAACTCAAATACAAGCTACGCTCATCCTCCAAATGTGGGGACAAAAGCACACCAGAGGGTAGAGATGGGTAAAGCCCTGGGTCAACAACCCGATGGAGTCTCATTCCATAAAACTAGGTACTTATATACTATACAATTGTATACTACACTACATAAGGGAATTGACTTGCTTTAAGTCCAGGCAAGTCATGTAAAGTCATTATGAGTCATTTAGAATCATTGCACAGTCAATGACTCAATGCACAGTAACTATGTACTACAAATGAGTCAATGCAATATTGACACACTATGACTCCAGTCCATATGAGTCAGTCCAGGTTTGTACACGGAGGCACTTGCAAATATTCCAATCCAAATTCCTACAAATGACTCAATGCACAGTAACTATGTACTACAAATGAGTCAATGCAACATTGACACATTATGACTCCAGTTCATATGAGTCAGTCCAGGTTTTGTACACGGAGGCACTTGCAAATCTGCCTATCCATAAATTCCTACAGTAACCGGAGTAGGAGAGGAAGTGTAGGGGTGGCGAGAAGTATGACGAGTGCGTGAGAAACAACTGGAGCACGTATGCATAAAAGAAGGCGACGAGGCTCCAGCGGCCAGCGGGTGCAGAAGAAGCATGAAAATGTAAGCGAATAGTAGTCGAGGAGTCGTATCCAGTCTCTGATGGCCTAAAACTCATAAACTGTAAACTGGAACTAAAATGAACTAACTATCTAGGTGTTACTTACTTTAAATACTGGGCCCGTATGCTAGCTACTATTTCCCATTACTCCACTTGCCGTCTGTATGCCAAGCGTCAGCACGCCATGAGTGCCGTTCTTAAACTTGATCTGTAGATTTGGCGAAGGTATGACTTGCTTTGGCGCCTCCATATCGCCAATAGAAAATACCGCCCTGTCGATAGCAATTTTACTGAAAACTGTTCAAGACCACGACACTGTCACTATTCTAATATCAGTTATACTAGACATACTTAGACCTATGGCACTCTACTAGTAGCATGCAATGCCAAATATGTTAAATTGGATGGACAGGAAGATAGCCAATAACTCAAAAAACAATGAGTCCAAGGATTGAACTACAGCAGTAGTACTAGAGAACAGTCTGGGTCGGCGTTGATCACAACCAAGCGGCACTACCGCTACACTATATTGTATAATGCATATAAGTATCTACAAAGAACATACATCAAGAGTTGATCAAGTACAAGTGAACAGAAGCAATAAGTATTTAAGGTGCCTTGACAAGCGAGCTGTAGGCCACATGGATTATCTCGTTGTTGTGTGTGAGGGAGGGAGATACTGGTGGACCGTTTTTGTAGGATACATGTAAACTGCTTGTTTAGTCAGTCTTCTACTCGAAATTTTAAAAAATCGGAGTGTGATTACACCAGCTGAATGGTAATCTTGAAGTGGTTCAAAAGGATGTGACCATGGACAAAAGAGACTTAGACTTGTCGAATTTCAACCGCGACACAGCCACATTTAACATGGCGGCCTAACATCAGGTCTGAGATCTGGCGACAGTACAACCGGGCGACTGCCTATCCATAATAAGTGGGATAAGACTGAGATAAGATAAGATAGTGATACTACAGAGCTGAGAAACAGCCAACACAGTAGGTTTGCGAAAGCACATGCTGTGGCATCTAATGGTGAGCACCAAACACTCCAAAAGTGGACAAATTTCTACCGAGCAGAAAAGGACACTGATAGAAGCATATCAAATCGAGATGGGGATACCACCAAATGGACTAACCGGCATGGCGGCTGAACATCAGGTGGGAAAGAAATACCCAATCTGGCGGTTTTGGAAGAATCCAGCACTCATTTGACACCTACAAGACCCTCCCTTCCCTTTGGTCAGAGTCGTGGATGAGGCAACCACTGCAAGCTCTACATATGGCAGGATGGTAACATCAGGAAAAGTGTTTTTTTCCTAGGGGACCAAGGGTGGCCTAAGGACAACTAGGTGACCTATGAATCCTATGTCATCCTAGGATTTGGTACTTGTCTTAAGGAACTCACAGTTTCCCAGGATTCCCTAGGAAGTCCTATGAAGACCAGGGCAAAACTGTGTTTTCCTTAGTTTTCCCTGGTTTTCCCCAAGTTGTCCTGGAATTGTCCTGAGGTATCCTAGGAAATCCTAGGAAATCCTGGGAAATCCTGGGAAGCTGTGAGTCCCTTAAGACAAGTGCCAAATCCTAGGATGACATAGGATTCATAGGTCACCTAGTTGTCCTTAGGCCACCCTTGGGCTCCTAGGAAAAAAACACTTTTCCTGATGTAACAAACAAATGCATCCAACACTAATGGTTTCTATTACAGATCCCGGAAATCCACGAAACACTACGGCTATACAAATGGGAGAACCTCCTAAGGGGGTATCTTTCATTGAAGAAGTTGAGGAATCGGATTTTCGAGATTCAAATCAGGAAAAGTACATAATGCCCAGGCAAACCTAGAATATCCTGGGGCAGCCCAGGAATTGTGCAAATTCCTAGGTTGCCTCAGTGTCTCTGAAAGGCTCTGGTTGACCCAAGTCACCAGGGAAACCCAGGTTTCAGGCCATATCCTAGGCTTCCTGGGTCATCTTTGGGCTGTCCTCAGGTTGACCTGGGCTGCCCTGGCTGTCCCTGAGTGTCCCTGAGGTTAAAGTCATAAAATCACTAAGAAGATGACAGTCAAAAGTATGACTCATTAGATGTACTAGTGCTATGACAAATCAAAACTGACTCCATCTCACTCGATTTTTATGATCAAAGGCTCGTTTAGAATCGCCTATGGTCCTCTACACGCTTCGTAACTTTTAGGGCATCATTCTCTATGTCCATTACCTCCTCCTCCTCACCCAGACCCAAAAGTGAGTTTTATTCATATTTCTATCATTTCTCACTTAGTGATGTGCGGGCTGGGGCCGGGCTCAGGAGCCGCGGCCAAGGCCCACTCAGCCCCGGCCAGGGCTGACAAAAATCCTGAGCCCGGCCTTGCCACAGGGCCAAGGCCGGCCAGGGCTGGGCTCAGGCTCAGGCCGCGGCTCAATGCTTTGTCCTTTTTGTTGATGTATCAGTCAAAAACAAGTACATTGTGGTGAATATTAGTGAGTAATTCACTCGCAAATATACCAAATATACCACTAAAGTCATACACCTTACAACCATGGCAATATAAGCTCACGGATGGTCACACAAAGTGGCATGTGTTACATCAAAATCCAATATACACTTGTGATTATCTAGTTTGAGCCCATGTATGGCTAGAATAGTCAAATAGACCCAGGATCAATAGAACCTAGAAGGTTTGTGTCCTACCTTGGGCAACATAATCTCTAAATTCACTCATTAATCCCAGTGCTGAAGGCCCCGGCTCAAGCCCCGGCCGAGGGCTCAGACAAATCTTCAGCCCTGCTTGAGCCTTGCCAAGGTCAGGTCGGGCTGGGGCTCAGTAGGGCCGGGCTCGGAGGGCTCAAGGGCTCTGAGCCCTGGCCCGCACATCACTATTCTCACTCAATTTTTACAATCCAGGGCATGTTTAGAATCGTTTAGAATGGTCTATCAGTCGTCTCTATACTCCATAAGTTTTGGGTTACCCTCCTCTCCTTCCCTTGCAGTATATTAAAGTTAGTAGTGTAATATGTACTAATATGAGGTTGCTAAATACATATACAAACAATTTTCTGCTTCTCATTGATAACATGTATTGAACATTCCAAGAATAATGATTTCTGAACTGGTGCTTTTTGCTTCAGAAGTTCTGGACAGACCCCAGGGAGCCCCAGGAAAGCTCAGGGGCATCCAGGAACATTCAGGATTCCCCAATTTAACTTAAGGCTCCCTAGGATTTGGGGGGTAGGCCCTGGCACCCTGGAAGTACCTGTGGTCTTGGGGTGCACTGGGGCCCCTGGTTACACTAAGGCCATCTTGGGCCAATCTATGGTTGCCTGGGCCATAGGGGCTTTTTCCTGATAGGCTTAGGGAGTGATTCCTTGACCTTCCGCACTTCCTATCCCGTTCTAGAAAGGTCCTTTGAAGCCCTAATGGGCAACGCTGAGTATTCGGATTTTGATTCTCTTTTTGATATTATTCCTCCTTCAGACTATGATTCTCTTATTTATTCTTACATTTCAATGATGAGTATTAACCCAACATCAGTTTTATCTTCCCCGACTAATCGAGCACCGAATGACGAATATTTTTCCAGATTTACATATACTGGCACTAGCAGTAAACCGGCAAAGACTCCAAAGAAGAAGTACAAGCCTGTCAACCGCAAAGTTAGACCAGTCCCGACTTATTTCCCTTACCCTCAAGCTCAACAGTTCAAACCTATACCTCCGGCCATCCCTTTAACGTTCCCTACACATCCACCTGACTATCACACATTTGATTTCTCAGGGCGAGTTACACTCGATCGGCTGGAGGACATGCTCCAGAAGATTGAACTCAGTGCGCTGTCATCAGATGAAGTTAATCTGATTGCTTTTGTTGTAGTAAACCGAGGTATGGCCTTCGCCTGGACTTACGCCGAGAAAGGCGACTTCTCTCGAGAGTACTACCTGGATTATGAGATTCCAACTATCAAACATATACCATGGCAATCAAGACCAATACCTATTCCACGAGCTATTCAAGACAATGCTATAGCAGTTATCCGTGACAATGAGCTGCGGGATGCTTTGAACCAACTACGTCAAGTTATAGATCATCTCTTTTTGCAGTACTAAGCGAAGAAACCTGGATCAGTACCGCCTGTTTGTCTAGTGATTGATATCCAGCCACTCAACGCAGTCACTATCCGTGACTCTTCTCTAGTTCCTAACATCGGAGAATTTGCTGAGTCCTTCCTCGGTTATTCATCTTACGGACTCTTTGATTTGTTTTCAGGATTTGATGCTTGTTGTGTTGCTGTCAATTCACGCCCCCTTCAGGCTTTTCATTCACCAGATGGACCGAAACAGCAAACCACGCTCGTACAAGGTTTTACTAACAGTATGCAGGAATTCCAACGTCGAGTCAAGCATGGAATTCGAGATATCTCACCCAAGATTGCAGACAACTTTGTCAATGACTGTGGCGTGAAAGGACCACAATCGAGGTATGGTGATATGGCGATAGTGGCGAATCCAAGAATTCGACAGTTTGTGTTTGAATATGTTCAGAATCTTGACAAGTTTTTAGGCACACTTGAAAACGTCGGAATGACTGCATCTGGTAAGAAAGTTGTCTTATTTGTAGGGTTTGAAGGTCCAATCCAATTCAGTTTATTTACCAAAAATTCAATGAATCATGAATTGGACCAGTCCATGAAAAATATAAATCTGTATGAACCATGAACCTGCACTGATTGCACTGGTCCACTGGTCCAATTCTTCCTGGTTCATGCAGTTTAAATCAGTGCAAATTTAAAGTGGTGCAGACTGGTTTAAACTGATTCAAACTGCACATGCATGAAAGATATTTAGATATGTAACAAGTGAGACCATGTAAGAAACTACTATAAAACAATATAAAACATTCAATATATGCTCTAAGCTGCCTTACACTGCTCTTTTACCATGCAGAAATGCTTTCCAGGTTTGGCAGTCATTGGTCATCTGTTAAAACAGACCATGGATAGAGTATTGTATCATGTCAGGCTCTCAGACTTGTTCCTTGGTACTGTTCAATAGGTTATGAGTAGTCTTTCCAGTCTTGTATTAGCTTATTGCTTGAGACCATTAGAAAATATAAATTTTATTGATCAAAATTGGAGAAAATATACTCATTTATCTAAATTATTTTTGCTATGTGGCTGTACTGGTTTAGACCGGTTTAAACTGATTCTTTGTGGTTCACTTTTTTTCTGAGATTTTGATGAACCATGAACTGGACCAGGTTTAAATCATGGACCGGTCCATCTATCATCAGTTCATTTTGCGGTTCAGTTCAGTGCAATTCATCAGTTTTTTGCATATATCCAGAACGCCTACAGACTCCAAAGGAATGCTTACGCTTCAAGAAGAAGTCACAGAGATTTTGTTGGAGATATTGATGTCAGGTGAGCAATCGGTATTGCTCGCCGAAGTTTCTCCTGTGGAGCCGTTAGTTTTATTTTGTGTTTTATCTTATATTTTCCCGTATATTCTCCGTAGCTGTAGTATTTAAACTCGCTTAGAATGTTATATTTCCCCTGCGCGTTTGCTAGGGCTTACTTGCTATAGACCGGAGTGAACTTAGAGCTTATTCGACGTCTTGCTTAATTCACTCCAACAGATTTTTCCTCCAAGGCGGACACTTGTGGTTGGCTCCAAAAGCCAAGTTGGATCGACTTCCCCAGCTAGTAGTTGAAGCCTCGGCAAAGCGAATCTCTCGCTCTCAATAATTCTCCGAAATAGCCAGACTGTCCAAATGTTCCACAAGAAGGCCATCAGCTTCTTGCTTGAATTCAACATGGTAGTCGAAACCCATATCCTCTGCGGCCTCAACTCCACTGCCGAGGACATGAACTACTTGATACATGCAAATATCCTCCTCAGATGGCCCCAACTCGGGCAGGTTATCACTGTTGGGGACGCCAACAATACTGCGCTCCCATACTACAAAAAGGCGACAAAGTTGATCTTTTCTCATTTGAAGTTGATATTTAAAATTGGCTCCTAAGTCTAGAAGAACTGTTAGAATGAGAGAACTTAAGTAATGACGTTGACTTGCCTTTGTCCATTGATGCATGGACAACTCGCCATTCCTTGTTGAACCACTCCTCCATGGTGTTGCGCTCCGCCAGTATGCGGACCCAGTCTTCATGACAGCGGTCACGATCTAATAGCGCATGGATAGCCTTCCGCACCATGTCGTTGCTCAACCAAAGCGGATGAACTGTCTCATCCTCCTCCTCATATCCCAAACCAATGTCTAACCAGATATTGTTGTCAACATCAAGGTCAAATAGCCCCTCCATCTCAATCTTCAGTGGAGCAACTGAGATTCTGGGTGCCTTTTCTGTTTGATAAGCCTTTGCATGTCTGCGCAAAGCTTATTATGCCAATGTGCAAGGTCGGCAATAGCAGGATCCCTCCGTTTGACCAAATCTTGAGTGTGTTTGTTAATCCGTTGTTCTACAGTGAATTTAAACGCAATGAGAGGCAAATTCATTCAATGATAGTGTACCACTTCTTTGTTTTTGATAAGATTGTTCTAAATGATCCAGGTCAAACTTACGGTTCTCTGATACAAGTGTTGAGCGCACAGGCATTCATTTTCTTTGTGAGAAAAGGCCTCTTCAGGAGATGCCAAAGTTCCTGTGTTGCGGTAATCCCCATGGTACTCTCCTTTCCTTCTTTGTTACCTTTGCCCTGGCTTTGGTCAGAACATTTAGTGCTGCTTCCAGCACAAGTTCGGCCATTGCTATCTCCCAAAGCTCACACAAAACATTGATGATCCTTCTCCTAAGTTCATCGACATGTGCTTTCACTGCATCCCAATTGTGCAATTGTATTGCTTCCTCAACAGTGGACTTTGCTTCATTTTTTCTCTGGCCTGATATAGAAGTGAATGTAAATGAATTGCAGTAGTAACATTAAGATGAAAGACTTACATGGCAATAGCTTTGTCTGGGCTTTTACCTGGGCCTCCCATTTGTGACAAAGCATGTCTTCTGGAAAACCACATTCCAGAAGATTTTTTCCAGCTTCTATCAATTTCCCTTCACAAGCGTGTGTTCTCCGACAAAGCCAAGTACCTAACTTGAATAAGTTCGGTTTGTCATTGAACTCAAATTGGATATCGAGGTTGAACATCCGGACATAGTACTATGGGGGATTAGTTGATTAGTTGACTCGATTGAGGATAAAACAAAACTCACTCCTGCTACACAACCATGGGCAATCAAATGGCTGAGAGCATGCCAAATAGTGATGTGCCGGCTACGGCTCAGGGCCGTTGAGCCCCCGAAGCCGGCCGTCTTTGAGCCTAACCTGGCCCCAGCCGTCATAGGGCTCAGAAGTCAGAATTCTCAAAGCCCTGGGCCGGGGCCTGAGCCGGAGCTCAGCGCTTAATGAAGCATTGAGCAGCACGTCAAAATACACTGTGCAGCAGCACATGTATCATCACTTATGGCCAATTTTGCTCCAGAGGTATTAACCAGGCTAAAAAAAGGCTTTGTTAGTGTCAAACAATTTGTTCAACCTACTGATGAATGCAAGGATGAATGTATTCCATTGACCTTCTACAATTCAAATCATCTCAAAAAGCAGGTGCATAACCTGCACACACTCAGAAAGCAACCAGAAAACCAAAAGTATCATGTTATAGAGTCCACCAAGGACAGGGAGCTTAGCACCTCAAGACATGTCTCTTTAGTGCCTGGGCCCCGGCCTGAGCCGGCCCTTCCTGGGGGCTAGGGCCCGGCTCAGATTTTTGACGAGCCCTGGCCGGGGCTTTTGAGCCGTAGCCGGGGCTTCTGAGCCGGGCCCCAGCCGGCACAACACTAATGCCAAAGATGTTCCACCCCTTTGCCATTGCATAACCCATACCCAAGACATTTGAAACTATCTGGCATGGCCATTGGTTTCCAAAAGCATGGAAAATTGAGACCACAAAAGTCATATGATTCATGTAGGATTTGAGAAAGCCCCACTTGTCGCAGCTCCGGTGCAACTGGCAGCCAATGTCGTATAGTAGGCAGACAAAAAAATCTGGTGGGAGGTGCTCAAACAACTTCCCTAGAAGCACTAACACATAGTGCTGTCCTTCTCCAGCAGTTGTCATGTTCATGCTGAACAAAGGACAATCATGTGGGCAGAGAAGCGTCATATTGGCGGTAACATCAAAGAATTGGGTACTGCCCTTGGTTTGTGTTTCATCCGCAGCAGTGAAGCTGGCCAGACAACCATCAAGGACTGACTTTGGTACTTGCAGATGGCCCTCGAGATGGTCATCCACCTCTTTGGAGCCTTCTTTGGCCTCTTTGGTCTTTACACCCTATGCTGTACCCGTAACACAATGTAAGTTAGCTGTGGCCATGCCCTGCATTCCAATGGAGGAACAACTTAACTATAATAGAATAGATGTACAGTAGGTACCTAAAGCAAGATTGAAGCAGGTATATATATAGCCTATTCTCATGCTGCTGTCCCAATCCGCTGTCGACAGGTCACCTGACCGAGGATGCCACTGATGACCGCTTTGCTCATTTCCCAACTGATCTTTGATATCTTTGGCGTCCGGCAAAGTCCTTTGATGCTTCTTCAACTCCCGGGTCTGATGCTCAACCTGAGATAGGGTATGGCCCATCTTGGCTGACCCTTTTGAGCGAGTCCGGCGGGGATTATCAGGCGGTGATGGCGAAATTTGGTCAGTGCGTTTGGTCATAGTGCCTGTGGTCAGAGAGCTGTAGAATGTCAGAATATCAAGCAATGCAAATATATAATCACCAAAAATAGATAAACAGTAAGCATGGGACTTGGAGATGCCCTGTCAAAACTGCCATAGTTTAACATCATTGGGGACACATTCATGGTTCATTGTTCATTGTTTGCCAATTTCTGAGATTTACTTATATGGCAGGGCAAAGCGTGATCTACTTGATTTCCTAAAGGAACAGCAATACATTGAGACTACAGGTGCCAAGAGCGCAAAATGCAATTTTAATCACCATAACTTTATAAATGTGAAGTACTTGGAGCATATGGAAGTAAACTACATTCTTCACTTGAAGACTACAATATTGAAGCTTATGCTAACACAAATCTCAGATACTAAGGCAAACTACAGAACTTGGTTGATTATTTGGCGTGAAGATGAATACCACAATAGCGGCGAGCTTCAATGCAAATTGACTTGGTAACAAACTTAACCACTCAGAGAATACCTTGTAGAAAAACTAGAAGAAAACCACCAAAAAAGATGTTGTCAAAGAGCAAAGGAACAGGAGTCAAACACGTTCTTCATATATGAGGCTTATCCACAATATTGCGAGAGGATTGCATGTTCTGAACGTCAAGCCATGTCAAATGTTTTGGAATTTGTGAAGGTACATGATTCTGTATACTTCCACGTATGGAAAGTTAACTTTTTTTCTATTACAGCATATGCAACAACGACACATTGTGGGGTGTGATTTCTTGGATCTCAAAGAACAGGTGGCAGATGAGGATGGTGAGGACAAGAATGTGGACAATGAAGATCTGAGTTCTTCCAAGATGACGACATTGAATCTTCCTCACACAAGCATCTTGTTGGACCTCCCTCTTTCTCAAGTACCAAAGTTCTGATTTTTCAACACATCTTCAAACAATACGAAAAGCAGCCTCCTTCCTCCCTGAATCCCCAATCGGCTGCTGCTACTTCATTCATGAGTCCCCAACCTTCCCCTGCCACTTCCTCCCAAGCCCAAGATTCACACTTATCCCTCTCCACTTCCGTTTCTCCTTCAGCCATTTCACCTCCTGCATGCTGGACTTTGCTCCATTCATTTGCCTTGTCTGAGATGAGCACCATCCAGGTGGAACACCACCCAATGCAGCTGTACTATTTAAATACCCTTGACATGAAGGCGAATTCCAAGGGTAGGGAGACTTTCTGAAGGCCTCTGCAAACAACAGATCCATTCTGACAAGTAGAGAGTACAGCTCTGAATCACCTATGGTGTACATGATGAGAGGGCGTTACTGTGGCTAAGCGGAAAGTGTGAGAAATGGCCCATAAACAGCCAAACCATCAACACCTACCACTAAACTACAATAAAGACTCTAAGTTCAGAGGGGGGATGTGAAATTACAAAGAGTTGAACTTTGAAATGAAAGGTGAATGCAAGAACTAAGGTAAAAGGGGGGGGAGAGGTGGAAGGCTATATAATACAAGAAAGCACTGACCAGAGGTTGTCTACCCAGACAGAGCTCTGACTGCAGCCTAACTACAATACTTTACTGGACTGAACTTTACTAAACTTGAAACAAAACAAACAAAACTAATAATACAACTGTGTGAAGTGAGGAGGAAATCCCTGCCTCTAATGTGAGGGGGAATCTAAACCTGGGGATCAACTATCAATCTGAGCTACATTATATAGAGCAGGAGCGCGGCTGTGTAGTATGCACAGACCACTTAAGGGTGTGTCAAACTACTCTCTAGCTTCTAACGAGCCGAGTTTCATGTTTCTATTATATTTCAATTCAAATTTCAAATCAACACTCCGAAATTGGAGATTATCACTCTTCCCTGTACTTGGGAAGGGACAACAAGCTTCTATAAATGCTCGTACTCGGTTATAGCGATGCTAGAGGGTCTAGGGACACTGTCCTATCTCGAAAGTACCACAGAGGATGCAGGGGAAGGGCGGTTTTAGCTCATGTTCGGCTTAAACAAATAGTGACCTAATTTCGGAGTTATAGCAAGATCTCCGTATTTCAACCACTTCCGGACATCGGCACGACTCGGGACTTCGGATTTGGACTCTCTAGTATATCTATTGAGTTCTCCAAATGCCGCCGCAATCATATTTCGCATGCGTGACACCTTTCTAAAGAGGTTCTCTTCTAATCCCAATATTATAAGTAGTAATGGATACAGCCTTCATAACTCGTGAAGTGGTGCTGCACAAATGCTACAAATATTACTGGGAGTGCTTCTAGTGTATTCCCATTGAATAGACCTCAGGGAACCAAATATACATAACAAACTCCTTTTCTTTCAGAGTTGTCAAGCAGGGGATGAATTAACATATAGTGAGAAGTGCATATATCACAATTCTGAGCAAATAGAGGTTGGAGGAGCTTGTATTACATTGGATACAAGCGAAACACATTGATACACAAGGTCCAGACCATAGTCTCTTGCATGCTTTAGCAGATGGAGCACTGCATACTGATCAATCCTTCTGGATATGTGAATTGTAGAGACAAGACAGATACATATGAGACTACAGGGTTTGAGGGTGGGTTTCAGTAACTAGAGATCATGGGTAGCACTCCCAATGACTTCCAGATACTATGTACACTGCAGAAATGCCAAAAAAACAGTATTCTAGGGCCAAAAGGGTTTTGGGCATATCAATGATCGCTCTCTGCTTGTCACAGCTCTGGCATAACTATAATGCCTCACTCCTGCATTGCTTGTACAAGCTGAATCCCAGCTTCAAGACCCACTTTTTCCCTTGTCAATAACTTCATTCACTGCTGAGCTATTCACATTTCAAGTTAGCTAACAGAAACGTGCAAGTGGGACATCATTGTTCCACTTATCCTAGGACATTTGGGGTGTCATTCTCATCGTAGTTTCGAGGGGAATCCAACAGTACCACTCCCAAAATATTCTGAGAAGAATCTCCCAAGATATGACCTGTTTGATGAGCTTAAAGCTGTACGACCTTGCAGCAGTGCTGCACTTTTTGCTCAACAACAGTTATAGGTCATATCTGGTATCATTATGAGCGCATTTTTAATACGAATCCAACGGCCTAACAACCTAAGGATTCTGCCATCGTTCCAAAGATATCACAAGTTCAAGTTTTGACAGATGTTGGGGCAGTGTGTATGTTCAGTGGCTGGTTCCCACAGGTGCCAGGGACCTGTGCAGAGGCCTGTGGTCGCCAGAATAGCCTCTGAGTCGAATCATTGCTCCTTCCTTCCCTTCCCCCATCATCTTGCTTGCCTCCGGTGGCTGATAAGGACATCTGTCCCCTTTCCACAGCTCTGATAGCTCAAACATCACATTTATAGACAATCCTTAAATCTATACAAGTACTAGCTCTGCATACAGTGCTTTAGATACAAGGATTAGGTATGCATTTTGAGTCTTTCACTGATCTTACACTGAACAGAGCCTATAACACATCCATACAGATCTATACACCTATACTGCCTCTTAAATCAATCTAGCTGTTAGATCTTTGGATATCAAGGCTCTCAGTGTGTACAGATCAGGGCTGATGCCTGTAGAAGTATACTAATTGTTATCTGGCTGCTATACTGGCTCTCCTCTCAGCTCAGATCTTTACTGATCCTCTGCCTCAGTCATACTTTGCCTCATCATTAAGGACAAGTATGTTGACTTTGAAAAGATCCATGCTGCCATTAATGGGTTCAGTTATCTCTATGAAGATAGTAGAGATTTTGGGAAGGAATTCAAGCTGGTTCACAAGGACCATGCTATCAGAAGTCTGCCAGTTACTACTGAGTCACAGTGGATTAAAGTCTTTCAATCTTGGCTGGTGCCTCTGCTCAAGATCTATCCTCATAGGCAGACTGAGCTCAATATCTACAAGACTCAGATTCAGGAACTTTTCAGAGTCACTCCAAATGATCCTTCCATGGGTATCAGAGTAGATAGAGAGGCTAGACAAAAGGCCTCTAATACTCCTTTTGACCTGGGGGCCTCTAAGAACCTTAGGCTTCTCACTCTCAAAGAAATGTTCTCTTGTTCTTCTAAGAAAAGACCTGTTCCTGGATCATCTTCTTCTTCATCTAGGCCAAGTTCTAAGAGATCTGATACACCATGTATCCTCTGGAATGATGACAGGTGTGCAGAGCCTTGTCTCAACAACAGGAAGCATGGTTTTTGCAGTGAATGTGGTGAGGCTCACAGAGCCATTGACCACTCCTCCTGCTACAGTAAACTCACTACAAGATGTCGAAACCAGAGTAAAAACCTCTTCAAGGGCCTAAATCACTCAAAGGGCCATCAGATAGCTACTTAGACTCTGGTCCAAGGTTTAGAAGGGGCTATTTATGGTCTTCTTCATCATTATCTTCAGATATAATTCCGCCAAGCATCTCTTCTTCTTACACTGCACTTCCTCTGCCTACACCTCCTAAACATCTCTTAAACAATCCTCAGATTCAATCCACTCTTAAAGCCATGGCATCATATATTAAAGTGGAGACTCCATTCAATGTGGACCGCTTAGAGCTTCTACTATCCTCTCATCCTAATCAGCCATTTGTTAGATCAGTTGTGCAATCTCTGAGAGAGGGCTTTTGGCCATTTTATGATGCTGAATGGGAAGATGAATCTAAACAGAGAATTGAGAACTATGTCTCTGAACCTGAAGATGTGGCTGCTTTGAGAGCCCACAGAGATGAGGAAATTGCAGCTGTGAAGTGGTCAAAAGCTTTACCAGAAGACTTTGTTCTTCTACCTGGAATGAGAGTTTCACCAATGTTTGTAGTTTGGCAGAAGGGAAACCACTAGTTGTAATGGACCAAACTAGCCCTGGTTTGAATGACAACATTCCCAGATCTGAGGGGAAGGTCAAATATGATGACATGCACACCTTTGGTCAAATCATTAATGATGTGCTGAAAGAACATCCCAATGAAGAGCTCATTCTCTTTAAAAGTGATGTTTCCAAGGCTTTCCTAAATCTCCCTGGCCATCCACTTTGGCAACTCTGTCAAGTAGTTTCTGTAGATGGAAGATATCACATTGTGCGCCGTCTGGTGTTTGGAACTCGAACCTCGCCTCGCTGTTGGTGCAGTTTATCTGCTCTACTCTGCTGGTTTGGTTCTGTTAAGCTGGGAATTGTTGGCCTGCATGTCTACATGGATGATTTCTCTGGGTAGGACTATAAGAGAAATCTGGTTATGTTCCACAATCAACTTCAACCTCAGAGACAAGTCCAGCTTTTGGTCTTCTGGGATATGATTTGCTGTCCCTATGAAGATAGAAAGCAGGAAGCTGGAGTCACTCTAAAAATCATTGGCTTCTGGCTTGATATTATGAAGGGATCTATTTCACTCACAGCAGAGTCCATTCAGATTCTGATTGCAGACATCACCAAATTCCTAGCTTCACCACAGAGAAAATGCTTTGAGAGATTGGCAGAGACTGTCTGGTTCTCTCAATTGGTCTCTCAATGTCCTACCATGGGCCAGGCCAGCCCTGACTGAGATGTACAGGAAAATGAGTGGCAAAACTCTTCAATTTCGCTCCATTCCTATTAATGGTGAAGTCATGAGAGATCTGACTTGGTTCTCTGAATTGCTTCAGACTGCCATTGGGATCCGCTTTGTGGATTCACAGGCTTGGAAGGACTCTGAGGCTGAATTTATAGGCTGGACTGATGGTAGCAATGTTGGTCTTTCTTATGTCTATGCTGGAAATGGCTTTTGTTATAAAGTCCATCCTGGAGAAGGCAAAGACAAAGTGGATATCTTTTTCAGAGAACTTCTTGCCATTCTATGCCTTCTTCATCATGTAGCACATAAGGCCACTCCACCTCACCTCATCCTCATTCATGCTGATAGCCTTGACTCTGTTGAGGTTCTCAACTCACTCTCAGCTAGATAATCATCCCACAATGCTATTCTCCTGGCTATTGCTGGTATTGTTCTCAACACTGGAATAGATATTTGAGTGAGACATATTGCTGGAAAGTCTAACATTAGAGCAGACTTATTGTCCCACTTTTTGTTGCATGATTACAAGCTTCAATTCCCTGCAGATCGCATCCGCCTTTTTGAGCCCCCAAGAGAGCTACTGCCGGCGCGATGGAGAGAGTCCTTTTAGAGGCACTTGGTGAGCAGAGTGGTCATAAAAACCGCTCTGTTTGCCCCCCAATGGATTTGAGAAAACTGGATGATCTCGTTAAGTTTCTCCAATCTCATGCCATTGAAAAGTCAACTAAAAACAACTACTCTACTGGTGCTAGAGACTATATTCATTTTTGCACCTCTCATAGCCTCTCTTTAGACCCAACTCCATCTACTCTATCCCGCTACATTGCCTCTGGCCCCAAGTATCTCACTGGGGCAAGACACTATCTTAAACAGCTCTATCCAAACTTTGATGAATCTAGATCCAATCCTCTGGTTCAAGCAACCATCAGAGGATCAAAAAAGGTTTGAGCTGATCCTGTAAAGTGCAAGCCTCCTTTGCGTACTTCACACATGCTGCAGTTTTATGAACTCAGACACCTCTCCTACAACCATCTCCTATCATTAGCTGTGCTTTTTATGGCTTTCATGGGATTGGAGAGCTCACTATTCCCAATCAGAAGTCACTGTTTGATTGGAAGAAAATAATTAAAAGAGCTTCTTTAAAGCTTGAGTTGGCACAAGCTGGCTATCATCTGCCTTATCACAAGAGTGATCCTTTCTATCATGGAACAGATATTCTCTTCTGTTCTCAGAAATTTGCTAACCCTGTCTCACTCTTAAAGCAGTACACCAGTGCTAGAGAAAAGCTTCATGGAGCTAGGCCTGCCTTGTTCATTTGTGAGGATGGTTCATTACCAGACCGTGCTTGGTTTGAGTCTATGAACCAGGGAGATATTTAATATCCTCCTGTAACATTTGGGGGACAGTAACTTACTGGGGATATTTAAATAGTACAGCTGCATCGGGTGGGAACGGGGCATGCGCGAGATCCTAAGAGAAGAGTACAACCATAACATGTGGTTCCCGCGCTATGATGCCATCTTGTATTTCAAAGACAATACTTCATTGCCCTTAGCGGCTGTAAAAATGCTTGAAGATCAAGAAGCCACGATTGTGCCAGCTTGAACCTCTCCATCTATTGCGCAAGCGTCTACGTCTACTTTGATTGTACAACTTCCCACAGCTTCTTCATTGGCATCTTTATCAACATCTTCATTCGCTTCACCTTCAGCTTGTTGGGATCTCCTGCATGAATTCGCAACTTCCAACAAGATGACAATCCCCACTTTGGAGGACCGTATGCGCCAAATTCTTGGCAACTACTACAACCACAGTGTTTGGTTGCCACACTATGATGCTGTGCTTGAGTATCATGAGGATATGGTTAAGGCTGTTCAAGTGGTCAATGACCTTGAAGCCACTGAAGCCGCTGCTTTGAACATTGCCAGTGTCATCTTGGGGAGTGTGCCTCTCGACTTGCACCTGCCTATCAAATCAAATCCTTTGACAGTAAACGCCGGTTATGAGGAGGGAGCACTTGTAAGTTGCAGTGCCTGTACGGATGTACAGATCAAGATGCGCTCAATGATGCAAGGAATGCCATCTGAATGCATTACCACGACAAGGACCTGGACTGGAGGTGGTATCATGTACCATGCCTGGTATGTTCGAAAAACCATCCTATTTACAAATAATGTATTCATGTATCCTGTAGCATGGGTCGGAAAAGGATCTTCTTAAAGCCCTCAGATCACAGGAGAGACAAGATCTTGTCAAAGATTTTCACTTGTCTTCCGTTCCAGGACATATTTATCTCCATGTTCACAGCATGTTACCGAACAACACCACTCTTGCTTCCTATTACCATATGGCTCTTGGGCGCGCGTTGTCAAGGGTGTTTATGATGGCAATATCATTGTACTCTATCCAATCTATCCTTTAGGCGTGCTACCAACGCCTGAGCACCATTGTATTGTGATCATGGGCCCTTGCACAAACGACATGACCTTGGAGCCCCCCTCAGACCTGTTATCCCATTTATGCCCACCTCCCTGTCTTTTTTGTTGTGCTCAGATTGAGGTAGTGTTGTGCCGGCTGGGGCTCGGCTCAGAAGTCACGGCTACGGCTCAAAAGCCCCGGCCAGGGCTCGTCAAAAATCTGAGCCGGGCCCTAGCCCCCAGGAAGGGCCGGCTCAGGCCGGGGCCCAGGCACTAAAGAGACATGTCTTGAGGTGCTAAGCTCCCTGTCCTTGGTGGACTCTATAACATGATACTTTTGGTTTTCTGGTTGCTTTCTGAGTGTGTGCAGGTTATGCACCTGCTTTTTGCGATGATTTGAATTGTAGAAGGTCAATGGAATACATTCATCCTTGCATTCATCAGTAGGTTGAACAAATTGTTTGACACTAACAAAGCCTTTTTTTAGCCTGGTTAATACCTCTGGAGCAAAATTGGCCATAAGTGATGATACATGTGCTGCTGCACAGTGTATTTTGACGTGCTGCTCAATGCTTCATTAAGCGCTGAGCTCCGGCTCAGGCCCCGGCCCAGGGCTTTGAGAATTCTGAGCCGGGCCTTGAGCCCTTCTGAGCCCTATGACGGCTGGGGCCAGGCTAGGCTCAAAGACGGCCGGCTTTGGGGGCTCAACGGCCCTGAGCCGTAGCCGGCACATCACTAGATTGAGGAGTACTACAAGAACAGTGAAGAAAGTGTCTCCCTGGTATTTGCATGCCCTTGTTGTGATCAGGGATATTCCTGCGCTCATGATGAAACAAAGAAGCTTGCTGTTCTAAAAGATCAGCAGATATGGCTGCAATCTGGTTTGAGGGCGTGGACCATGAGTCCAGATCGGATAGAACTGGGAACAAGTATCGCTTCTGAGCTGCTCAGCATGTTCCTTGCATCTGGACACCCAGCGCTCCATCACCCGTGTGTTCTCAGTCAAATTCCACCCCTCTCTTCTTGGCAATTTCTCAAGGGTGACCAAGTTTGCGTTAGGGCAAAACCTTTGGCGGAGTGCAGAATCCGTAAATTCAGCATCAACAGTACAGTGGATTGGAGAAGAGGTTATCAAGAAAGTTCAAGCTTTATCTTGCGTCATCCATATCAATTCTCAAGACATGTTGTTCCCAAAAACGCAACTCCGGCGCAACATCGCTGTCGGGATGATGGTTGAGTTGCTACCAGGAGCTGCTGGCGTTATTCACCAAATGGGGAGATCTGGGGCTGTAGTGCATTTTGATGATACTTCTTGTGTTGTTTTGGTCAACGGAAGTTTTCAAACAATCCCGCAAGTAGCAGTTTGGTCTGACATATCCATTGGCAACCAGATCGTGTTACCCCTGCGGAGGGTTTTGATGGTCAAACTGGTTTTCATTGCTACCGTTGCAATTGATTTAGCTAACTTGGTGAACTACTGGTCAACCTTTTGTTCCAATTTATCTGTTAATTAATTTTACAAAGGTTGAATGTCATGTAAACTCTTTGCAAGAAGCCAAGACTTGGGCAATTCCGAGCATCACATGGCAGGACATTTTACAAAAAGCACTACCTATACCAGCCACCTCAGCCGTAGAAACTGTTCAGCAGAAGCATGCCAGTGAGACGTACACTGGAGTATCACCGTGGGTTGGCAAGCCGATGATTATCCTAGAGCCTGGGAACGATAGGCGGGGTCAGTTTGCTTCAGTCCAGGCGGTATGACAGAATGAAGAAATCCGCAGTGGATTGCAAATGTATGTGAACTATGAAACAGTCTCAGCGTGAGATCCTTTCGAATGGGTCGATTATCATTAGGTCTGACATAAAGAGTGCGTTCTTTGATCTTCTTGACTATTTTGCATATCAATTATCAAATGTAGATTGCAAACATTCCTCCACATGGAAGGCAACAACAATTCACTACCCAAGGGTTTCTGGGCCTTTAAAGCAGGGTAAAAGCCTGAATACACTGAACAAGAGCTGCTTGCTATACACAGGCAAACATTCAACCAACAATGGAATGCTGGAAAGGAGGAGAATAGGTGTTCAGAAGAAGATCATGAGCGGGAGTTTGAACAGTGGAGACTTGCATTGCTGAGGGTTGAGGTCCAACAAAATCAGGCTACAAGTGAGGTGGGGACTCAGGCCGCAGCTTCAAAAGATACAGTCTTTGCACCACAGAAAATACAAGAGTTTATGTTCATCCACAAAACTCAAGTATTTAGACAGGGACTTGATATTGAGGCATCTACAGTCAACTTAGGTGCTCATAATCTTTTCCTAGTTTTTGAGAGAAATCTTCTTTTCTCTTGCACACCTTGCACCATTTATGTTTGGAAGAGTACCTGTCATTTTCAGTGTAAACTAGACACAAATGTGATGTATGTGCTAGATTCTGTGGTCCTTGTGAAGTTGTTGGTCTCAGTACCTTCATTTTATGAGGATACATTCAGATTGGCATTTGATCAGGGTCTAGATATAGTGTTTCTAACAACTCAGATATACTTTGTCTTTTCCTAGATTTTGATGGAGTTTGTTACTAGCTCCATAACCTGCTGGCAATTAAAATATCAAACAGATTTGTGCACTTCACATTTCAGTTCTGTTTGAAACCGAAAGTGCTGGCAGATGCTAGACTCTGATACCATGAGCTTGATTGTGAACTTTCTATTCATTTTCTTCTCCTTGGGTCAGATTGGTATATCTGGGATAGATCTTGAGGCATCTACTGTCAAATCAGATGTTTATGGTCTTCCCAAGCTTGAGAGACCTGTTCTTGTTTCACAGGGGTTCACACTAGCACTTATTGTTTAGTATCTAGGAATTGTGCACTTGGCATTTTCTATGTTACCAAACTTGAGTGCCTGGTGTCTATGCTCGATTCTGTGGTCCTTATGAATCTGTTGGTCTCAGTATCTTCATTTTCTGAGGAAACCTTCAGATTGGCATTTGATCATGGTCTAGATATTGTGTTTCTTACAACCCAGAGATACTTTGTCTTTTCCTAGATTTAGAAGGAGTTTGTTACTAGCTCCATAACTGCTGGCAATAATAAGATCAGGCAGATCTGTGTACCTAGCATTTCAGTCTGATTTGAAACCAAAATTGTTGGCATATGCTAGACTCTGATATCCAGGAACTTGACTGCGAGCTTTGCATTCATTTTCTTCCACATGCGTCAGGTCAGTATATCTGGGATAGATCAAGACATCTATTGTCAAAACTTAGATGTTCACGGCCTTCCCAGGCATGAGAGACCTGCTCTGGTCTCTCAGACACTTACTAGCATTATGGTTTGGTATCTAGGAATTGTGCCCTTGACATTTTCTATGTTACCAAACTTGTCTATGCTAGATTCTGCTGTCCTTGTGAACATGAATTGTTTCTTACCTTCATTTCCTAGGATTCATTCAGATTAGTATACAAGCATGGATCTGATATTGTCTTTCTACTATCACTTTGTGGGATATCCTATCATATCCTACCTTTTGAAGGAGTTTTCTCAAAAGCTCCTCAAAGTTATCTGCTGGAAAAAGATGGTTAAACAGATCTACATACTTGATATATCTATGTCAAATTAAAGCTGAAGCTGTTGGCATATATGCTGGGGTCTGAGGATCAGAAAATGGATGTGCAAGTCCAATTCAGTTTTCAAATCCTTAGTTAGATTGGCGTATCTGGGGCTGATCATGAGGCATCTACAGTCAACTTATATGCTCATGGCCTTTCGCAGAGCTTGAGAGAGCTACTCTTGTTTCTCAATCAATTACTAGTACTTGTTGTTTAGTATCTAGGGACTGTGCCCTTGGCACTTTCTAGGTTACTGAACATGAGAGCCAGTATCTATGCTAGATCCTGTGATGATCTTGGTGAACTTGTAGGCCCTGTTACCATTATTTCCTGGGGTTCAATGAGCTTGAAATGTTTCTGTTAAAATACAGGAAGCATTATCTATTACTAGATTTTGATGGCAATACATGCATGTCTATAACTGTGTTCAAATCAGATATCTTGGAGTTTGATTGTGGAACCAACCTGATCTGAGATCAGCATATGTGGGACAGATCTTGAAGCATCTACAGTCAACTTAGATGTTCTTCATCTTTGCCCAATGTTTAAGAAACTTGCTTTGGACTCTCAGATGTTGGTGCATCTTCATTTTTCTTGGATTCAAATGTGACATACAAGCCTGGACTTGGCATTGATGTTTCTAGGAGATAAAATGGAGGTTGCTCACACCTGAATCATTGCTGGTACTTGGATGCAAAAACTGATTTGTCCACTTGATAGAATCTGGTCTGGAACAAAAGCTAGAAATTGCCAGTATCAGATACTTGAATTGGCTATTTTCAGAACTTGATTGATGGCATTACTTTCATTTTCTGGATTTTAGTCAGACTGTTATGTGATTGTCATGTTCATGGCATTTGAACTAAAAAGATTGAAGTATATGTGACTGATTAAAAGTTAACATGATAGAGTTACCTCGGGCAGAAAGTCTGGTACTAACTCCATGTATTGGTAACACTTGTTGTAATAAGAAGTACTTACAAGATTGAGGTACAGAGACCAGAATCATTTCTGTGATCTGTGGCCTAAATCCATTCTTATACCTTGTCAACCGAGGACAGTTGAGATCTGTAGTTTGAGGGATGGGCTCTGCAACATATGTGCTTCAACTGAACTTTCCAATGAACAAAGTTTAGTCTTTACATAGGATAATCTGTTTGCTAAAAGTGTAGAGTTCTGCAAACTTGATAAAGATTTGTACCAAAAGCTAGACTGGTGGAGTCTGCTATGTCAAGAACTCTCATATTCTGGCATTCAGATCAACTAGAGCAGATGATTTTGTGGAATCTACTATCCATTGAGATTCTTGTAGTCCGTTTGTACTGTTTGAAACAGTCGCACTCATCTCTCAAGTTTTACTAGAATTTGGTGTGATAAAAACACTTTGTGCATTTGGCATTTACTCTTTGACAAGCTCATGCTAGACTCTGATATTCTCATGAGTTGAATGTTGTTCCACAGTGGCATTTCCGCACTTTCATTCATACACGAGTTTATCCAGATTGGCATACAAATGTGGCTTAAATCATAGATTTCTGTTTGACAAGCTCATGCTAGACTCTGATATTCTCATGAGGTGAATGTTGTTCCGCAGTGGCTGCACTTTCATTCATACACAAGTTTATCTAGATTGGCATTCAAACATGGCTTAATCATAGATTTTGATGTTACTGCTCTGGGAACACATTTTCATTGCCAGCTGCAGAGGAGTTCTCATCACAGATCCGGAGTCCACTTGTTTTTTTTATCTAGCAATTGCACCTTGGGAGTTTGATCTATGCCTCTCATAGTGATACAATTTGCTTGCTAGTAAAAATGAAAGAATCTGTTACAGAAATGGATTATAGTGTGCACTCTCTATTTCTAGAAAACATACAGATTTAATACCGATTGACAAAAGATGCTGGATGAAATGCTAGAATTAACCCAGAAGTGTCAGGATTTGACTTTTAAATGTGATGGCACTAGTTAATATAACAAAAACAAACTCGCCAGATTAAAAGTCCAGAGATAAGAATCAAATTGCTGATCTGTGGTCTAAGTCCAATCTGTACACTGGTCAACTGAGGGCAGTTGATATCTGTAGTTTGAGGGAGGGACTCCACAGGCTATGTGGAGTACTGAACTTGCAATTAACAGGACTCAGGCCTCAGATGGAATACTTTTGAGATGGTAAAAGATACCAGGTCACTAAGACAAGCATTAAAGTCATCCAAAAACTGTGCAGAGTCAGTTGATAAGACCAAAGAAAGATAGGTTTCAGCTTTCAAACTTATAAAGTGGACAAAGTTTGGCTCGTATTTGTTGAAGGAGCTTATAGGGTGTTTGTAATAGACTAGGAAGAACACCATGTGCTAAGTTGGTTATAGCTGATAGCAATGTCCATAGACAAACAATTTGAAACTATGGCAGAGTCCATGGAAAATAAAAGTGGTGAATTTAACGACCAATCTCTAGAATATAGAGTTGTGGAAAAATTCAAAAAGTCACATCACTAGGTCTGACATCAATTGTCAAACAAAATAAAAGATGGGGCGCTGCATTTTGGATGCATATCAAGCAAAATTGAACTGGAAGCTACCAGATCATGACACGGAGGAATGCAATCATGTACTAGGATTAAAAGCTAGACTGATATCATAAAGTGATGTTCTCATGGGACTTCACCGAAACTTTTTGAACTTTGAATCAATTTATTGAGGCCATATCAGACCCATAGTACAAAGGCTCGAGGAATAGTAAAAGGCCATTGGTACTACTATGACCGAGGACGGTCATTATCTGTAGTTTGAGGGAGATGATATGCTGGTTTACTGGCAAGGCCTGTATAAGCTAGACATTGCTATTCCAAGCTTATCTGTATTGTACATTGGATACTAAGGGCTATAGTGAGTCCCACACTGTTAGCTAAAGCTGATAGGAAGTCTATTGTACCCACTGAGTGCATTGTGGATGGTATAAGTATTTTCCACTCTTTGTACTCTAACCCAAGTCCTATGCGAGTGCATAACCTAGAGACTTACTTGATGCATACTCAAGGGAATTTCATTCGCACACAAAGTTCACAAGTAGAGGTGTTAGTTCAATAGAGACATACCTGGCTGGCTATTTGCTAGATAATGTTCTGTTGACTCAGTATTTGGACATTTGGTCCCATTGTTGAAAGGCGCTTGGCCTATTGTTTGGATGCTTGGTCCCATTGTTTGGACATTTGGTCCCATTGTTGAAAGGCGCTTGGCCTATTGTTTGGACACTTGGTCCCATTGTTGGAATTGGCACTTGGCCCTTCTTGGTTTCTAGGAAGTAAAATCTAGAAACAGAACTATTTATTGTTCATAACTGGTGGAATAAGACTTGTCCTAGCACAAAGCTAGTCAGTCACAATTCAAAGGAGGATCACCTTTGACAACTCAATGAGACCTCGCACAAATAAACAGTACAGGTTAATACAATTGCATCATTGCAATAGTGGAGCTTATACTAGAGTAATAACGGTTCAAGATCACAAAATTAGGCCCAATAAATTGGTTGCTTGGTATGAAGGTTGAAAGAGACCGAGAGATCCAAACCATTTCATTGTCCCAGCAAGCTTTCATTGAAGCTGCATTGAAGGAAATGAACATGGCAGATTGCAAACCATTGTCTATGCCTATTGATCCAAATGTGCAACTTTCAACGGATAATTGTCCCACAGACCCAGTGGAGATAAAGGAAATGGAAAGTTAAACTGGCTGGCGCGAGGAACACAACCAGATATATCTTTTTCTGTGTCACAACACTCACAATTTCTAGATAATCCAGGACCTGTTCATTGGGAATCACTCAAACGGGTATTCCGCTACTTACAGGGAACAAAATACTGGAAGCTTACCTTGGGAGGTAAGAAAACTGGACTGGAAATATACAGTGATGCAGATGGCATGAGCCAGGAGATGCGGCATGCAATCTCTGGTTATGCATTTATTATTGATGGGGGAGCTATTTCTTGGAGTACCAAGAAACAAGAGCTTGTCACTCTGTCAACTAAGCTGAATATGTTGCTTTGACATATGCAGCAAAGGAAGCACTATGGCTTCATCAATTTCTGGAGGAATTATTCCATCCCATTGATGAGCCATTTATTATCTATGGTGATAATCAAGGTGCTATTGCTTTAGCCAACTCTGAACTTGGACAATTTCATGGAAGGACCAAACACATTGATCTCTGATATCATTTTATCCGCCAATGTATTTAAGACGGCACTATTCAATTGGTCTATTGTCCTACAGAAGAAATGGTAGCTGATATCTTCACCAAAGCTTTGACAAGTTCAAAGGTGAAGTATCTTTCAAAGAGTCTTGGACTAATTTTGTAATATCAACGGAAACTATCCTATCAACTCATGTGGAGTCACGGCGAGTCATTATAATGACTCATATTTGGTTCATGGTATTTTATGCATTGGACATAAGTCATAGCTAGTTAAGTAGAGTCACGTTGAGTCATATCTAGTCATGTAAAGTCATGCGCAGCAATGCACAGTCATTCCGCAGGAAGCTTATTAAGTAGTTTCCCATGTACTAGTTTATCACTATAAATATAGGCTCAAGGGACCCAGTTCAAAATAATTAAGAATTACCCCCACAACTAGCGAGCACTTAAACTCCATCAATAATACACTAAGTATTACACAACCTTCAATACTTGAGAGAGCAGCATGAAGTAGTGATCAAAGTTGACTTCTCATTAAAGACAATTGGCTATGGTACATGTTGAATGAACCTATGATAAATCTGAAGTTCAGATTTATCATAGGTTTGACGTTCAGATTTATCATAGGTTTGACGTTCAACATGTACCACTAATCACGAAGTCAATAGGTGACACATTACCGGGCTTTTCCCCACCAAAAGTGATAGCTGATTCCATCCAACGCTGGGTGAAACTGCAGTTTGGAAAGAGCTTCGAGTGGGTTGGGAAGAGGAGGGTAGCACATGGGGTACAACACAATGGAATATCTTGTATTCCTGCAACAGCAAACATGATTGCACATGGAATTTGGGGAGACAAACTGTGGTCCATGGACACAAGAATGCTTGACTGTGTTCATTGATTTGTAGATCTAATGGTGAGCTCAACTAAACAGATGTTACTGGATGATACTCACGTATTGTTTTAGCCTTCCACTTCTCTGAAAGACGGTGATATCCTGGACTACAACCTGAGCGCTCAAACCCAAATACCTACCAGTCTACAACTACTTACAGTCAGATTAATACTACCTACTACAACTTACCTGGGGAGGAATGGGGATGGAAGCAAAGTTGCCAGACTTTATATATAAGTCCCGCAGGGTCAGGCCATGTGTCACATGGCCTTGCGGGACTTTATATAAAGTCCCGCAACTTTGTTTTGGTCCCCATCAGTGCCCAGGTAGGTGGAGTAAGTACAGTGATTATGGTGTACATTAAAGTACATCCATTTAAGTACTTGTATTATTGTAGTTAGTGTTAGTAATTATTAAATATGCGTGAAAGCTTGTTGCGGGACCTTATAAATGGCTGCGCGCATGCTTGTAGTGTACAATACTTGTGTTATCAATGTATTATGTAGTTATTGTTGTTATAATTTACATCTCAACATGACAGTGCGGGGCTTTATAACAAGCTGCCGCAACTCAGGATAAGTATTGGAGAATATTCATGAATATTCGTGGAATATGGGTCCGCCGGTGACCCATATTCACATTCAAATGACCTACTACCACGAATGCACATTTGTGGTAGTAGGGGCGTTGATATTTGAATGAAATAAATGAGAATATATTTGAATATATTCATATTCATGCTTCATTCGTGCCCATCTCTACTTTGCAATGCCATGTTCAGCTAGATTCTCTAGATACCCACTGCCACCGCTGAAATTTTCTTGAGGATTATTTACATATGTCATTGGTCAATAGGGTTTTAAAGTGCGGTGCGGTTCGGTTTTGTCAGCCATTTTGGGCAAACCGATAACTGCACCGGTGGTATATTTTTTAAATTTCAGCAAACCTTGCACTGAACTGATAAGAACCGCCTCACCGGTGCCGGTTTATGCGGTTTTGCACCGGTTTGGCAATAACCCGGTGCAAACTGGTGCGGAACCGGTGAAAACGGCGGTTATACCAGTTTCAAAACATCATATACCCTGTAGTGTTGCCTAATAAGATAATCTCTACTTATTGAACAGTGTATAAAGGTATTTTTACATTAGTATAAAGTAAATTTGATGCGGTCATCAAGATTTTGATTGTATACAGCTCACAGGCGCCCAAATCAAATGTGGCACATGGGCGCCTGTGAGCTGTATACAATTAAAAATTTGATTACCAGATCACATCTACTTTACAATACATAAAGTCAGGCTTGAAAAATACAGTTAATAAATTATTTTCATTATGTAAATTGCACCGGTTGACCACCGGTTACCACCGGTTTTGATCAGTTATGCAAATTCTTCAATTTCCAAGAACCGCAAACCGGTGCAACCTTTATTTACCCTCACCGCGGTTCAGTGCAGTGCGGTTGTCGGTTATCCAACGGTTTGTGCACCGCACTTTAAAACCCTATATGTCAATAGCAACCAGCCTTAAGATCCCCCTGGTTGGTCCAGCTAGATTATCTAGCCATCCAACCTCAAGAGCTACCAACCACTCTGTAATCATCCTGTGTCAGGTTGCTAGTTTGCAACCCCATGCTCAGCTAGATTCTCTAGCCCGCAACTGCTACTGGTTTGCTTGAGGACTATGATTAACATACTGTGACATTTTGAGCACTTTGGAAGGGCTTGGGACCTGTGACCGTTCTTATGAAATTTATTTTGGTAAAATCCCCGTCATGGGTGTGACTCCTATGAGATTCGGCAGTGCACCACAGGTGCCAGAAAAAATTTTGTATTCATAGTGGTAGTGACTCTGTGACCCGTGACTTATGAAGTGCTCAAAATTCAACAGTATGTGAATACAGTGGCGGCGCTTAATAATGCAATGACGTAGTAGACTTACCCATAATTTGCTTTTATCTCACTCAAAACCACATGAAATTGTTAGGTCCAACTTGTGAAAATAATCTATGGTATGGAAAGACTCTAATACAAAACTCAAACCATTACCAAATATGGTAATTCTATTAATTTTGCAAACAACTGGAAATTTTCTGCAGGCCCATATCTCAAGGAGGAGACCCCAATTCAAAAATGGTTGGAAATTTCCAAGGGTGGTGGAAATTTGATCACTATCTGAGACCTATAGCACATGCTATTCATGTTTTATTTCTTGAAAATTGCATTTTTTGGCAGAATCCATAAAGATTAGGGAATACCATCGCTTCAGGCCATAGATAAATCGTTCTTGCATATGGCGTAGACTAATAGTATGTAGTGCAGTCTAGATACGGCGTTTTAGCTCCCTGGCTACCCTCAAGGCACTTCAGGCAACCTCACTTTGGACCTCATGGACAGCCACTAGCGTTACAATTTCCTGTCTAAGGGGTCCCAGATTTCCCGGGCATTTCCATGATGGAAATTTCCGGAGGGTAGGGGAAAAATTTCCAGAGGGGTGGAAGTTTCCAGAGAGTGGAAGTTTCCAAGGGTGGTGGAAATTCATGTTTTATTTCCTGAAAATCGCATTTTTTGGCAGAATCCATAAAGATCAGGGAATACCATTGCTTCAGGCCATGGATAAATCGTTCTTGCATATGGCAAAGCTTAGTACTATGTAGTAGAGCCTATATACAGCATCTTAGCCTCCTGACTTCTCTCAAAGCCCCAATATTCCATGCTAATTCCGCAATCGAGTTTCGAGGCAAAATCAATAAAGATCAGTGCATACCATCGCCTCTGGTGCCATATTAATAGTTCTTGGACACGGATTGAGAGTATACCTACTACGTTTTGAGGTCCTACCTGCGCTTAGGCACTCAGTATTAGTATTTTATTCCTCAAAACGGCGAATTTTGATGATTACTCACCATTGATCACTCCAAGTAATTGTTCCTGCCTCCATATTGCCACGACAGTAAGTGTTCCTATTCCCTTTTCTAGCATAGTATTTTTAACATTTTCTTGTCTGATCTAGGCCTTCAACGTGTTATTTGGGCTATAGTGGGCCTTCGTTCTGCGTTCAATCAGGCCGCCGTCATTGATGAGCAGCAGAAGCAGCTGTTGACCTCAATCGCAACTTCCTTTGCCCAGGAACTTCAGCAGCTTCGGGAAATTGGCTTAACTGTCCTCAGTTGATCTCAATAAGTCCCGAGATATTCCGGTGTACTTGTTGAGCCAGTCCTCACCCCAAGAGTTAAAATGTATAAAAGGTCTAAGAAATCCCCGGAGAATCCCCAGCCTTTTACTGAGTAACTTGTCCTCGACTACCAGAAGGCAATGGTGTTATCCACCAAAAAGCTTGGAGGCGCATAGCACATTGGCCTAAAGAATAGTCTGGTCGGTGTCGTCTCAGACCTTGTGGGACTAGTGGTATGTGCTTCGCAAAATTTCATGACTTTGCTAACTTACACCACTGTAGACCAAACGGTTCCACCGTGACCAGGTCTTGAAATCCCCGACTAATATCAAGATCTTCCAAGCCTTGGGCCAATATAGCAGCGGAGAGACCATTGTCCTCCTCTTTCTAGTCAGTTGGCAGCGTGATGGGAGTATTTTGTTCTAAGGCTGGGGGAAGAGGAGGTGAAGCGCTGTGAGGAGCTCGACTGGCAGAGGCTTCTTCTGCGATGGGCTAGTAATATCATTGTTAAAAGATGTCTGAATAGAGAAAGAAAAATGTGTACCAGTGCAGATCATTTACCATTCTTCTTCTGCATCTTTGTTGGACAATCATCCTCTGTGCCATCAGCTTCAGCGCGCGTCTTGCGTTTTCCATGCGCAGGGTTGACTGTAGATCATGAAACGAGTGCAGTTCCGTTGGTGTTTGAGCAAGTAGCTCGAAGTTGTTGGCGGTTCTGGTAGTAGTAAGTCAAAGATGAACAAGAAAAAAAAGCTGATGTCCCTCTGACCTTTCGGCTGTGTTATTTGTTTGTGGAAGAGCCGAAGTTATGCGGGGAGAGCCATTGTCCACCAAGCCAAAAAAGGAAATTGAAAAACGAGCCATCGACCATGGAACAAAAGGCTAGCGCACAGCGGATGGTTTGGATCAAAAACAAATGTGCGCCATTCAAGCAACACTAGTATGAGGGTTCACATTGGACACACCAACAGTCACATAGTCTAATGTATCTGTATCTACTCAAAGGATAGCCTGTTTGACCCATCGACAGTCACACAGTCTCACGTATATCCCCACCATCCCACAGCTATAAAACACAAGGCTGAATAGCCGAAACACCCACAGCTACAAAACACAAGGTTGTATAGCCGAAACAAAACACAAGGTCCAACCCAAGGATGGCTCAAGGCATACACAGGGTTGTAGTGCAGAAACAGAACTTGCTACCTTGATTAGCTGGATAGATGACTGACAGAAAGCATAGCCATACCTGTGAATCATCGAAATTCTGACAAATGAAGTCTGAGAAAGTACCAACGGAGCCTACAAACGGAGCCTGCCAATGGAGTCAGAAGGTGAACTACATTGAATATCATTGTGACATACCAGGAGTGTGTGATCTAGGGTTTGAAGGTCCAATCCAATTCAGTTATTTACCAAAAATTCAATGAATCATGAATTGGACCGGTCCATAAAAAACCTAAATCTGTATGAACCATGAACCTGCACTGATTGCACTGGTCCACTGGTCCAATTCATCCTGGTTCATGCAGTTTAAATCAGTGCAAATTTAAACTGGTGCAGACCGGTTTAAACTGACTTAAACTGCACATGCATGAAAGATATTTAGATATGCAACAAGTGAGACCATGTAAGAAACTAATATAAAACATACAATATATGCTCTAAGCTGCCTTACACTGCTCTTTTACCATGCAGAAATGCTTTCCAGGGTTGGCAGTCATTGGTCATCTGTTAAAACAGACCATGGATAGTGTATTGTATCATGTCAGGCTCTCAGACTTGTTGCATGGTACTGTTCAATAGGTTATGAGTAGTCTTTCCAGTCTTGTATTAGCTTATTGCTTGAGACCATTAGAAAATATAAATTTTATTGATCAAAATTGGAGAAAATATACTCATTTATCTCAATTATTTTTGCTATGTGGCTGTACCGGTTTGGACCGGTTTAAACTGATTCTTTGTGGTTCACTTTTTTTCTGAGATTTTGATGAACCATGAACTGGACCAGGTTTAAATCATGGACCGGTCCATCTATCATCAGTTCATTTTGCGGTTCAGTTCAGTGCAATTCATCAGTTTTTTGCAGTCCATTGAATTGGACCTTCAAACCCTACTAATCAGGAAAAGCCATTTTTGCCTAGGTGACCCCAGAGTGGCCTAAAGCAAACTAGGTGACCTATGAATCCTATGGCATCCTAGGAATTTGGGCTTGTCCCTTGCCAGTCAAGGCTCTTGAGGATTCCCTAGGCAAGCCTACGTTTGCTCAGGCTTGCCCAGGTGCTCCTGGGGAACACCTGGGAAACACCTGGGCAAACCTGGGCAAACCTAGGCTTGCCCTGGGTTTGCCTAGGATACCCTAGGGAATCCTCAAGAGCCTTGACTGGCAAGGGATGAGCCCAAATTCCTAGGATGCCATAGAATTTGTAGGTCACCTAGTTTGCTTTAGGCCACTCTGGGGTCACCTAGGCAAAAACGGCTTTTCCTGATGTAGTTTGATCTTGTGCGAGCGCATTTAGGAGATGGTAGACAATTTTTGAAGGTCGGATTGAGAATGCTTGGAAGTTGTGAGGCAAGAACGGGAATAGATTGTTTGACTGAACAACTAGAACTTACCGTTAGTTTCACTGTAGTAGGGAGCTTCCGACATAGCAATAAGTATTGAAATCAGTAATGCCCACTTAATAACCTATCCGGCCATCGAGATACCCAGATGTAGGAATAGCACTTTGAAAGTCATCTAGTATGATCCGAAGACATGATCCCCAAGTTTCTAGTTCTGTCTGAGACCTACAGCACACCCTATTTATGATAAATTGTTCTTGCATATGGCAAAGACTAGTACAGTCTATATACGGCGTCTTAGCCCCCTGGCTACTCTTAAGGCCCCAATATTCCATGATAATTCCTCAAAAAATCGAGTTTTGAGGCAAAATCAATAAAGATCAGTGTATACCATCGCATCCGGTGCCATATAAATGGTTCTTGGACACGGATCAAGTGTATACTGTGTAGCAAAGTATACCTGTAAAGGGCAGGAACAGTCAGCTTTGTTAGCCGACGTTTTGGCCTGATCCAAATGCTGCCGGACCCAAGACCCCAAGTACCCTCAGTCACATGACCTGTGACACAGACGTCAGCCTTTGCCATATGTTGGTGGAAAACACAAGGCAAACCCCGAAGAGGGGAGTCAAGCGGTGAAGCCTGTATATGATACATCGAGCCGTGTGCGTGAGCTTGTTGCCATCTGGGCCCAGATTGGGATAAAGACCCAAAACTCAGCTGCCATGCCCCAACCCCGGTGAGCGCCTGTTAGCCTCAGACGCATCGTGTCAAGCTTCCAAGTCGCGCTGTTTTCTGCAAGTGGTATATGATTAATATACATGTAATAGGCTAATAAAGGGAATCAATATCCCGACACGTTACAATGCCCAAACTGATGTGAATATCCCCACAAGCAATTATTTGGGTTGAGCGCTACTATTGCGTTAAGCTTCTCTGTTACATGATCAACTGATTCTGAACCCTAGATAAGGAGGAGAAAGCCCAGGATAGCGCCAATAACAATGTTCATTGAGCTTTGGAAGCTCAGTCTGCTTAGTGACGTAGGAGGATTGGCCGAGATTACTTTTTTTCCTGACCGCGGAAATAGATTGAATCGAGGTGAACACAAGAGTCGTCCTGAAGAGACTAGATTAGCATATCACAAAGGTATGGAGGAGGAACACAAAGAGTCCAATGGTCCATTAAAAGTATTTGAAGGAATACTGTACATTAGGTTATCACTTGTAGTTAGTAGGTGCTAGTCTGGGGTGGATCTCACCATCCACTCGTGCCAGCGCCATTGTTGTTAGTAGGGAAGCCAGCGCTGAGACCTGGGATGCACAGGGTGTCGTAGGTATCCAGCGCAGTGGGGACTTGGAGCCATGAGGCTCCCTCAGGAGTTGATTTTTTACATATCTGTAGATTATGACAAGATTAAGCTAAGTCACAGTGCCCTGTTCTGGGTGGTCAGGGAAGCATGGGACTTACCTGACCTAGCTGATTCAGGTCATGACCTGGGTGAACTAGGTCATGACCTACCTAACCTACCTGGCCTAGGTCATGACCCAGGCCAATTTAAAAATTACTAAATTATGAAATTTTTCAATTTTTGCAGTGGATGAGGTCAAAGCTGTTTTTATTTCCAAATAAGGCAATTTTCAAACATCTTAACCGGTTTTATGTTTTTTTATTGCTATTTCAAATAATAGGGACAGTTAAAGTAGGGCAATTATGTGTAGATTAATTTACATGATTAAATCTGAAAATCGAGTCTCAAAAAAGCCAAAGAAATAAGCGACTCTGGAGTCGCTTATTTTTGTCGCTAAAATACCCTTCTGATTAATCAACACAACATGATATATATATGGTATACACTTGGATTAGGGTAGCGCCATGGGCGGCGACGGCGCCGTGCCTATGGCGCGCCACAGCTAAAGAACACAATCCTCTTTCTACTTGTGAGCCTCTCTAGTCTGAGCCCAAGTTACTGAGTGTTTGGAGTAGAGATGATTTTTGAATAGCGGAGTCTGATGCTTATTGCTTAATATGGGTCTGTCTTGCCAAAGAATAGGCAAGATATGCTCTTTGAAGCCTTTTTACTCACTGGGGCCGAGAGGGTCAGGTAAGCGCCGAAACATCTTGAATTAATCAGGTAGGTAGGTAGATAATCAGGTCGGTCAGAGTCAACGTAGATTTAAATCAACTTTTCATTTTTTAAAAATAAAATAATCATCTAAATAATCTGTCTTTAATCGCCCTACTTTGACTGTCCCTAATAATGGGTTTTTGAAATGAGAGGTCATCTTGTCAATGACGTAAGAGGCTGTGTGTTGTTTCGCGTCATCTTGTCGTGTTGTTTCGCATCGTCTTTTCATGTCCTCACGTCATCTTGTAGACTTGTACCACCACAATGCCCAACTCTCCATCCTCCTCTGAGTTGACTGATGAAGATAAGTCAAGTGAGGAACAAAACAAACATGAATGTAAGATTTCCTTCAATTTGAGCTGAAAATGATACTGATAACCAAACAGATTCTCAACACAACGACGGACGCGGTGTTCGTTACACACCAACTCTCATAGGCCTTCACATACCTGTCACTGGAAAGAAATGTTGCGTCAATGCTGCCAGACCCAAAACACTCGGAAATGTCTTTTACTGTTCTGAAGATGCAGACATGGAAACTTTCACTGATTTTGCTCTGGCCAACATCGAAGATATCAAAAAGTCATCAGTAATTTGGCAATACAAGATTGTAGGAGATGAATTCCGGTCAAAGACAATACAAATGAAGTGGTCTATGAGAGGCAATATAACGCGCCCTATGGGCAAAGTCCTTAAGAACACCGGTGAACACGACAAATAGGATACTATTGTGTGTACGACGGTGTAAAAGACTAACTACACTCTTAAGTAATCGTACGATACTTATAGTAACAGATTTATTATATAATTAATAATAAATAGAAAGATAAGATAGACCGTTTGGTCTATCGGCGGTGTCTAGGATGACCGTATCGCCGGATACGGTCAGTGGTGATTATGGAGAGGCGGAGGCGTTACACCCTCCCCCACCAGATTAACATCAGGGATGTGAATCGAAAATGGTAATGACATCATCACCATCCAAACCATTTCTAATTTGGTTTAACATAGAATGCTCCCGCATCAAGTACGGGATTTAATTGATGCGGCGCATCAGATTTTCGGACTTGTCCGAATCAAACGGTAGTGGGGCATACCACTAGAGTATGATTTGATTCGGAAATGTCTGAATGTTCAACACGCAGACTCGGAAGTTTCCGAGTATTGCTTAATGAGGATTCTCAGTGAGAATCCGGGCTGAGGATAAGTAGTGATGCCCAGGTAAGGCATATTACCTGGGCGTCGGAATAACCCAATAAATCATTCGGAAGGTTTATCCTTTCCGATACTTAAGGAGGTGTCCGACTCATCGGGGTGTTCTGATGATTCAAGTTCATCGTCTCTATTCCTAGAAGAGACATAATATTTAGTGAGGGCCGTGTGGTCCTCAATGCGTGTGACGGCTCTGACCATCACTTCTAATTTGGCATACTCCGGAACGATCCCCTCGTTCGTGAGTTGCCTGATAATATTGAAGGGTAATCCCTCAATGAACCGTGTCCGCATTGTTGCATCATCCGGTGTTTGGAGCATCCGTGATGCCCATCGTGTAAGTGAGGAATAATAATCCCTCACACCCGTATCGGGTGAATACTCAATAAGGTCAAACTGCCGCGCAGCTTGATGAATGGTCGTTGCTTGGATGCAACGATCAAAGACACCAATGATGGCGCCTTCAAATGTCCACTTAAGGCCAGTGCGGTGTATACCAGCGACTTCGTCGTTATACCAGTCAAGGGCTTTGCCCTTTAGAAACATGCCAAGCACGGCAGTCTGTGTAGCATCGTAATCGTCACCGCACATGCGGTTGACTACCATCCATTGGAGAAGTGACATTAGCCACCGCTCAAAGACATCGACATCCGGAGATGGAACTTTAAGAGCTTTACGGCTCTCAATGGGAGGGATAGGATTCCCTACCTTATCTTGAATTTGTTTATGGTACACTTTGTGTACCTTGTGTTTCCATCGGGAACGACCTGTTGTTTCTTGCATCTTAGATTCAAGTGAACGCAGTATTTTACGGCGCTCATTAGGAGTAATTTTACCCTTACGGGTAGCAAATTTGTCTAGCCAAGAGGCATCAGATGAAGAGTCAGTATTTGACTCGGTATCACTAGAGTCAGATGATTCATCCGACCATGGCCTGCATTTGCGGCCTTTGGATTTAGCACTCTTGTGCTTCCTCCCCCCTTCACGGGATTTTTTGCTAGGCGCTTTCGCTCCGGCATTATTGCTTGGTCCTGGAAAGGACTCAGCGGGTGGAATGTAAAATCGATCCCAGATTTCTCTGGGAGTAGTCAATTTATCAACGGGTATTCCGTCGACATTATATCCCACCATTTGGTCGGGAAGCCCAGATGGCGCGAATCCGAAATCTCGGAGACTGGTGTTATGTTGGTGTTGAATCGCTATGCGACTCATCCAATCTTTAGCTACTCCCAACAGAAGCAGCTGTTGTTGCAACTCGGCCAATACCGTTGGTACTGGCATTGAACTTGGCTCTGGCGCATTGCTGGGCGGCAATTTGGGCAGTCTTACGGTAGTGTGTACTACCGGATGGGCAACACTTTGTGTCGCCGGGGCGATGGATATGGTAGTAGGAACTACCGGAAGGGTACCGTGTTGCGGTCCCATACTGGAATGATTTCCAGTAGTGTTTGGTACAACTACTGGAGGTGTAATAATATTGGGTACCATTGGCGCCCTTGCAGTAGGGAAGTACATTGTACTTTCCTGTGGTGGTATCGCTACTACCTGATTGAAGTTACGAGGTAACTTCAGTTCACTTTTTATGTTCACCGCGCTTTGTGGTGAGCAAGATTTGGTCACCGGTAATGGCCTGGGACCTTGCAGTGTCAGAGACGCTGCCTCCGCATTGGGACTCTGTCTCATGCGGGATGTGTAGATGGGTGTCGGTATAGTTACTGACACTGGTGCGTATTCCTGTCGGAATACAGGAACATGACGGGGTGACTTGGTCATCCCTTGTGAATACTGTTCGTCCAACAGTGATTGTTGGACTGATGGTGCCTTGGGCACAGTCTCACGCCATTGGCGTACCGAGTTGTTTGTCTCAGTATGAATATATGCAATACCGGCGGTGTGACGGCAGGCCGTCTCGGTGTGGGTGCAGCAATAGTGATTCTATTGCTGTTTCTCGATGAAGAAGATCTTTCTTCATTAGATCGGATGCTAGATGCATCCCATTTCTCAGTTATGTTGAGAATACGATTGAGTACTTGTGTACTCTTGTCGAGTGATGCCGCTACGTCTCGTAGCGCAGAAGAAATCTCACTTAAACCCTCTCGGGTTCGCCGTTTCTTACGAATAGTCATAGACTGTTCATTAGGTGGACTCTTGTCCTGCCTGTAGTGCTGTCTTTCAGACGCACGTACGGAATGAGTCGCTGATGCGACTGAATAGATTGAGTGTGGTGACACGTCACCACGAATGGAAGGTGCGCGATCGCGCACACTCTGATATGACTTCTCTGATTGATTTCGAGAGGTCATGGGGACAGCAAATGATATAGCGAGAAGGAAAAATGGAGCGGATTTGTATAGCTTGTTGAAGCGAGTTGGAATAGTGATTGTTATACTTGGTAGTATAACTGTTTTTAGCTTGTTTTAACTAATAGCTTTGTGTTATTCACACAATAGTAATTTTTTGATGTTCAAAAAGCAAAGTCCTTAAGAACACCGGTGAACACGACAAATAGGATACTATTGTGTGTACGACGGTGTAAAAGACTAACTAGACTCTTAAGCAATCATACGATACTTATAGTAACAGATTTATTATATAATTAATAATAAATAGAAAGATAAGATAGACCGTTTGGTCTATCGGCGGTGTCTAGGATGACCGTATCGCCGGATACGGTCAGTGGTGATTATGGAGAGGCGGAGGCGTTACAGGCAAAGAAGGATCATTGGATCGGGTTTCTGGATACAGCGATATGATATTGCAAATTGGAAAGAATGCCGATATAAAGATAGTCATTGAAGAGATTGAGGTATGTCCAAGTTTCATTGTTCAGAAAGTCATTGAATGCAGCTAAACTATGTCTCAGGATGAGAATACAGTCGAAATTGACACCGAAGATGTCTCCAGCTCAAGCAAGAAAAGTCAAACGGTGCGGTACATTTTCTTTTCTACTGTCATATCTCATTTTTTGTAGGTACATACACCTTCTGCAGAGGAAACCAAGATCGACGACTTTATTGTTCAACTCTTGGAGACGTATAAATGTGAAGATGATACTTGCCAAGCGAAACATTGTTTTGTGGAAGGAAACTCAGTTCATGTACCTCTTACCATGAATGCATTTAGACTTTGGGCATCAGCTATGGTACTCGTGTTTACGGAAAAAAACGGTCTGGCATTATTTTGTGATGTATTTTGTAATGTAGATTATCAACAAATTATGGATTCACACCAAATTCTGAGTAGCTGCATAAGTGGTATTCATGTACATCAGCCTCCTGAAGAGGTATGGAGCCTGTAATACATGTACGAGGATAATAAATATGAGTGAAATAAAAAATAGGCATACAAGCCGGACCGTTTTTTTCCGTGGCCACGAGTACGTTGTATGCGATGTTGTTTTTGTATCGTTCGTGCTAACTGATGTGTTTAGGTTGCGCACCGCGAAGGTGTCGACATGGAACACCCCCCTGCAGGTCCCAAATTCTCATCTCAAGCCAACAACAATGATATCAATGATATCGCTCTCCTTGCATGTCGTCGTGTTGGCCTCCTTCCACAGCAACAGCAACCGCATATTACCGTTAATCTTGCTGGCCTTCCTGATCTTCTACAACGGCAACCTCTCCAGAATCTTGCCACAAATGCCAACACAGCGCAACAGCCTCCTCCTCGCCCAAGATAACTCTCGATGAATTTTGTTTCAAATACAGCCTTTCCACTGACATCCAGGAGAAACTTGCACAGGTCAAAGTTAGCGGTCCTCATGGGCTTCATTATATTTCGGAATCTGAGCTGATGAATGTGGCAAAGCTGGATCTTGGTGAACGAGGAGATGTGCAGGATGCCGTGGACAGGTGGATGAATGATTGAACTGGTTTTTTTTTTTTTTTTTTTTGGTTGTGCACTTATTGTTATCACTTGCCGTTGCATGGTTTATTGTTATTGCTCTATTGTTATCATTCTGTTGTCATTTCACTAATGTTACCACTCTCCCATTATCACGCTACTGTTATCAAGATTGTTGTCATAATATTACAGTTATGAACTAACTTGCACTTTGTACTCCTTGTAAATAACACAACATTTTCATATGCATAAGCTACAGATATCCACAATGTCTCCAGAAACCCCAAGTCATTTCAGGTGAGATGACCCAACATGCTCAATATAACTCATAATACTTCTCATCATCTGTAAAAGAAGCTATCCCCTCACGTCGAAGATGAGCTTTGATGGCAGAAAATGCAAGCTCAATAGGCTGGAAGTCACGGGAGTATGGGGAGAGGTATTTGACACAACATCCTGTATAAATGAAGTGAGTATTGGCTGAGTAAAAAAAACTCAAGGGAAACATACCAAATTCTTCAACGATATCATAGACTTCCTGCGAATGATGTATCCGGGCATTGTCAATAAGGATTACGCTTTGTGGTGCTGGATATGGATTCATGGTTGGTAGCTGTATAGAAAGTCAATGAATCGTTGAGCTGGAGCAAGGAAATTACCCACCAGATCCTCACAAAGGAACTTTAGGAAGAGATCATGATTGAACAAACCCTCAACAACAGTAGAAGCAATAATGCCCTCGTCCAAAGCCAGAGCAGCTAACATAGACAGCCGATGGCCTTGAACAAATGGTGCATGTACTTCAACTCTCTCTCCCTTTGGTGCCCTGCCCCAAAGCCTCATATAAGTGTGATCATCCTTCGAGACTTCATCAACTGACACCAGATAATGTGGAGGATATTGTCCAATTCAACAAATGAAATCAGCGCGTTTCTGAGGGCTATGCTCTCGAGCAAGCTTCTGGACGCGCTTGACACTGAGCCCAGCTCTTTTGAATGCATAGTGAAGTGTTGAAAGTGCTGCAGGGATAAAACGGTATTCAAGAAGACATTTTCTATATTCATCGAGAAACATTGTTGGTTTGTGGCGTGCCAGGCTTAGCATATAAGAATTGTCAACCTCCTGAAGTAAACTGGGCCTGCCTCGTCCAATGGCTTTGGCTCTCGCAACGTTTCCAGTAAGAAGATGGCGCCGTTGAGCTCGATACAATGTCTTCTTCAACATATCACATATATCCAGGATTTCATCAAAGGATAGCGGCTGAGCAGGATCTCGGTCCCAGAGTTTAAGAGCGATACATTTTGATGCATCTGGGATGCGGCGATTCCCCATTGGTGGTGGTACAAGACAACGCGTAGCCTCTTACGTCATTGACAAGATGACCTCTCATTTTAAAAAGATTTTTTTTCGAAAACCCATTATTATTTGAAAAAGCAATAATAGAGTTAGATACATGTGGAAATTTTTATAAATTACTATATTAGGCAATTTTATTTCAATAGACGTTTATTTCTTAATTAGGCAATTTCAAACCTTTTGCAGTGGATGAGGCCAAAGCTGTTTCCAGAGGATAAGTATCAGAGCATCCAGGCCAGGGTGGGCCACAGGTTTCTAGGACATTGTACCCTGGTATAATAGGTACATTCAGACGACTCAGGAGTAGCTTATACTATGCTGGGGGAGTGGGTAATAATTGATCTCTGTATATGTATGCATAAATTCGCTTTTTTGACCATCAAATCATTAATAGAGGCAGCTGTAGGCAAGGGATTGCAGAGAAACTCGAGGAATAGTGTACCAGGTCCTGATATAGCATTTCCTAGGTTAGGTCAGGTAAGTCCCATGCTTCCCTGACCACCCAGAACAGGGCACTGTGACTTAGCTTAATCTTGTCATAATCTACAGATATGTAAAAAATCACAATATCTTTCTAAAAATTTCAAGTCATTATTCTATGATATTTCATTCTTGTTTATATTCTCTATCTCACCATCCTCCACTCTCACCCTACACCTCTTAGACTATATCTCCCCCTCCTAGACCATGCCCTCCTCCTCCTAGACTGTACCCTCCTCCTCCTAGACCATACCCTCCCTCACCTAGACCATGCCCTGCCCTACCTAGGCTATATCCTATCTCACCCCAGGCCATGACCTACCAACCCCAGGAAAAGACCAACCTGACCTAGGTCATGACCAATTTTTTAGGTCATGACCTAAATCCCAAGGTCATGACCTAGCTGTCCAGGTTTTGCCTAGGTTTTTGGGTCTTTTTAGTAAGGTCAATGTAACAAAAGTGTAGACTAATAAGACCAAATATGTGGGTGACTGAACTGGTGAGTAGCTTGGTAAGTACATCAGTAAGCTACATCGGAAGACTATCAGTGCCGGATTGACGTGATGTCATCATTGACTCAGCAAACTACAACACGGGACTGCAACAAGGCTGTAACTACATAAGTAAAATAACTTGACCCGCGAAATAAACTTCTGTGCCATCAACAATTTGACCAGCAAAATCAACCTTCGTGCCATCAACAATTTGACTGGCGAAATAAACCCTTGATGCGGGAGAACACATCTACGACTGCGAATGAATGAGATAAAAGATTGCCCCAGGAGTACACAACTTTGACTGGGCAATAGGACTGTAAGTGAGCTCAGATTGCCCCAGGAGCACACAGCTTCGACTGGGCAATAACCAACACAGGGGATGTCCAATTCCAACCTGTAAGTCTGACATAATAGTGGCGGCGCCGCGCGTGGCGCAGGAGTACATAACTTCGACTGGAGGCATGGGAGAACACATCTCAACCATCAAACAAATAACAACATTTACGGTGTGGTAGTGCTAGCTGCCCTAGCGGTAGCTAGTACTCCACTTGTTACATTTACTATTAGTTTACTTTGATGTTCACTTATATGCTAGTTTATACTGTATCGCTTCATTCCCCATTATTAAATCACTCTTTACCTACAGTCTATTTTGTCTCACTTCTATTACTTACTATTACTTACTACTTACTTGTCCCTTACTACACTTGCCCTATTCACCTCTTGTTCTCTTTATTATTGTGCTTGTGTTACACTTATGGCTTTGAGCTATTATTTCCCCACTCCCTTATGTTTCTAGGATGTTGTCACAGGTACGCCTACATGCCCGGCACTATTCCGATGCTACTCCGACGTTATACGTTGATCGCAAATCATTAATTTGATTGGACTGCCGGACATACCGGGTATTCGTCCCTCCCACTTCTCCTACATCGTTCCAGCCATCCCGCACTCCCCTCCCTCCAGGACTGTATCCCAAGGGCGCATTGCACCTACTCTTGCGTCAGCCCAAGCCACTAGCCCGTACAAATATCCAGTATTTCAGAATTGAGTGTTTATTATCTCACATATTTTATTCCATCATTTGTTTGATCTTACCATTTATCTTTTATCCATTATTCTCCTCCTTATCTCGAAGCTTCTCCGTACCTCCTAGGGTGTAGACAACAGTCGTCGGAGCACAACTGAGCCGTGACGCTTGGAATTGGTCGCTCCATTCTGTCCTCACTGACTGAGCTAGGTGGGAGGCTCTGTTTTCTACATGTGTGTATCCTGCACTGCTCTGTCTTTCCCATTGGAAATCCGGAAGGGTAAAGGTATTTCTCCTTTGACCGGACTGTTCTGTTCCCTTATCCGATCTCTCCGCATGAGTTTTACTATTTTATTAGCTTAGCAACTCGACTACATTTATGTACCTTTACATACTTGTAGATTTATCAATTAATTCCCCCTCTCTCTTCTCCCTTCTCCCAATCGATGCCTTATACTCTGTGACTCTTATATTGTGTGATTACGACGTTGCCAGCGAGTGCAACAAGTGCCGAGCTAAGTGTTAAGCTCATTGTGTTATTATTTCTATCTACTCTAGCCTACTTCTTAGGTTTAATACCTTCGAAGTGATATTTACTGCTACTTCTACATTGGACCCAACTGGAAGACCCCACCGGTCCTCGCTTGGACCAATCCTTCTTACTTCAACGGGAGCGACTTTCTCAACCGTAAGACCAATACCGCATGAATAAACCGGAGGGGGATTGATGACATGATCCCGGATTGCAACACATGCAAAGATAACATAACACGGGCCGAAAGGGCGAAGTCGTAGGCGAGATCGGAATGGTGACCACACTTGTGATCAGAGTCGGAATGGAAGTAGTGCGGTCTAGACTGGTGGCGCTGGGAAACATGGGAACAGGAGGGAGGATCTGTAACACTAATACGATCCTGGTATGCTGCAGACAACGGGCTGCCACAGAGTCGATGGGTTGCTTTGGGCCTTGATTGAATCATGCATGCCGCTGATGCCGTTTCCATATAATCAATCAAGCAGTTCCGTACGGCAGAGCCAACGAGAGAGTTGATACGGGAATAAATGGTTTTCTCGGCCATGACAGAACCAGATAATACAAACAAGTGACAACAGAGATAAGAGCGGCCAATCAGAGTCAAAGGCCAGGGCCCATAAGCTGTCATAGGTATCCAGCGCAGTGAGCCGTGAGGCTCCCTCAGGAGATTGGGTATACGAGTGCTCTATATCACTATTTGGCATTTGGACCAGGCCTTATATACTACAGTACGGGTACTCTACAAGGTTTCTACTGGGTCTGTAAGTATTAGTGAGTAGCTTGGTAAGTACATCAGTAAGCTACATTGGAAGAGTATCAGTGCCGGATTGACATGATGTCATCATTGACTCGGCAAACTACAACAAGGGACGCAATGTTAGAGTTACAATCTTTCTTGTTGTTGACCATGGAGTCAAAGGTGATGGAGCCTTAGGGAGGCCTTGCATTAGGAGTAGCTTTCATACCGGATAGTACAGCTGGGCATTGGCTGTCAATGTACCAAATGAAGTAGGCCGAGTTGGCAAAGTTTCTGAAGCGGGGAACAATGTGGGCGGGGTTGGTTCCTGAAACCCAATATGCCGCATAGAGCATCCCAAGGTGGATGTTGCTGCCTATTGATGCAAAGATCATCTTGATGGTGTTTGGTGTTTCCAGGAGTCTCTGAGGGTTGCAAACCTTTGAACAGAACATCAGTGGTGTCAGCAGTGATGTTAGGTCTTTGGTGATGGGGTAGGTAGGCTCAGGGAGTCTGTGCTTCTCCGAGGTACTAGCAATCCCCTGGGCAGATGCAGGGAAAGGGTTAGGTTGAACATGCTCAGAGACTCGAGCTGTCGAGCCGGAGCAGGCCAGTTGCCCAACGTTCCCATTGAGTTGGGAGTCATGGATGTATTACTGTTATTGGTGGTAGCAGGGGCAATTTGGTCAGGAAGGCTAATGATGTAGTCCCATAGCTCACTTAAGCCCATTTGAAGGGAAGAGATATTGGTTTGGATGGATGTTCGGACATCCATGAGCCTACCGCTGAGGGTGTTATAGACATCCCTAAATTCTTCATTCTCTGCCTGGGAAACAGGAGAAGGAGAAGGTGTCACACCGGGGAGGGTTGTCTGCAATTCCTGAAGGATTCTCATGATTTGAGGGTCGACAGTGATGTGTCCGATGATGTTGGTCACATCTATGATACAGGTGTCCATGGTGGAGGTCACTACTCAGCGGTAGAGATATGGTGTCATATTGGACATGTTTTCATTCATGTGGAATCTGAATGCTCCAGCAAGGATTCACATCGATGGTATGGCCATTGCCTTATGTATGAGCAATCATCTATGAGTCACTGTCATGCGGTGGCAGAAGTCCATCATTAGTTAAGCCTTGCCAATCATGTTTTGAAGCTGACTGCTGAGAGGGCGATACTGTGGCTAAGCGGAAAGTGTGAGAAATGGCCCATAAACAGCCAAACCATCAACACCTACCACTAAACTACAATAAAGACTCTAAGTTCAGAGGGGGGATGTGAAATTACAAAGAGTTGTACTTTGAAATGAAGGGTGAATGCAAGAACTAAGGTAAAAGGGGGGGAGAGGCGGAAGGCTATATAATATAAGAAAGCACTGACCAGAGGTTATCTACCCAGACAGAGCTCTGAATGCAGCCTAACTACAATACTTTACTGGACTGAACTTTACTAAACTTGAACCAAAACAAACAAAACTAATAATACAACTGTGGGAAGTGAGGAGGAAATCCCTGCCTCTAATGTGCACTATTAATCTGCCGACGGTACATTTGGTCCAAACGGTCCTGCTCAAACTTACGAGACTGGAGCTTTTGGCATAGGCAAACTTTGAGCGCGCGTGCATTCATGAGGTCGGTAATGAATGGGCTAGAAGCAAGGTGATTGTACCGTTTCTTGCCTTCAACACCCAAGGTGCGTTCCTTTGACAAGTGAGATTGCTGTGTAGAACTCAGCTTTTCGCGCAACTCCGGTAGTTCTAATTTGGCCTCCGCAATTTCATACGGCTCTGAATTTCGACTGGCAAGAACACATTGAAAATCCTTGATGCTGTCACAAAGAGTATCGCAGGCCTTGCGCAGACGTAGAGCTGCTTCTACTGCCTTTTGCCCAGCGGAACGAGATTGACCTACAGAAGTAAGATTAATTTTCGAGAGATAATGTGGAGCTTATGTGGTAGAGGCCGTGTAGCTGCATGCTTCTGCAACTCCCACTGTTTTCGCAGAAACGCCGGACTACGCATGGAGGAATCAACATCCTGCTGGCCTTCTTGAAGCCTAGCCTGTGTGCTCTTCCACTTTCAAGCCAGCCATGTCCCGAAGCCCTTCAAGGTTTCCCAATCCGCAAACTGGATTTGTGAGTCAAGTGTATAAAGCCAAATATGGTGCTATAAACTTTCTTTTTAGCTCAAAACTTCAGAAAAGCAGAGAAAACATACCCCACAGACCCTCAGAAGGGCTATAAGCCTGCTAATAAAATGCCAGAAGCATTCACAGCCCTCGCCATCTGATAAGCCAAACCCACGGCATTTCTGAGGATGGTAGACGCACTGACATGGCCAGCCATGTCCGAAAGCATGAAAGACAGAGATCGTGAAGGCCAAACGGGGAAGATACTTCTTTAGAAGCCCCCACTTGACACAGCTTCATTCAAGTTGACAGCCAATGTTGTAGAGTAGTCCGACGGTAAACGTTGGAGGGAGATTCTGAAATAGTTTGTCGACCAGGGTGTATGCATAGTATTGGCGTTCCCCAGCGCAAGCCACAACATGCGGTCATGACAACAGAGCAAACCCATGAGAGCAGTCGAATGAAAGAACTTTGTGCTCGCCTTCTCCCTGTTACCGTCTGCTACGGTAAAGCTATTGTTGCATCCATCTAACACCAACCGCGGTACCTTGAGTCCATTTTCGAACCCGTCAACATCATCCTTGCTGCGCTCTTGCGGAGGAGCTTGTTTGGGGCGCACCGCACTGACTTGTTCCTTCCAAGCAGTGACTTTTCAGGTGATATAAACACTGAATTTGGATGCGAAAATTTTGGGTCTTGAGCTTGGTTGTTGTGCTTTTGTGTAAAGCATGTGTCCAGACAGACAATTGCATCATAGCTTTGAGCCCTGGTCAGCAGTAGTAAGAAAACCATAATTCAAGCACTTACCCTTTATCCACCTCTGCCATTTTTTCTCCGAAGCACAACGGGCAACAAGCACGGAGATACTCTGAAGGTCTGCTCAGCGGTGAGCCCTCTCCCCGTCCGTTTAGATGGCCTAACTTCTTCATCTTCGACCTCTTCTATGCTTGGCATACCTCGACCAGTTGGAGAGGAAGGTGGAGAAGAAGTGTCCAAATGACTGGAATCTAGGTTGGCAGCCCTTGGTTCGGTGTCCTCAGTGTTATTGTTGATAATGGACTGTCGTGCTGAGTATAAGACGGAGTCGACAGTGCGTTATACCATCGTAAATGTTGTTGAAGCGGGTCCTAAGAAAGATTTTAGTTGAATGAAGAATACTTGCAACCAATGTTACCTACCTGTCCCCGTAATTGGTAACCTTCATATCTGAGAAAGTCCTCCATGGTTTGGCATATAGCAATGTTATTCGGTGCAAGGCGTTGGAAGAGACGCGTCACAAAGTCAAGAAGCCTCAAGTCTACAGCCAGGGTAGGTTCTTTGGGTGCATTGCCGAATAAACCACGATGCATCAGCTGCACGTTTCTGTAATTCTTTACCATTATCAGTATCATCCCAATAGAAATCAAAGGGACTCACTGCCAAATCATAAAACTACCATGTCTAAAAACCGCTCCCTTGCGTTCATGCAAGTACAGTTGTTGTCGTACTGGAGCTTGATATCCTGCGACAGGTTGAGAGATTGCTGGAGATATTCCATGTATGGTTTGATGAGCATTGGTAGAACCTCATTCTCCCACCTAAACTGCTGCGCCAAACGCTTTCTTCCGTGAGGCGTATGTTGGACCTGTGTCAGCGAATCTTGGTGAGAGGGCGTTGATATGCCGACTCTGGGCTATGCATAAAATGCTACTATGAAGCTGAATACCTCACACCCACACCAACATCAACACACACCAAAGACTAACATGAGTTCAAGGGGGTTATCATTGAACAAGTCAGAATTCATATTGCAAGTACATACATCAGCATCATATTTACAAGGTTGTGATAGATTTTCTGTCTCGAGATTCTAACAAACTCGGGCATGCTTTAATCTTTATCTTTCAATTGCCTGAACTTAGAATTTACACTAAAAGTACAATTGACAGAGAAAGTATGCGCTACTCACAACACTCTCACTGCTATTAACTTTCTGGAGCGTAAGGTAGTTACTAAGGACTTTGGTTTTCTTTCTGTTAACAGTTGATGATCTTATCTTGTTATGTCATCTATACGTTCGTGGATTCATGCCGTAACGAAACCAGAAAATTTTCTGCTTTCATTACGTTACTTACATACGTCCCATGTGACACATTCTTTTAATTGTATTTTACATATATTGACACCTCAGCGTCGTTCTACCACTGTCGCTGAGGTTAGTACTCACATTCTTTATTTCTTGTACTTATTACTGACTATGTACCTAGAACTCTCTTTTATTTCAATACGTACATAATATAGCGTCGTTCTACCACTGTCGCTGAGAACTCTCTTTTATTTCAATAGTTTCAATAGGTTATGGGCCCCGGTAGCCTGTACTGAATTAACGAAGCTTCTCTACTGCGCACAAGACCTCGGAACACACTCATTTCACTCTCTCACACTCGTTCATTCACCTACACATCCCATACATTCGTCCACATGTCCCCTACATCTGCCACATCATCAGATTCCATTCAAATCCCTACCCTTACCTACGGGACCTATTCTCAATGGGTTGGCCCTATTTCTGGCAAGCTCCAGAGGGCTATGGTCTGGAGATTCTGCAGTGGAGAGATGTCTGTCTATCCTAAACCTTCCGATCCTCGTCCATTGCCTAATGACGCCTCTGCCGTTGACCGGGCTGCTGTTAGACGAGATCACAGGGAGGATATGCGATCCTACGAGGAATCAATTACTCGTAATGACAAGGCTATTGGGATCATCAAAGAGCACCTTGCGCCGGAACAGCTTCTTCTGTCGTCTTGATGCCTTGATTGCGAGGCAAGCAGAGGAGATAGAGGCCATCGCTCATGAATTTGGAAGGCCACCGGAAACGTGTTACAAGTACATTGGGATGGATGGGCAGTCTCCCACACACTCAGTGACCAACTGGAACATATGGCAACAATGTACATGTTTCACGGTGAAAAAAAGAAGCCCATTATACAAATGGTGAGTAGTTTCTAATTACTGTTGCTCCGGTTTCGGATATGCTCACATCCTTCTGCTCTCACCTAGGCAAATCGGGTCTACCGCTGATAGGAATTTGGACTGGAATATTTGCAAGTGCCTCCATGTACAAACCTGGACTGACTCATATGGACTGGAGTCGTAATGTGTCAATATTGCATTGACTCATTTGTAGTACATAGTTACTGTGCATTGAGTCATTGACTGTGCATGACTGTGCAATGATTCTAAATGACTCATAATGACTTGCCTGGACTTATAGCAAGTCAATTCCCTTATATAGTGTAGTATACAGTTGTATAGTATATAAGTACCTAGTTTTATGGAATGAGACCCCATCGGGTTGTTGACCCAGGGCTTTACCCATCTCTACCCTCTGGTGTGCTTTTGTCCCCACATTTGGAGGATGAGCATAGCTTGTATCTGAATTTTCCCCCTTTACAACAACAGCTGAGAGGTCTAAACTGGGGTGAACTTAGAAATGGCTTACACAACCACACCAAACACACCCACAACTTATTACTCAGTTCGGGTTTTTAGTTCAGCCAAATAATATTTATTTAAAACTTCAATCTATTCAAGTTCTTCCTTGCTACACTGAGTGTTATTTCACGAAGTGCATTCCCTTTCAAAGTACAGACTTATTTAAGCTGATCCCCAAGCTCTGAGCTGTCAAACAAATACTATTCCTAAGTCCCTTGGTAAAATCACAAATTAACACAAGTCACAACTGACCAGAGGGTGTCCCTATAACTCAGACAGAACTCTGACTGCAGCCTAACTGTGGTTTGAAAATAATATTCAAAGTCCTTTCTAAGTTCTTGTCTTAACTTCTCTGCACTCAGTTCACACTGAATCTCTTTCTGTCTCTTTACTCAAGTTCAATTGCTTGTCAATTTCTCTCTGTAAATCCCAGTCTTTATATCAATTCAATCTTTTAGTAGTAGCCTGATAAGGAGCTGCTACACCTGGTGGTGGTAAGAAAGAATGCTTTTCTCTTCATTTCCTTGCCTTTTTATACTCCTAGGTCCTTGAAATTTTCTTAATTAATGTACCATGGGTTTGTAAGACTCTCTTGGCTTGCCAAGAGCCAAGAAGATAAATCTCATGTTGCCCTTGTTAGCCATAACTGAGCTTATAAGTGTTCTCCTGGTTCCTACACTGTCCCCAGGGCTCTATATCATTGTCTCATGGGTCCTCTACCCATATTACACCTTTTCTACATCTTTTATTTAATAAGTAACGGAGGGGAGGGAAGAACGATGCATTCCCGATAAGTGGTTCGACTTTGATTTAAGCGCCGGGCGGTCCGTCCGTCCCGCGTCTCAAGTTTGCGGCGTCGTTCCGTATCTCCCCTTTTCTCTTCTCCTCCCGGGTCCTACCGGGTACTTGTATACATGTGGACCGTGCCGTAGGTCGGTCCGAATAAATTTTATTATAGGCATGTCGCTAGGACGCACCCCGCCTTTCTTTTACTGCCGGCGCCGGGCCACTTTGATCCCCGGCGCCTAATTCATCACTAATTGTCTAGTTTCTCTCTGTGGTTCGTTCCAGGGAACCAGTGCTTCGATTCTCTTACTTTAAGCGGATATGGGTTCGCATTATGCTTGCCCTCATTTGTCTCTCTTCATCTATTTTAATCCTGTCTTGTATATCCCTGTATAGGACTTTTTGTAGTAGGTAGTATTAATTGAATAGTTTTTAGATCTGGCAAGCCTAAATCAATCTAGGTAAATCAATTTGCTTGGTTTTGAGTTTGTGGGTCAACGATGCATCCTTGCACAGTAATGTAGCCTCTTAAAACATAGTGTATCTCCCTTCAAATGGGTTTCTACATACTAGATACCTGAAGTAAAGCTTACGACTCTCAAAGAGACGTAGCCAGTCACTGTGACCATCAGTGACCTTTGAATAGATCACGTACGCTGACGGCAGCCCTCCAGCTCGCCGCCGCTGGGCGTATCGAATCGCCCACCACACACTCAGCAGTATCCGATGGCTACTCAATGAGTTGGGATCGTAGATGCATATGAACAAAAGGGATAGGACACAAAGGGATAGAATGGATAGAAGAGATTTAACAGGGATGGATAATAATCGAAGGTAAAGAATGAAAGACAAATAATGGAATGACAGGCGATAGGCCCTTTGACTCATGCACCATGCTCAGCAGCATCCAGTGGTGGCTCAGCAAGTTGGGGAAGAGTAGAAACTTCAATTTGATCAAGAAACATACCTTATGAACACTGAGGGCAATCTATCTGCATTTTCAGGTGGCACTAGCTCCTTCATTGAGATAAGCTGAGTAGAAATAGCTTGGATAGAGATTATGGGTGCCATTGAAGTATCAGATAGCACAGTGATCTGGAGGTACTGGGAAGAGTGAGGGGGTGAAGACAACAGAGATAGTCAGATTATTGATTCATAAGTGTCCGATACACGCGCCTGTGGCCTGGCCAACGCGTGTAGCAGGTATGTAAGTGAGGTAATGACACTATAGCAGTCACAGATCCGGCGTCAGTTGAATTTATTACAAGGGAACATCTCCTTCCCTTGCCTGAACGTCTCCTGCCGAAACCTGAACGTCGTTTCATTCTTTTGTACCACTATAATATTTCTTGTAAGTCCTTCCAACGGTCAAAAGAGACATTACCTTAGCGCGGGAGACGTTCCAAACAACAGACCCGGTGCCCGGGATGGCTTGACGCGTCAAATCTGAGTCCCGTGGACGCGTTTTGTTTACATCACACGGGCCACAGCTCTTGTTTCTTCTGTTTGTCGTTTGTTGCTTGTACATTCTTCAAGCACTGAATCATAGGTAAGCAGCTTATCATTATTCCTTCTCTTTCCTTCTCTCTCTTAAGCATTACTGCTAGTACCTGTATTGTGGAAAGATAGGTATGTTATAAAATCCATTTCCTTGTTTTTCCGACCATTAACACGTACTTTTCAGGAACAAGCAGCATATGTTAAGTATCTGATTTCAGGTCCTTTGTAAATGTTGCTTGTACTGCAAGGCACTGGACAATACCAGTCAGTGTCTATACCTTCACGGATGCATCTTGGTTGCTTGGGTTCTCAGAGTTGCGCTATGCAAACAGTGCATGGTTTTTCTTTCACGGTTTTTTCTTTTGCTGAATTAATAATGCATGTAGCTTGTGATGTGTCTCGGGAGCTCTCGATTTGCACTGTCACCCGCTAGAAGTACAAGAGTCTCAACCGCCTGCACTTGCCAACTTTTCCTCCTTTCCCCTCACCGCTTTTACATCTCACTTATGGACACCGTGCTCTTAGCATCACTCATCCTTACCTCCAAGTACAGAATAAATTTCTCGAAGTTCAATTTTACTTTCATTGTTACCCATGATAAAGATAATCCCCATAGCTGGGGCCATGGCTAAGTCTTTCGGGACTGATCTGTACCTTCTATATCTGGTTGATTATGAGAATATCATTTGCTCTTCTTTTTGCTCCCTCTCTATATCCTACTGGCAGAGAAGAATCTTTGCTGAGCTGGTCTGCTGTATGGACTCATCATGACACACGTACAGGCATACTAAATACACGTGGTTTCTTCATGTTGGTATCTACAGGATACTCGGTGTTGTTAAAGGGGCAGATTTGTAATTCCCAAGTTCATCTACCCCCCCCCATGTCTTCACTTGACCCCTCAAGCTTCAAAGGGCTTCATAGTGTCATTCAAGGCTTTGGCAATGAGCCTTATTCATTCGTTGAACAAGCTAACAATGATTTGGATGCCGAAAGGGAGGCCGTCTTTTCTGACCCGCAGCCCACAGCAGATGAAGATGAGGAGATGGATGTCTTGGAGGACATGCCAATGCCGCCCCTCATGGATTACTCAGATGACGAGGACGACGAGGACGACGAGGACATCAGCAACGAGCCAGTGATTCCTAAGCCGAGCCCAGCACAGACCGCACACCAACTTGAAAAACAGGAGCCCCTAAAATCAGGCCCCATTCCGACTGCTAAAAACATGGAGTCATTGCAACGTATCCTGAATGAAGCATCGAAAGGTGTCAGTCCGGACACTGCAACTGATTATCAAAGGTAGGCTTTGCCAGCCGTTATAACTATTCACTCTCACATCTACTCAACAGAATTATGAAGAAGTCAGAGGAGTTCCTCGTCAAATGTGGCCTTGTTGAGATGGGGAAACTTTTTATTTCAGAGCCACATAATGATTCTGCTGAGATGATTGTGGCCGTGATTATGGATTCGTACATATGTTGATATGCACAGATAGTCTATGGCTCCCTTGATCCTACCAGGTGTGATTCAATCAATCTCGATGGGTCCACAAAGGATGCTAGCGAGATGCGAAATGGCTACACGCATGCGCAAAAGATTCAAGCGGCCTTTACATATGGATTCAATTGCATTGCAGGTCTCGGTCTTGCAACCTGGGAACGCAGTGAGGTTACTGGGAAAATGAAAGGAAACCCCTCGGTTTCTTCATTGATCTCCAGTTATATGGTCAGTCTGCGGAGGCGAGCCGGTTTTATCAAATGCTTTTAATTTTATACTAACCTTAACAAGGTTCAGGCAGGTGAGACCGCCACCAGCTCCCATGCTGTTACACCAGTAAGTTGTATGATTTCTGATATCTTTTGTAAACCTAAACCTGCATTTTCAAACATAGGAAATCATTGGACACATGTATGATTACAAACGTCAGCCAGAGCATTGGAATATACGCTCCTACGAGCCTTCCAAGCGTAAGAAGGACAAGGAATCTGAAGAGTGGGGTGGTCCACGGTTTCGTCGGGAAGTTCATCTTGCGTTCACGCTTGCATTTGCATGTCTCCTACGCGTTGATGAGGTCCTGAAGATACAAGCTCGTGAGATTGAGATTGTTCTGGGACAAAAGAAGTGTATCAAGGTAACACTCCCGTTTCAAAAAACAAACCAGTTTGGCCGTAAGCTGTAGTACCTTTCATTTTTAGCCACAAAATCTCAATTCCTTGTAGATGTTCAACCGTTTTATTTGTATGCGTTGCCCAACTCCCTGAAGCACCTATGTCCTGTTCGTGCCTACGCTGATTGGATCAACCTCACACACATCAACGAGGGATACATCTTTTGTAAACTAGGATCAGGAGACCGTGTTTCAGCTAATCCAAATGCACAGCTGGTCTGTCGAAAATTTTCAGTTTTGTGAACTCAATTCTAATCAATATGCAGACCTCGGAGGCCTTCCTTGAAGGTTTCTGAAACAATTTGCTTGACGTTGGTGTGGACCCATCCACATACGGTACTCACTCACTCCGGTGTGGAGGTTGCCAATGGTTATCGTGTGACCTTCGATGGCCTCTGCGTAAAATCTGTGAGTGGGGAGGTTGGTCGACAGACTTCTCACACTTGACTATTGTCAAGTATCTCATATCATGGAACAATGATCCTCGGAACAAGCGCGAGGACTTTTTTAACATGGACAGGGAGCCACAAAGCAAGTGTTTTGCTTGTGGGCGTAGCTGTGAGTGTGCTTAGAAGGGACCTGGAAGCTTTGAAGAGAATGTAATGATTTAGGTACAAAGAGCATGGACTATAAAACTGTAAAGTAAAGGTTACTACTCAATTAATTCTGCGACTGCATTGCTTGATTTCATTTGGCAATCGCAGATGGTTTCACAAGCACCTTGCCACAATATCCAAACCTGTCACTAAACTCATCCCCAAGTTCATGACAAACCTCAGCAGCACCTTGTCGGTCGCAGGCCTTCCGCTCATTCCGAAGCTCTGCATCAATGGCGGTGAACCTCAAACGGCTGTTGGTTTTAGGATCATAATACTTGGCCCAGAAACTGCTTTCTCCGAGAGACTTGTACGCCTCAACAACAAACTAGATTATAGTCAAAGTTCAGGTTTACTAAGCTTAACAGACAACCGCACAATAAAACATACCTTCCATTTGCTCCACTTAGCCTTGGTACCCTTCCAGCGTTGATCACCTTCATATTTGTATGCTGCCTCCCAGAGACGAATCGGGATTCCATGGCCTTTGATCTTGAGGTAACATTTGTCAGTGTTGAATGCAGGATCCGCGTCATCCCACATGCGTACAAGCTTTGAAATGTCATCTGCAAAGGAGACGAGGACAGGGTCGGGCACATCGGAGGGGAAAAACTCAATGCGGGTGCCATTTGCAAGCGTGATCACTTTCAATGTGCCAGAGGCGATAACTGCTGTAGTTGGCACTAGCGGAGAAGACACGAGACCTTTGTAAACAGGTGCTGATAGTGGCAGAGAACCCGGTGTGGACATCAGGGTTGAATGCAGCGGCAGATGAGCATGAGTCGATGTCAGTGGTACACTATCCAGATCTCCGAACGGCGAAGGTGATTCCAGCGTTGAAGTCAACGGCAACTCCATGTGAGCAGGCGGCGCCGAGAGCCGGTTGTTGATTACTGGGTTAGAATGAGTTGATGGTACAACCGGACTGACTGCCAATGAGGCCAACGTTCGACGGTGAAGCACTGCTCCTGATACTGCAGTGGAGTTACTGACCTCGCTGAGTAGAGCAGGCAATGAACAAGAGGGAGTAGATCCCCCAGTTGCGCAGAAAGCAAGAATCGTGTCAAGGTTTTCTTTGATTTTCTTGTCACGAGCAGCCTGATATTAACGGGATTAGCAAAGAGAAAAAAAATTTATAGATGCAACAAAAGCATAGAAAAAAAGCAATTGGGGAGTGATGGGTTTATGCTTATGATTCAGTTCACATACCGGAGTGGGGAAAAGCGGTTCGATGTTCTCAATCTCCCGGGGGGTCTGGAAGTCGGTAAACTCCTGCATGATCTCTGCAGTCTGATAGAGTACAGGTGTTATTCAGTACGATAGGAAAGGGTGAAGAGGGTATTGAAAACATACCCAATCCAATACATCTTGCTTTTCTTGAGGTGTACACATGTCCTTTGATCGTTGAACAGAGCTCAGTGTTTCAGCGGCACCGAAAAGTTCATCCCGGCGTTTAGCGTACGCGCTTTTCTTCTTCGGCTTCTTTCCAGTGGCGGTACTGCTGTCGGAATGGTTTTCAAGACTTCGACTACCTTTGTGAGATTGTCGTGCACCAGGTTTTGTCCTAAAAGCGACGGTCAGATCTCTGCTCCTGCATTGGAAGGCAACTTACAGATTCCATGACTCCGTATCCAAACTATAAGCCTTCAGACGTTTTTGCAACACAAGTTTCGGTCCACCGCACGGCTGGCCAAGCGAGCGGCAAAGCTCTTTCAGCTCACAGACCTTCATATCCATACTGAGGGCAAGGGGAGAAACCAATCATGAGCAAATGTTCAGAAAGGAAAGACAAAACTGGAGAGAAAACTTACACTTTGGCATTGAACGTAGTGCCATCTTTGTTCGGGAATGTAAATTCCTCATGCTTTGAGTCTGGAGGGATCATGGCAGACCACGAAAGGCGGCGGCCAAAGTAAACAACCAGTGAACGGCGGTAAATGAATCCGAGAACAGCGAGAGAAAAGATTAAAGCAGCGAGAAACACGTTGAGCACAAGAGAGGCGGCAGAGACAGCAGAGACAGAGCGGGGGCTGGCAGCCGACAGTGCCGATGTAAGCGCCGTGAGGAACCCATCGGCTATGGCGACGATTGAGAGGGGTAAGCTACCAAAAAGGGCATAAAAAGATTAGTGGGGGGAGCAAAGAAAGCCATGGGGAAAAAGAAAAGATAACAGCAGGGTGCGGCGAATCACGCGCAATACGAGACGCTGCCGTCATGACCATGCGACATTGATGAAATCAAATCCGATGGGCCCGGTAACTCCGGCGTGACTCTAATGTCTCTTTCCAGAGAGAAGTGGACCTTCAAAGTGTCTAATACATAACGTACCCTAGGTAGTGATGTGGCGTGTTTCACGGGGTCTTTTAAATGATGACATTTCCGAATTTCGGCGTACAGCGTAATTCGGCGTGTCACCGCGAGACTGGTTTCCACATTGGTGGGTATGCATGGCATCCTGATGCTGGTGCCTCTATCTTTGCTGGGACTAAGTCGCTTGAGAAGGTCAAAGCAACAAATGGCACGCAGATGTTGACCCAAGCTGAAGATATTGGTCTGCAAATTGTGTATGGGGGTTTCTTTCTTCCCTGCTCCTTTGTTCTCACTACTATTCCTTCTTTTTTAGTGTCACGCAACTTGTTGAGCACAAAGTAGGAGTGGAACGTGCGGAACTTTATTATCACTGTCCTGCAAAGAAGGAACCCAGGGACCGCCACCGCGTATTACCTATGATTTGAATATGTGATCAAGTTAGCTTTGGGCTGCAACTATCGCTCAATGTTTTTAGACTGCCTTTTTGAAAATGAGGAGGGTGGTGTTCCCAAGCCAATGTTTTCAAACTTTGTGGAGCGTGCATGGAAATATCAAGTGCGCGTGAAGAATTGGCCGGTTGGTGTCCCATTCTTGAACATTGGTGTAAGGTTGAAAAAGGGTTACGTGACTGGTGTGGACATGCTCAACAAATACAAGGCTGGTGACTTGAACAAGATCTGTGGCCCCATATTCAGCAAATAGAAGAGGCTGTACAGGGTGAAGAAATCGATGATCAGCTTCTGTATTTTGAGATTGAACGTTGGACAGATGGTGTGTTTCTTTGCGCATATGTTTTTGTTTCTTTTCTTTTGTAGCTAACGCTTTCCTTAGAGGAGAGGAAACTTGGGGTTCAGATACTGAGAACAACACTGTGGCCTCTGTTGCTCACTCGCAGTCATATCGTCTAAGAGTAGGCAAAACAGAAGGGGATCATGAGGTAGAGAATGGTGCAAGGATGAGGCATTGCATTTTCCACCAATCTGGGAAAGGTAATGATTGATGGACAGTCCAAGACCCACTGGTACATGTACAGGAAGGCTGTAATAGACCATAGTTGCATTGACTGCCATTATCCACCCAAAATATCTATTCCTTTTACGTGGGTAGACTGTGAGGGTACATATCTGCTCACATAGTAGTATATAGTGCAACAAGTGACTGCCTCCTGGTCCAGAAAATGGGTGTAACAATTGGATCTGGTAATGCCAAGTTGGTAATACCAGACCAGGACCCTGGCACCTGACCTTTGGTAATGCCAGACTTGGTACTACCGGGCTCTGGTAATGCATCAGGAAAAGCCGTTTTTGCCTAGGTGACCCCAGAGTGGCCTAAAGCAAACTAGGTGACCTATGAATCCTATGGCATCCTAGGAATTTGGGCTCGTCCCTTGCCAGTCAAGGCTCTTGAGGATTCCCTAGGGTATCCTAGGCAAACCCAGGGCAAACCTAGGTTTGCCTAGGGAATACTCAAGAGCCTTGACTGGCAAGGGATGAGCCCAAATTCCTAGGATGCCATAGGATTCATAGGTCACCTAGTTTGCTTTAGGCCACTCTAGGGTCACCTAGGCAAAAACAGCTTTTCCTGATGTGCCAGGTTTGGTAATGCCGGTTCCGGCATATGCCCGGTATTCCTTGCCATTAGGGATCAACCTTTCATGAAACGTTGGCCCTAACTTGGGACCTGGTAGGGGGTGACTGAAGTGGGATATGCGATGCACAAGCTCTCTGAATTTTTATCCAATCTGGGCATGGCTCACTATATCAAGGGTAGACAATGCATCCGTTATCTCAAAGGGACTAGGGATTGGGAGCTCACTTATGGTGAGGCTCAAGAGGATCCAAATGGTTATGTGTTATGACCCATACCCAAACTATAAGCATATACACATCTTTTTCTATTATTATTAACCAACTACTACTACTATCATTAAGATTTCTACTTATCATATACATTTTACATTCATTACTCATTTTCTCTACAGTATGCTGCACATGTGAACCTACTGTTAATCAACTTCGGTTCCACTAGAATAATTGAACACCAGTCACCACATGTAACACCATGACATCATTCTACTGCTCCGCAGTTCTGACATCATTTTACTGCTCCACGGTCATGATGTCATCTTACTGCCCCGCAGTTATGACATCATTCCAGCTCCACAGTTATGATATCATTCCAGTGCTCCACAGTTATGACATCATTCCAGTGCTCCACAGTTATGATGTCATTCCGCAGCATTTCCTAAATAATATATACTTGACAGTATATAAGGACGCTAGATTTACCAATGTATGGTAGACGTATTATTTTCTTAAATCCAAACCCCCACTTGTTTGCTGTTATCACTTGTGTGAATCACCAGACCAACTCATTGTATCTTGTTGAGCTATCTCCAAGCTACAATACACATTTATACATCTTGTTGAGCTGACTCCAAGTTGTATCCACTAACATTCACCTGTTGAGCTATCTCCTACTGGTGAATACTTCTTTAATTGCCACTTGTTGAGCTATCTCTGAGTATTAGACATCACACTCACTACTACTTGTTGAGATATCTCTGAGTATTAGACACCACACTCACTACTACTTGTTGAGCCATCTCTGAGTATTAGTTCTGATTCATATTACTGCTTGTTGAGCCATCTCTGAGGGTAATTTTATTATTATTTGTTGAGCTATCTCCAAATAATAACTTCTGTGAGTTTTGTATTACAAATTAGTTACTAACTTTACTTGAGCCTAGTTGTCTGAGTGTATATTTTTTGCCTAGCGGTTTCATGGAATGGAAAGGCTTGCTCTATAATCTCCATTGATTTCTCTTATCATTGTTACCACCGAGTTACGTACTGTGAAGGTTTGGACAAGACTATTGATTGAGTCATAACATTATGTAAATGCCAACGGAGATATGAATGAGAACCGGAAAGCCATTACTTGTCGTAGGTATCCGGCGCAGTGGGGACTCAGAGCCGTGAGGCTCAGGCAATGAGGGATGAGAGAAGACAACTGTTATATTACTATGCATCTGTACCAGGCCTTATATACTGTGGTACGGGTACTCTACGAGGTGTCTACCGGGTCTGTAAGTATTAGTAAGTATCTTGGTAAATAAATCAGTAAGCAACGTCGGAGGAATATCAGTGCCGGATTGACATGATGACATTGTCGGATTGGCAACTACAACATTACTGGGTATGTTTTCATCATAGATGGTGGAGCTGTTAGCTGGGGATCTCGCTCTCAGACTCTTGTCTCTTTATCCACCACCAAATCTGAATATGTTGCCGCAACAGAAGCCTCAAAGGAAGGGATTTGGTTTTGTTCATTTATCTCTCAGGTTTTCGAACCAACCTACACCATTATTCAAAATCCGACGGACCTGAAATCTGATAATCCAGCCGCTATTTCACTTGCTCAAGGCCATCAGTTCCATGGTCGCACCAAGCACATTGACATTTGCTTCCACTTCATCCATTATGTTATTGAAGAGGGGAAGGTTCAATTACTCTACTGCCCTACCGAGGAGATGCTTGCGGACACCTTGACAAAGGCTCTTCTGAGCACCAAGGCGAAACACTTTGCGGCCGGCTTAGGACTTGGTCCAGTTTGCATAAATGCAGAGGACTGGAATCATATCATAATTGTGAAGTTGAAATGATGTCATAACTGTGGGAACCGAAGTTGATTAACAGTATGTTCATATGTGCAACATTATGCCAAATAATGTAGAGAAAATGAGTAATGAATGTAAAGTGTATATGATAAGTAGAAATCTTAGTAGTAGTTGGTTAATAATAATAGCAAAAGATGGTATATGCTTATAGTTTGGGTATGGGTCATGTTCCAAGTGCTGTTCTGCATTGTCGGAATAGATGAGGATGTCATCCAGGTAAAATATGACACAGACATCAAGCATGTCCGAGAATATGTTGTTGATGAACCTTTGAAAATCTGTGGGAGCATTAGTAAGACGAAAGGGCATAACTAACCATTTGTAGGAGCCCCATCGGGTCCAAAAGGGGGTTTTCCATTCATCACCATCGGCAATTCAGACGAGATGATAGGTAGGGTTTGAAGGTCCAATTCAATGGACTGCAAAAAACTGATGAATTGCACTGAACTGAACCGCAAAATGAACTGATGATAGATGGACCGGTCCATGATTTAAACCTGGTCCAGTTCATGGTTCATCAAAATCTCAGAAAAAAAGTGAACCACAAAGAATCAGTTTAAACCAGTCTAAACCGGTACAGCCACATAGCAAAAATAATTTGGATAAATGAGTATATTTTCTCCAATTTTGATCAATAAAATTTATATTTTCTAATGGTCTCAAGCAATAAGCTAATACAAGACTGGAAAGACTACTCATAACCACCATGCAACAAGTCTGAGAGCCTGACATGATACAATACACTATCCATGGTCTGTTTTAACAGATGATCAATGACTGCCAAACCTGGAAAGCATTTCTGCATGGTAAACGAGCAGTGTAAGGCAGCCTAGAGCATATATTGAATGTTTTATATTGTTTTATAGTAGTTTCTTACATGGTCTAGAGCATATATTGAATGTTTTATATTGTTTTATAGTAGTTTCTTACATGGTCTCACTTGTTACATATCTAAATATCTTTCATGCATGTGCAGTTTAAATCAGTTTAAACCAGTCTGCACCACTTTAAATTTGCACTGATTTAAACTGCATGAACCAGGATGAATTGGACCAGTGGACCAGTGCAATCAGTGCAGGTCCATGGTTCATACAGGTTTGGGTTTTTTATGGACCGGTCCAATTCATGATTCATTGAATTTTTGGTAAATAAACTGAATTGGATTGGACCTTCAAAACCTAATGATAGGCGTGAGCGAAGTCAAGTTTGGTGTAGATTTTAGCTTTTTTTGCAGCATCCCAAAGGTCTGAGATTAGGGGCAGCGGGTAGCAATCCTTCTTGGTAATCTTGTTCAACAATCCTTCAAAGTCCACACAAAGCCGAAGTTTACCATCCTTCTTTGGTACAAAGAGGACCGGAGCACTGTGCAGAGATAAAGAGGGTCGAATGACACCGGTAGCAAGTTGCTTGTCCAAGAAATCGTAAAGAGCCTGCTGCTCTGTCAGAGAAAGAGGGTAAAGGTGACCAAGCGGGGGCTCAGCACCTTCCGCCAGATCAATTTTGAGTTCAAAAGAATGATGTTTGGGCAGAACCTTGGACACAACTTCATTGAAAATGTCGGCAAAGTCAAGGTATTCTGCAGGGATCGGAAGTGCCTCGGAAGAAGCACTCCTGGACAAAGGACAAGGTGCCGCATAGTGTGCCAAAACTTTGGGGTCAATAACCCGGAGAAGAGTTGGTTCCCTACCTGAGTCTTGACAAGCCCTATGGAAGGCGGTGGCGCCAACTAGTAATGCAATATTGACTTCCGAAGTCTCTAAACGCTGATACGCCCCGAGACTTTTTGAGTCTAAAACTAGACTTAAAGCCCACTACTGGATAGTCCTTGCATGATATGTAGTGTTCATATCACTTGGAGACCTTCTCCCAGTGCTGTGTTCACTGAAACCCAAATCGGACACGCTCGTACAATGCCTGTATTGCCACCGCTTCACGCGCACGACGGCCTAACATTGATCTCAAACCATCGGCCATTTCGGCCCATACTCTGAATTTGATATAACCGTTTTCTATGAAACCTTCGATGTTGCGGACCGTTTGGACGATTCTTACATCGTTTCACTAGTTAGCACTCGATTACAAGCTTTCCCTTCCATAGGAAATGCTTACTCAGAATGATAATACCTTACTAAGGGTATAAACTTAGAACATGCAAAAGGGCAATCTGGGGCAAGAAATAAAATGTACCAGAGACCCTGAAGCACTAGAACGAGCGAAAGCAGTGCATAGGCATCCGACGGCATCGAAATACCGGTATCCAGGGTACTTCTCCGGTCCCAGGACATGGTTACATCAGTTGTTGGGATAAATGCCTCATTTTCAAATAAGTGCATAGCACAATGATACAGGACAGGAGTGGGGGTCAAACCGAGTTCGAACAGGTCCCGTCGACGTCCCCTGCCCTCCCGCCCTATACTCCATGTGTCCCCCGACCATAGAGACAAGATTTGAGTAGGTACTAGGAGGAGACATACCTATATTTATATAGATATGCTCATACTTCAATACCCAGAAGTCAGAGACCTTAGAAATTTTATGAACCCTTGAAACGAGTTTATACGAGTTAGAACTGAGATCTGTCCCCTTGGAGCAGTATTTCAGAGATTAGAATGAAACTTGATGTTGCAGGGCTTAGATGACGATTATCGAAGCGAGAATAGCTTAGATATATCCTTCTTCAAGTCCTCCCTCACTTATAGAACCTGTGGGCTACTGGTTCACACTTACAGTCATAAGTCACTGTAAGTACTGACAATCAAGAATGAATGAAAAAGAACATACCAAGAACTCAAGATTGAACATCTATGATCCGAAATGGAACTGAATAGAATGAAACGACCTCATGGGGCGGTCTCTGTTCACCGTTTCCGTGTCTGATGTAAAATTTCACAATAGAATTGACCATATGATGCCATACAGCCTCATATGCAGAGCACATGCTCCCCTTACCAATACTCTTGGCTTCCTTGGGTATATAATCAAGGGGAGACCTCCACAAAGAGCAGGCATCCCTCCCCCCCCCCCCCCCCCCCCCCCCCCCCCCCCCAGGTTAACTGGCTTGCTGTCAAGCTTGTAGTAATAGGGTGCTTCTGGCAGAAGAAAGACAGAGACTATAGAGCATTTTGTGCAATAGAGTCCATTGATCAATCTTGAATTACCCCAGAACTCAAAAGTCTGATTGTGTGTTTGTGTTGGTGTTGTTTTGCCTTCTGCCCACATACCCATAGTTAGCCCTATCAACGCAAAGCCATCTGCTCAACCTTAGGGTAGGAATAGATTGGTTCAATAGGAAACCTGTCCAATAGAGGATGAGGTTGGTGAGAGTGTCTTTGAATTGGCGGCTGAGTTGGCAACCGAATTAGAATAGTGGGTGGTTCCAAAGAGGAAACCAGTGCTTTCGGTCCTAATGTGGATCCAAAAAGCAAAGATGTCTGAGCGGAAACAGAGTGCTCAGCGTTACGGAAAGTAATGATTCTGGTGACCCAGTCAATCAATGGATTGTAGTGGGACAAGAAACTGTATCCTAAAACAGCTTTACAAGATCAGTCCAAAGAAGTGACATAAAATGCCAGCTTGCCAGACGGAAACTGAACTTCCAGAATCGCAACTTCAGAAATTAGTTTTGGAGAAGAGAACCATCAAAGAGTTGGAGATTGATCAGCAGTATCGAAGATATTGGAATAGAGTTTAAATTGACATAACGGGAATGAAGGAAACAATCGGTAGAACCGGAGTCTACGAGAGTAATAAACTTGAAAAGAGCGGAAGAGGGAATTCAGTAGATAAAGAAATTGTAAGTGAATTGTTTGTAATGAGAAAGAGCGGACACATTGAGATAAACTTCCCCAGAGGTATGAACCTGATCAATGCAGCTCCCGTTTTGTACCAGGGTCCAGGAGCTGCGGACTATTTTTCTGAACTGGTATTGGTCGGATTAGTGGCAGATTCCTCAGTCAAAGTAGCCCAGGCACAAGAATTCCCTGACCTCTTCTTATTGCAATTCTCCGCTTTATGGTTTCCATGCAGTTATTTTGAGAGGAAGAGTTCAAGGAACCCTTTATCATTGGAGAGAGAGTTTTACCACCGGAGCCACCTCCGGAAGTCCTTGCAACCTCTCTTTTACATTTTCCTTTGCGCCGCCAGTGCCGATTGTCGATTTTGAGCACCTTTGCATGATACATGGAAAGCAAAGCCGGTGTCTGACCATGAACCATTTTAGGGAAAGGAGAACAAGAAACTCCTTGAGTTTCCGAGGTTTGGAGCTGTTTAACATGTCAGGCTCCTTGCCTTTGGCTTGGTAGACTTGTCACCAAGGAGGGTCAAAGTGTTTGCATTGGTATCAATAGATCCTCCAAATTTGTCCATCAGTTCCATCAGGCTGGCCTTGCGCATCGAGAAATCTACCACCGCGGCAGGGGCCGCCAGGTGGACCACCACCACCATCACCAGGCGGGCCAGGAGGATTGGGAGGACCACCCCTCCACCACCACCATGATTCGGCGTGTGCGGCAACCGAGGAGGGTCCGCACAATCAGGGGGAGGAGCATTCCCATCACCACCATTGGGGTTGTTAGGAGGGTCCTTGGGAGGATTGTCGGGAGGATTATCATCCGGATTCTCACCTTCATCTGCAAACTCTCCTTCTCCTGTGTCCTCTGGCTGTTTGACAATCGGCCTCAGTGGTGCAAGATTGGTTCAATGATATTTAAACTGAGGTCTACCGTACAAAGTACCACTACTTATATACCTGTGGAAAAGACAATAGTTGGAGACAAGTTTGGGAGACCAAAGTAATAATATCAATATAAGACAATAGGAATGAATGGATTGGAAAGGGAATATAATCAAAAGATAATAAGAACCAGTTAGAAGGTAATCCAAAGAGTTCAATGGTGGTACAACATTGGATGAAGATAAGAGATAAGGTGATGGGAATAAATGGGATAGAATCGGAATGATGCTGCAATGATTGTAAAGGTGATCTGATGATGATCTGAGAGAAGCCGATGGGGCATGATTGTATCACAGTCTTTCTGAGCTTGCACCCGCAATTGTACACCCCGCCCAACCTTCCTTTAGGCTGACCTTCACCTTTTCGAAGCTGCTCCTTCTTTTTGGCAGACATAAAGTGGTTCAAGCATACAAGGGAGTATTTACTTCTGTAATTTAGTTAAATGACGTCCAATGCAATAAGTATGGTAGAACTCCATGGTCCTCATAGTAATGGCATACGTGTGAGCTAATGGGGGGGGGGGGGGGGGGGGGGTGAGAATGAGCCTGGCTCTCAAGAGACTGGGAGGCCCATTTATCCTGAGTAGAACATTGAATGGTCTTGTGCTCCATGGCTGTTTTTCACGTCAGCTTCTAGCCAAAAAGTTGCAATAAAGTACTCACAAAAAATATCTATAACTTCATTAGCCATCATCTTGCCCTCCAGCTCTTCAGTAGGCTCCGGCAGCTGGTTCCCCTTGGTTTTGAAAGACCAGCCCATGTATGCCTCCACGACAGTGGTTTGCTATGTGGTTGACACGTGCAGTGTTCATTGTGAGCGTCAAATATCACAAGATGTCATACATCCGAGGACATGCATTTTGACGCATTACAGCATAACTTTCTTTCAAGGTGAGCATCTCTTAGCAGCTTTTGTTTTTATATGTAGCCTTCATCTGTTCAACGCCACCCCAGCGATGGGGAGGTGGCCTTTGTTTCCGCATTTTTATTTTTATTTTTCTCTCAAACTTTCACATGCGCATTAAGCTAACGTGCTGCCTAGAAGTTGGACTTCACATACTTTGAAGCGGGAAGGAATTCAACCCCCACACTCTTTTTGATGAAATGAAGCTTGGAAGGAGGGAACAGCATGCTGATACAAGATGTCCACCAGGGAGCATTGGGCTGTAGTGGAGAAACATGACTTGGGTCCTAGTAAGAAGAAAGGTGAGGCCGTTGGGATGAAGCAGAAACAGCGCCGCAGTTCAACCAATGATGAAGAGGGTTCAGGCAATGACAGGGAGGAGGTTGTATCAAAGGGAAAGAAGAAGCAGAAGCGCCATTGTAAGGATCCTGCCAAGGATGAGCGTGAGAGCTCTACTGAGGAAGAAGTGGTGCGACCAAAGAAGAAGGCTGGAGGTGGTAAGGAAAAACAGAGTCGTAAGTGTACATCAAAAGGGGCAGAGGGGAAAGTGGGGGGAAGTACCAGAGCACAAAGACAGGGGTCTGCTAATGGAAAGCATGCGGCAAAGGGGACGGAGAAGGAGTCGCTGCCATAAGTATATGCCATTGACTGTACTTTGTAATATGTACGTTATGTGAATGCATTGTTATGAGCTGTAGTTGTGTCTCAAGGATGTTTTGATAGAGATCAAGGATAGTGAAGTGGGAGACTTAAGACATGCTCTCTGAGACTTCAAGTGAGCTCAAGTAATTTAAGTGCAGTGAGGTCAGTTTAAAGTGTACTTGAAAGCTTCTAAGGGCTCCCTTGAGTGTAACTTGAGTGACTTTAGTGCACTTGAGGTCAGTCTGAGTCAAAGTAACCTTGTGAAGTTTGCCGACTTTCTTGGTTGTGATTGTGTAAAAAATGACTTTGATGTATGATTTTGGTAGTTTAATATAATTACTTATACTGCTTGAGTCGACTGAGAGCTGTTAAGTTTGCTCAGGTTCTAGCTTTCAATGGATGATACTTGAGTCAGCTAAGGTGACATCTGAGCACGCTCAAGCCTGTACTACACACTGTCCTTACCCTGAGTGTGCTAAGGCAGGATGAAGGTGAACTTGAGTGCACTGGAGCCCATGAATGGCTGGACTCCAACCTTGAGCTGACCTGGGATGACCTGGGATGACTTGAGGGACATGGGGTGCTCAAGTGGAGGCTTGGCAGATGTTCAAACTTGAGCAGACTTTAAATCCACTTGAGTCTAGAGTGCCTACCTAAGTTATCAACACTAGATAAAGAATCTCCATGCAAAGGTTGCGCGCTTGGAAAGGCTGCCTCCAAAGCATATCCTAAATCTGAGAAACAAGCATCTCATCCTCTGGATTTGATCCACGCAGACTTGGTTGAAACTCTAGCTGTCTCTTCTCATGTCACGTCAATCATGCTGCGACAAAACCAGAAACTTCAAGGATCTCAAACCTTGGGCGGAAGAACAAACTGGACGCAAACTCATGCATTTCCGCATTAATCAAGGGGGAGAACTTATCTCAAAAGAATTTATCCTCAAATCTAAGGGTATTGATATTCAGATGACCAAACCTTATGTTCATCAACAGAATCATAGAGCAGAATGTATCAACAGTACACTTATGGAGAAATCTGAAGTCATGCACCACCACACATGTTTCCCAGACTCTTGGTAGCACTTTTCATATTCCACCGGAGTACTTGTGTACAACCGGTGGATTGAACTGGAAGACACCAATTGAAGGTGTTCTCAAAAAGAAACCTGATGTCTTGTACTTCAGAACCTTTGGCTGTGGTGCTTATGTCTTTATTTTTTCAAGCAAGAGACCCTTCACCACCTGCTCCCGGTCCTAATCCATTCAGCTACTGTCCTGAAGACATTGAATCGTGGATACATGTAAACCCCACTAGAGAACACTGTGCACCCTTGTGCCCTGGCACTTGGAGTCAACAAGCTGATTGTGAAGAACATGCTGAGCACTTTGGACATGCTAGATGTGGACTTGTGCCTGCTCGCAATATAGTTCCTGATCAAGTTCCGCAACCGGTTCCACCACCACATCCATTGAGTCCTGATTATAACCATATGGTCACACTGCCACCACCTGGCCCTAATCCTGATTCTGAGATGGAAGAGGAAGCACTTCTGACTAAACTAGCTCAGGAAGGGGGAGTTGAATTACAAAAATATCTTCTTTCGCATGCAATCTCTGATTCCCTTGAAGAATCATCTTTTATCACAGATCTTGACAGTGATATGATACCCGCTAAACACAAAGCTGCCAGGAATAATCCTGACAATTGGATTTCTCATGTAACACCTCCATGGGAAAATTGGGATTTAAGCGTTGCTCTTCAGATGCCACTGGTGTATACATCTGTAAATCAAATGGCAAAACCATGACTGCCATCATCTACAGTGATGGCGGAAATTGATGAACCACCCAAATTAGGTACTGAATGGCAACTGAGTAAGATTTGCCTATTCAGTAGGTCACGGGGTGGTTCATCAATTTCCGCCATCACTGTATGTTGATGATGCACTCTTTCTTGGCAAGGACAAGATCTTGTTCATAAAAAGAAAAATGAGTTATTGAAATTATGGGAATGTCATGATCTAGGAGAACCAACTGCGTTCCTTGGAATGTGAATTACACGGGATTGTTCCAAATGTATCTGAACACTTGACCAACAGCCCTATCTTTGAAAGGTCATAGAATGTTTTGGATTGACTAAAGCAAAAGCTACCCGACCCCATTACCCTCATCATCATCAGGAAACTCTCTCCACAAAATATGTCATAATTTTGAAAAAGAGTCTGTCAATACTGAAAAGCCTACTAATTCGATAAATTTGAACAACTTTGATAATTCATGTAATTGTAAATTGGGTGAAATACATCAGGAAAACTTAGAATTTAGATTTGACAAATTTTGACAAACTTTTGGGTCTTTGCAAAATTTTAGACATTTTGAAAAATTACATCTATAACTTGAGAACCAAGTGTAACTCTCAGATATTGATGCAGTAATGACTGAAATAAAAGAAGCCCATCGACTCCAAAGTAAGTGAATTCATAATAAAATAAAACACAAACTAACACAAAAGTTGAAACAGACGGATAGGCTATGGTGCGAAGACCGGAAAGGGACATATAGTTACTAACTTGCAAAGAGAGGAAGAACAAGTGAAAAATACATATACCGCGCGAGAGCCTACAGTGCACTGTTACTATTATAACTAATTAATGACTACAATTACTGGAATAGAGTACTAATAATTATGGTACACCACTAATTATACTATTGTACTACTATTACAATAATACAATCTACTACAGGGGGCTGTCATGTGCCATCAAACGCGTTTGAAGGGTCATATGACCCGGCGGCACCTCTCTATAAACGCCGGCAACTTTTTTGATACATTCTCGCATCCCCCACCACAAGTAATTTAGGTAGTAATAATACTTATAATTATTAATATCATTAATGTAGTATAGAAAAACTAAGTACACTGCGCTTGTACACTCGAATGTGTACTCACCACAAGTGTATACTCGTGGTGAATCACATTTGAGTGCAAGTATGGCTCCCGGCGGGGTCCATACTCATGTCATGAGTGGCGAATGCACTCAAATGTGCATTTGTGACCACCTCTACTACTCAATGATGCTACTTAACATGTTGTTTTAAATATCCTTAATGCTGCTGCGCAGCAATCCCCGACTTAGTGGCAAAATGCCCAAGCAACAACTATGTACAGTTATATGTACTTCAACACTCCCACTAAATCCTGGAACAGCTTCTCCATCACAACGGTACCAGTTCTCAATAGCAAAAGAACAAACAATCTTCAATCGAGCAATCAGAGCCACTGGAGCCAGCAGCAGCACAGGAGCAAAAAAAACAGTTCCAACAGGCAAACAGCTCCACCAGCCATAGCGAGCAAGCGCAGTGCTCTAGCAACAATAAAGAGTGAGCAAACAGGCCCAACAAGCAATCAATCGGGCGCCAGGATGACAACAAGCAAGCAAGCAAACAGGCACAAAGCAATGGGTACAAACAAGCAATCGTCCGGGCGAGCAACAGATAGCATCAGGAAAAGCCTTTTTTGCCTAGGTGACCCCAGAGTGGCCTAAAGCAAACTAGGTGACCTATGAATCCTATGGCATCCTAGGAATTTGGGCTCATCCCTTGCCAGTCAAGGCTCTTGAGGATTCCCTAGGGTATCCTAGGCAAACCCAGGGCAAGCCTAGGTGTTCCCCAGGTGTTCCCCTGGGCAAACCTAGGCTTGCCTAGGGAATCCTCAAGAGCCTTGACTGGCAAGGGACGAGCCCAAATTCCTAGGTCACCTAGTTTGCTTTAGGCCACTCTGGGGTCACCTAGGCAAAAACGGCTTTTCCTGATGTACAGCGGGTACGGTAGCGGATATGGTGGATAAGTGCACAACGGGGCGCATCAGCAGTTTCACAACCCCGTGGGAGGGTGTGGCTCTACAACGCCCACACTCTCCCATAACCCACAAAGGGTGGTGTGGCCACAAGGGGCATGCATTGACCTCCCATATCTCCCACACTCAACTTATGCTTAACCCATGCGCGGTCCACACCCAATCCACACCTGACCCATAACCTACCCATGCAAGACTACCATCCCAATGACGCCCTTCGAACATCAATTCACATAATAAAAAGAGTAAACAGATATATTTTCAATGGTCACAATGCTACATACAATACTAGAAGTACTAAACTGATACACATCGAGAGGAATTCAACAAAACAACTTTAAACTACCAAATACTAGTAGACATCTCATTACTTACATGTACATGGACCAAACCGATGATTACCAGCCGCAAGCCTCCCATCAGTGAGACCAGCATGTAGGCAGGCGTCTTCCCGTCGAGCTGAGTTGAGCTGCCGTTGCATGAGCTAGCAAGGAGATCAGTGAAGAGAAATGGTATGGTTAAGGCAATTCATACCACTGGGACCTTGGACCGGAGGATTAGGTAGAGCCGGTTACCAGTAGGCTGCAGGATGCTAAAACAGATGCACATTCCGTGATTCCTGAACGGTTGTTGAGCGCTATACAGAGATTAAAGTTAATGTGAAAACTTACTTGTGATACATGCATTATCTTCGAAACGACTCCAGAGGCTGCAACAAGACATCAGTTTGAAAGCAGAGTAAGTCGATTGCTGCCATGTACTTGAAAACTCGGAAGACTGAGTGAAAACTACTTATTAGAGTAATAAAGGTAAGCCGTAACTAAAGGAAACAAGTAAATGATGAACTGACAATTGCCAAATAACTATATCATCTGAATACCTCCGCTCAATGCTAACCAGATTTTTCAATCTCAAATTTGCGGCAAGAGACTCAACTTGACAAGGAATTAGTCGATTGGCGAAAAGAGAAAAGCGACAGGTTCTGTTGACGTTGATACATAATTCGTTTGAAGCCATATACTTCTTAAGTTATAAGCCTAGTAGTGACGTGATCTTTGAGTGTCTTGGTGAATTATCACTTGTTCTGTTGGAGCAGTCATCATTTGATTGCTCAAGTTCACATTTTATTGAGCCTTGACTCGCAGATGCTGCCTTAGGTATGTTACCTTGAATTTACAAGCATACACATACTTCAAACTTGTGTTTGCTAGGGCTCCAAAGTCCAATTTTGATTCGGATATCTTACAATTGGGCCGTAGCCTATAGAGGAAACTTGAATGATGTGGGTGGGTGTAGAACTTGTAGGGTGTGGAAGTTCTGTGGAATCGACGTGGGACAAAAATGCCTCACACCTCCCATACCTCCTATGCCCCCTACAGGGTTGTGAAACTGCTGATGCGGTAACATGCAACAAGCACAGTTAGAATAGGAACCGAGGTAATGGTGCTCAGATACAGAGGGCATCAAGTCTCGTAGTCTGTTGAAGCATGCGGGATCATCGACACTCATAGCAGAGCAAATTATAATTTACTCTAGAGTACTTACATGTACTCTAACAGAAAAAAACACATAAATATATGGGGCTGGGTAATTAGCACCAGTAAAACTGTTTATTCACACTTGCTTGTCAATACTTATTGTTTTTGGCCACTCAAGCGCTTACTATCCCTCAGTGTGACCACATTAAGTACACAAAGTTTCTTCATAAGTTTTAAGTTACTACAACACATATGGTAGTACTTTTTACTTGTGCAGCAACAGTGAGGCATTTAAAACAAGATATCAGTGCCACAAGTATCATAATAAGTACCTGTCAAGTGTAGGAAAATCAAGTTACTTGATTATATTGAAAAGTACATCAAAGAACTATCACAAATCTAAGCTCACCTGCTTAATGTGTTGATAGGGGAAGTAAGAAGCTAAGTGTAAGAGAGAGATGCTTGTATGAAGACAATAAGATGTTCTTGAGTCTGGGGACTGTAGGAGCAGACCCCACTACTTATATACATGTGTAACTAAATAGGACCCAGAGTACTTTACTCTGGGTAGGTCTAGAAGGTTCTACTGTCAAGGTGAAACTATCTGTCAAAAGGTGACACTGTCTGTCAAGGTTAGACAGTAATACATCTGGTATCTATCAACTTTAAGTAATAAATAAGATATAGATCTAATGTAATGATAAGCCCCTGGCACAGATAAGATATTGATAGATAAGATATTGATAGCTAAGATAAAATATAAGATAAAGCAAATGAATAGAAATCTGTGACATCACCCCCCCCCCCCCCCCCCCCCTTTAGATTTGAGCTCCGTTGAGAAATCAGAGTTTAATCATCAAATTCCATCATCCTCACAGCTTTGAGGCCTTTTGCTTTATACTTTCTTATCATCTCCTGAGCATTCCTTAAATTTCCTTCAGGTTCCCATGTATCGTGATCACGAGTGAATCCTTTCCATCGTACAAGGTATTGGGTGGTTTTTCCACGAACTCTGTGTTGGAGAATTTCTTCCACAACCCACTCCTCTTGTCCACCAATTGTAACTGGTTGAGGTGTGGGACTCTTTTGCCCAACAATAGTTGGTTCATTATAGGTGGCTAGTTTGCTGGCATGAAATACAGGGTGTATTGCACGGTACTTTTCTGGCAACTCCAGTTTGAATGTTACTTCAGACAACTTTTCAATAATTTTGAATGGTCCTTCATATCGAGGCCAGAGTGCTCGTTCTGTAGTTTGGTAGTCCTTGATATTTAGTAATACAAGGTCTCCAACTTTGAATGGAATGTTCGGTACACCCAGGTCATAGTACCATTTCTGTTATGACCCGGATCTAAACCTATACACCCAATCTTTTTTCTTCTGTAACCAACTATGAACACTATCATTAATACTTCTACTTATCATTTTACATTCATTAGTTATTCAACACCATTTGGGTTAATGCTGCACACATTCTTCCAGAACACCAGAATGATCTTTAACAGTCACTGCACAGTCTGCACAGTCATGACATCATTCTAGCTCCACAACTATGATGTCATCTTGCTACTCCACAATCATGATGTCATTCCATTGCTCCGCAGTTATGATATCACATCACTGCTCCACAGCTATGACATCATTGCATAGCCTCTTTACATCAATGACTCAATATCAGTCATTGCACAGCCAGATATCTGAGTCAACTACGGTTCCGCATACATGACTCAATATTAGTCATTGCACAGCATTACATAGTCAGACTGACTCATCCGCAGTATTTCCGCAGTTATGACTCAAATCTAGTCATTCCGCAGCATTTCCTAACTAGTACACATTGCACAGTATATAAGTAGTCTAGATTTACCAATGTACGTTAGACGTATTATTTTTCTTAAATCCAAACCCCCACTTGTTTGCTGTTATCACTTGTGTGAATCACCAGACCAACTCATTGTATATTGTTGAGCTATCTCCAAGTTACAATACACATTTATACATCTTGTTGAGCTAACTCCAAGTTGTATCCACTAACATTCACCTGTTGAGCTATCTCCTAGTGAATACTTCTTTAATTGCCACTTGTTGAGCTATCTCCGAGTTGCAACTTCCTATTACTTGTTGAGCTATCTCCAAGTATTAGACATCACACTCACTATTACTTGTTGAGCTATCTCCGAGTACTAGACACCACACTCACTATTACTTGTTGAGCTATCTCCAAGTACTAGACACCACACTCACTACTACTTGTTGAGCCATCTCCAAGTACTAGTTCTGATTCATATTACTGCTTGTTGAGCTATCTCCGAGGGTAATCTTATTATTATTATTTGTCGAGCTATCTCCAAATAATAACTTCTGTGAGTTTTGTATTACAAACTAGTTACTAACTTTACTTGAGCCTAGTTGTTTGAGTATATATTTTTTGCCTAGCGGTTTCAACGAACGGAAAGGCTTGCTCTATAATCTCATTAATTTCTCTTATCATTTTTACTGCCAAGTTACGTACTGTGAAGGTTTGGACGAGACTATTGATCGAGTCATAACAATTTCATCCACTCAGCTGCTAACTTTAGAGTTGCTTTTGCCTGCTCTTGGGCTTCAAATCTTCTTTGCATCATGTCATTTAGGTCAATTGGAAGACCCTCCTTTAATAATGTTGGACCCGCACGGAGATGACGTCCATATTCCAAGAAGAATGGACTCTCCTTTGTGCCCTCATGTGCTAAGTTGTTGTAGGCAAATTCTGCTGTACTTAACAGTTTTGCCCAATCACTGAGATTATAATCAACATAGCACCTAAGGTACTGTTCCAGAATCTGATTAACACGTTCAGTTTGACCATCTGTCTGTGGGTGGTATGCAGTAGACATTGTGGATTGAATTCCAAGTAGTTTGCACCATTCTTGGAAAATCTCCCCTGCAAACTGTGGTCCTTGGTCAGAGATGATCTGTAATGGTAGTCCATGCAATGGATAGATCCTGTCATAGAGTAGTTGTGCCAGATCTTTGGCCAAAAATTTTAGTGTAATGGGATAGAAGTGTGCCCTTTTTAATAGGCGGTCCACCACTACACATATTGCATTGTACCCATCAGATTCTGGTATCTGAGTGATCAGATCAATGGTATTAATCTCCCATGGTCCATTAGGCACCATGTTTGGTTGTAAGGTCCCAAAAGGCTTTTGTGGGCGGTTTTTCATCCGCTGACATGTGTCACAACCTGTGACATAATGCTTTACAAAGATTGACATCCCTGGCCACCAGTAATTTCTAGAGATGAGTTCATATGTTTTCCATCTGCCAGGATGTCCTGCAGAGGTTATGTCATGGTGGATTTCAACAATTCGTCGTTGCAAGTGATCATTTGTGCTCTTTGGTATGTAAACTTTTCCACGGTAAAGTAATAGACCATTTTCATAGTTCCATTCTTCTAGAGATTTCTTAAACTCTTGTGGTCCTGACTTGAGCAGTGACTTGTAATCCTTTGTCACTTCATCAGAAAGTAGTGCTTCCTTGACCTCTCTTAGGATTTGATCGTCATTGACAGGCGATGCATGAGATGCCTCGATAGCCTGAATGGCAAAAAATTCAGGTTTGAGCAAACTTTGGTCATTGTTATCAAGGTCTATCCCATTCTCATGATCTGGCCTCCTGGACAGAGGGTCTTTGGCTTGCATTGATTTCCCTGGTTTGTGGTGTAGGGAGTAACTGAACCTTGTGAGGTACAGAGCCCATCGTGCTTGTCTCCGAGTTAACTTTTGAGCTGATTTAAAGTAAGTCAAATTCTGATGATCTGACCATATTTCAAATTTCTCTGGATGCCCTTCCAAATAATGTCTATACTCTTAGGTACTCTATACTATCTTGTTCAAAAAAAGATTTTTCACCTTTTGCATACAAGTCATTGTCTTGAAGCCTTTTCAGCACTTCTTTGACAATTTCCCTGTGTTCCTTCTTGTCATTTCCAAAAATTAGGATATCATCCAAATACACCATAACTTGCCCTTTCCTGATGAGATCACCTAATAAGTCATTCATCATAGACTGGAATGTGGCAGGTGCATTAGAGAACCCAAAATACATGACAGTTGCCTCAAAAAGACACCTTTTAGTAATGAATGCTGTCTTCCATTCATCCCCTTCACGAATGCGGACATTATTGTATCCCCATCTTAAATCAATTTTTGTGAAGATTGATGCCTGGCTTAGTGCATCAACCAGATCAGAGATCCAGGGAATTGGATAGCGATTTTTTACTGTTACATCATTCAGTGCACGGTAGTCCATACATGGGTGAAGTGATCGATCATGTTTTTTGACAAAGAAGAAAGATGCTGCAACTGGGCTTTGAGAAGGTCTGATATAGCCCTTCCGGAGTTCTTCATCAATCCATTCATCCAATGAGTTTCTTTCTTTTGGAGATAGCGGGTAGACTTTTGCCGGTTTGGGAAGGGCAGAACCCTCCACAAAATCAATAGGATGATCATACGGTTTATGTTCTGGCATTCGCTCTGATTTTTGTTTAGAAAAGATGTTGCCATATTCATGTAACCATGGTGGCACAAGGTACTTCCACTTAGTGGTGTCCTCATCCTCCTCACTGAGTTCCTCATCCACGTCCTTTTCATCAAACATGGATGCAATCACAGCAGCTTGTGTGTGTTCAGTTGGACTGTTGAGGTCAATCCAATTTAAATAAGGATTATCTGGATCCTCCTCTCCTAATGTGTCCAGTGAAGATTCCCAGGGTAAATCCTGTTCATTGAGCTCATCAGCTCCAGCTTCAATGATTTGTGTTTTACGGGTTCTTGCCTCACATGTCTCTGGGCACCTGGTGAACACCCATTCCCCTGATTTCCAGTTAATTTCTGGATTATGTTTATACAGGTAGGAGTAACCAATCATCATATCCTTATCACCAAGTTGTGTGACAAACAGGATTTGACGGGTTTTATGTGTGCCAATCTCAAGGTAGGCACTGACATATTCACTCACTTCTCCTGCTACATTAGGTGTTCCATCCGCATTCAATACTGGATACGGTTTTGCCAATTTATCAGTTACCAGGTGATTTCTTTCAACAAATGCTTTGTCAATGAAGTTTGTTGTGGCCCCAGAGTCAACAAGAGCCTCGGCCTGCACTTTTGTACCCTATCTATACCCAAAGTGTTACTGGAAGTCTAAATGACATTTTCTTGTTACGAGCTATACTATTTACACAAGATTCCAGAACTACTTCATTATTATTAAGGCTGATATTAGGTATATAATTCCCAGACTGTAGATCACAGACATTCTCCTCTACAGTCCTTGTGGAAAATCCACTTTGTATTGTCTACTTCTGACCCACTTGGGCTGATTTTTCAGTTTTGAAGTTCCCTCCTGCACATCATTGACTTGTGCAGTTGCCTTCTTTTCAGAAGGCATGGGTTTGACAATTTCGGTGATGCTCGCATGATTGACATTGAGAGTTTCAGTTGGGGTTGCTGACTCATCATTGTCAAGTTCATCAAATAATTCCAATAGCCGTGCTTTGAATTATTTTTTATCTCCATGCACAGGCTGCTTTCCTTTATGTCCCTGTCCACTGGTTGATGGAGCTGAATTAGAGGGTTTAGGAGCAGGGCGTTTATTCACTTTTTGCTTTGAATTTCAAACCCTTTGCAGATCATATTTGGCAAAGTTTGCCTTTTGTCTCCTGGGAATTTATTTGTTCGGGTGTTTTACCCTTCCCTCTTTTTGCCATATCAATCTCCATAGGTTGTGGATCATTGTTGCCATTGCCATTGCCTTTACTGTTTCCAGTGCCAAAAATAGAGCCTTTAGTTTTCTCAGGATGTAAGCTTTTGTAGGCCAACACGAGAAGCTCTCAGTACTCCTCCCATTTGGTAGGTGATTTTCCTACAACTTCAAGTAGCACAAGTGCATTACGCAATTCTTGTGAGATGACATTCCGCAGCTTGTCAATATGGATATTGTCCTGGTATTCAACCAGGCGTGCCAAAGTGCAGTATTGTTCAGCATATTTAATGAAGTCCTTATTGGCCAAAGTTTTATTGGTCCAAGGCTGAGTGAACTCATCCTTTGCTCCTCCTTTGTCATCACGGTGGTCATAAATAGTGGTTAACTCCTCTACAAATTTATCCCAAAGTCCCAAGTCTTTTCCAAGACGGTTATCATCAAAGTAGCGCTTCATGTATGTTGTGGCAGGTGAACGTAAGCGAGTCAGTGCAGTCACAATGTTTTGGTGATCTGTCACAATGCCAGATGATGAACAATACAGAGTTACTTGATTTAACCAATCCTCCAGTGACATTTTGTTATCTGTCCCAGAGAATGTTGGTGGTTCAGGGACTTTAAGTCTAGTGATGGAGCCAGCACCAGTTCCAGCAGGTATTCTATCCAACTGGGTTTTATAGGCCTGAAGAAGTTGGGCCTGTGTGTCAACTAGTTGCCTGAGGTTTTTAATTTCCTCCTTGAGAGCATCCTTGGTATGAGCAGCCATACTAGAAGCTTCATTCATCCAATCAGAAAGCTCATCAATATGTTGGTCAACATAATTTTTAACAGTGCTACTAGTTGTCAAGTGGGCATTTCGGAATAACCGTCCAACCTCATTACGTTGGGCTTCAGAACCAAAGCCAATAGTAGTCATATCCACATTTTGAGCTACACTTTCAGCCCAGTTCTCTACATCAACCATCGAGATGTTATGTTGGTAAGGTGTGAAAGATGACATTTCTACTTAATGGTAATTAGCCAATGTGTTTGTGATAAAAAACAAAGTTAGGATTGAGAAAATAAAGTGCCAATTAATTTTATGCCAAGTACAATTTATAGTGGTTGTGTGATATCTAATGCCATGAGTGCAGTACAAATCTCAGGGAGTTGACTATTTAGACTTTTTAGTTCAAACTTCCCCAACCGCTTAAGTTCCCTTTTGAGTTGTCTCCACTGTGCATGAGTGAGAGTGTGTCCTACAGAATTCATGTCCATCTCAAATCTCTGTAATTCTAAAAACCATCTCCATAACTCATTCCGAGTATCATGAGGGACCCTGAATGATTCTCCAGTCCATTCCATCTCATCATCCTCATTTAATAGATCAAACAGAGGGAGGTACCGATTTATAGTGGCTAAGACCATTGGTCGGAATTCCTTGATGCGGCATAGGAATTTCTCCTTCCGGAATTTGATTTCTGAAGGGATAGGAGGAGGAATGTGAATGGATGGAGAGGGAAGTGGGTCTGTAATCTGATCAACAAGGGGAGTTGGTGAGTTGGTAATTCTGTCCTCCAATTTGGATTTTTCCTGGGTGAGGCGAGACAGAAGGCTGAGTGTGTTTCTCTCCTCTTCATGGTAGTTAGAGAAGGAGATCTGTTCCTCTAGGGTAAGTGGACAGATTTTTGGAGGGAGTTGGGAAGGGATTGTGATGCGGCGTGGCGCCCCCACTCGGGCAAACTTCTGGCGTGTTGCCCTATGAATGATGATGCATTCATATAGACCAGTATTAATATCTCTGGCAAAGGTTCGGCGATCACGGTACTGTTTTGGCATAGTGGCACTGTGGTAAATGGCATAAGTACAACATTGCTTTTCAGCAGACAGAGTACAAGGGAAAAGGTGGTGTCCAGTGTTGTGGTTGTCCAGGTCTTGATGTCTTCTTTGTCAAAGTGGCAAGTCTCTATGTGTGCACTTTCACATAGCAAATGGGTTTTGGCCCTTGTATAACACAGGCAACTCAACCTGCCCAAACTGGTTTAGCCGCCGATACCCGAAGGCTCATGGCATGCTGAGTGACAAGAGCAGTGACCAGTCTGTTGCATCCTTCAACAATAAAGTTAAAATGCAGCAAATACCCCTTATGCCTAGGGCCCGGCAAATAGGTCAGCATGCAGCTCTCAGAGTTGAGCCACCCTTCAAGGAGAAGGTGCATCCCATAGAAGACACAGTCCTTTTCAGGAACAGCATCAAAGATCCCCCAGAACTGGCAATAACCCCCAGAACTGACAGTAATCCCCCAGGACCCAAAGATGACAGAAGAAAGACTGGACAACCTGCAACAAAGGAACCTACCACCTGATGCAGTAGCAACAGGCAGCAAAGCAGCAAGACTCAAGAAACTATCACAAATCTAAGCTCACCTGCTTAATGTGTTGATAGGGGAAGTAAGAAGCTAAGTGTGAGAGAGAGATGCTTGTATGAAGACAATAAGATGTTCTTGAGTCTGGGGACTGTAGGAGCAGACCCCACTACTTATATACATGTGTAACTAAATAGGACCCAGAGTACTTTACTCTGGGTAGTTCCAGAAGGTTCTACTGTCAAGGTGAAACTATCTGTCAAAAGGTGTCACCATCTGTCAAAGGTGACACTGTCTGTCAAGGTTAGACAGTAATACATCTGGTATCTATCTACTTTCAGTAATAAATAAGATATAGATCTAATGTAATGATAAGCCCATGGCACAGATAAGATATTGATAGATAAGATAAAATAGAAGATAAAGCAAATGAATAGAAATCTGTGACAAGTACAAGTTACTTTGTCATCCACTGTCCAGAATCCATTCATCCTTGCTCTAAAATTCCAATAGACATGGACATTTTCAACTTGTTTTCAACACCATTTAAGCAAGAGAAGAGCAAGAATTGACTTCAAGTCTCATGATACATACCCTTTGACCAAGAGGACCTGAAGATATCAAACACAAAACCATGAGTCCATGGCAGTTGACTTTAATAACCTCAAGAAGACCAGGTACTGATTTGAAGGCCCACTTGGGGGCTGGTATAGAGTTGCCAGCAGTATGAGTTGCTTCAAAAGAAGATATTCAAGACATTTGACCCATTGTTCAAGTTCAGTGACTATGAACAACCAACAAATTGTCCTAGTAACAGCCTCATCCAACGCTGTCCCCCATCTTCTGAGTTGCTTTCAGTGACCCCGTGCCAGCAAAGCATCACATTGTGATTTGTGAATAAACTTAGCCATCAAGACAAACCAAAGACTACCCTCATCCAGTAGAAATGAGCCACTATAGATAAAAGTATTAAGTAAGCCTCCGAGTCTGAAGGGTAGTCAAGAAGTCAATTCAGCTGGTGAATTGTGAGTCTGTGACTAGAACTCACAGATCAATTTGACCACCCTTCCAACCTTACCTTCAACATTACCAACTCAAATCATACTGTCTGTGTACTAGATTGAGAAGCTAGACCACGTCAAGTGAGCCGCCATAAACAATTCATACACAAGGTGCGGCCACCAATTTTTGCTTGAGGCTATTTCTATGATTTCCTCATGTCCTGAGTCTAAGTAATTGAAAGGTTGGTGAGTAAGTATAGCCACTGAGTCACTGCAGGATGTGAATCAACAGTCAGTTGTATTGAGACCGAGAAGGGTCTGCTCTCTTAAGTAATGATCCGCGATGCCTTGACCCCAGAAGTATGTCGTTTGTGATATAAGCGTGACTTATGAGAGTAAATACTTCGAGAATCGACCTGTATAACTTTGGTATCTCTCCCTTGTTCTTTGCTTGACTAGGATCCACTACGGCACCACGAGGTCAAGCATTTGGCGGTTCTCTGCCACGCACAATCGCATACAATCACACCCTCTCTCTTCTCTTTCGCTCCCAGGTTGCCAATTCCATTCAGACCATAATGTTTAATCCCATGGAAGTGTCGACTAGTCACCAAGCACCTAACAAGGGCCAAGGAAGTTGAAGTCCAAGTAGAGGGTAAGGCTTGTAGAAACAGCGGTCAGTCAACACAAGGTCGACAGCATACTCACCTGAGAGTGTAAGGATGTTACAGGAGTTGTAAGAGTGCTTGTTGAGAGCAGAACAAGTGTCCAGACGAATAGTAGGATTCTTGGTTATTGTTACAGGAAAATATCTACAGTATTTATACTACAGAATATAATAAATCCTATAACAATGTATGAGTCTACTTGAGTCGTACTGCTAAACATAGTGCATATACATGTGCATAATGTACCCTAGAAGATGGAGTCCGTATGGTAATTCTATAGGTAATGTTCATAGGTACTGCAAGGCAGCGTACAAGCTATGTATCATAAGACTAATAGCGAATGGCATAATTGACTACATCTATACGAACCTGCGTAGAGGCTGCGTCTAGTGTTTGAGGGTGAGTTTCAACATAGCATATATCGACAGTTCATCGATCGTATAGCAAGTGCGTCTAGTCGACTCACATCACTGATTAGATACGACTCATAAGCGGTAATCTAGTTTCAACACTCCCCCTTGCTAAGAATTGTAGCTAAGAAGTATAATTTTTATCAACTTTAAACGGCATTATAGTTTATAGACATATTGCACAGTCTATGACAAATCAGTTAAAGAGAATTCCTAGACTGTTACGGAATTTCTGAAACTTGACAAGTGCAAGGTTCTTCGTGAGAAGATCTGCGACATTATCATCAGTAGGAACATAGAAAAGTTCTATTTCTTTTGATTTGATGCGTTCTCTGATATAATGATATCGTATATCAATATGCTTGGTTCTTCTTTCTTGTACAGGATTAGATCCTAGAAAGATTGATCCTTGATTATCACCACATAAGGCAATACAGCGATAGTAATTCCAATCTCAGAAAAGAGAGACTTGAGCCACATAAGTTGTCTACATGAATCAGATAAAGCCCATGTATTCAGCTTCAGTCGATGAAAGAGCAACTGTTTTCTGTTTATGAGAAGTCCAGCAGATTGGACCTGTGGCAAGTTTGATAATCATCCCAGTATGGGATTTTTGATCATCTGGATCTGACGCCCAGTCAGAGTCACAATAGGCTAAGAAGCCATGGTCAGATCTACCATCAAAGACAAGTACATAAGTAGAAGTCCCAATTAAGTAGCGCACAATGTAAAGTGGTTTGGCCAGGTGGTCTGGGTTTGGATTTGCCGAATACTGTGAGAGTTTTATAACGGCATAAGCAATGTTGGGTCGGGTGCCTAGCATCAGATACAATAAAGATCCAATTACGCTTTGGAAGCATTGTCTAAGTTTGGCATCTACACAACCAGTGTTTGCACGAGGAACCCAGGATGAAGGTAATGGGGTTGGGGTGGCTTTGGCGTTAGTTAATCCAAAATGTTCTATGACCTTTCGAAGGTAAGGTTGTTGGTCAAGTGTTAAGGCTCCCGGGACCCTGGTACCCTGGTGAAACCTAAGCATCATGAAAGCACATGCTGTGGCGTCTCATGAGCACCACAGGCACGGCATGTATAGGAAGGAACTCAAGCCGATGACCGTATCAAATCGGGGTCAGAAGACTTGCCAAATGGATGAGCCGGCATGGCGGCTTAACATCAGGTGGGAAAGAAATACCCGATCTGGCGGTTTTGGAAGAATCCAACACTCATTTGACACCTACAAGACCCTCCCTTCCCTTCGGTCAGAGTCGGGGATCTAGCTATGCTTTTGACTATTCATTGATGACTTTACAGCACAGTGTTGCTGCTCAGCCAGATAGCGAGGCTGAGACAATGATGACAGGTGAATCTAATCTTTGTTTCGATTATTTTGGGACTGAAAATGTTCACTTTCGGTTCACAAATGCCCGACCTTTTGCTCAACGCCACCCCGGTTGTGGGGAGGTGGCGATCTTGTTACACCTGCGGTCGTCTCTACAGCCCTTGAACGTCGCTCTACCTCTGCTCTGGCAACTCACCTCTCACACGCCTGCCGCCTTATTCCCTCTCTCTATTCTCATGATGCTGTCCACCGTCATAGTTGTGTCACTCACCGCTGTGGTGCACTGCCTGATTCCATACATCATGTTACGTCACTTTCTACTTACTGCCACGACTGTTACTTCGATTGCTGCTTCACCCAACTGTTACTTTACTCCACACTACTTCCTGCCACATCGCTACATCCGCTAATTCCTCATTGTACATTCTCTATGAGCTTGCATCCATGTAGTTGTTTAGTCCTTTGCTTACTATTTCCATGCAACTTACTATATATGATTAATAAGGATTATGCTGTCTTTGATTAACAACTTGGCTGAAATCTTGAAATGAAAAACCTTTCAAAAATGGTAGTACTCTATGCTCAAAGCCTTGACAATAATTTCTGAAAGTATTGCTAATGTTTGAAAAAGGCTAAAAAACCTGAAAACTTACCAAAATCTGCAAGGGGACTGTGTCATTTTTCAAATCTACAAAATGTGGGTAAATAGGATAATTTTGATAATTTTTGAAGAATTTGAAGAACTTTTAAAAACTTTGTCACAATTACAAAATATTTCATGGGGGTAGTTTTCCTGATGATGGGTTCCTCGTGCAAACACTGGTTATGTAGATGCCAAACTTAGACAACACTTCGAAAGCGTAATGGGATCTTTATTGTATCTGATGCTAGGCACCCGACCCAACATTGCTTATGCCGTTATAAAACTCTCACAGTATTCGGCAAATCCAAACCCAGACCACCTGGCCAAACCACTTTACATTGTGCGCTACTTAATTGGGACTTCTACTTATGTACTTGACTTTGATGGTAGATCTGACCATGGCTTCTTAGCCTATTATGATTCTGACTGGGTGTCAGATCCAGATGATTGGAAATCCCACACTGGGATGATTATCAAACTTGCCTTTGCTGGACTTCTCACAAATGAAAAACAGTTGCTCTTTCATTGACTGAAGTTGAATATATGGCTTTGTCTGATTCATGTAGACAACTTATGTGGCTCAAGTCTCTCTTTTCTTGCTCTTTTCAGAGATTGGAATTACTATTGCTGTATTGCCCTTATGTGGTGATAATCAAGGATCGCGGGTAGCAATAATGCTGATGGTCCCTGCAGCTTTGTACATCCTCTTCAATGTGTCCCATGCTTCCTTAGATGTTTTTGCATCTGCAATGTAGACTAGCGCACTGTCGTCTACACGCAGCCTAATAGTAGAGAGGGCCTTTTGGTCCTTCGCAGTCCATTTGTCGAGATTGCCCTGATTTGACCTATCAGAGAGGAGAGTTGGCACTGTGGACTTTATGTAGTTAATTAGGCCCAGATCAGTCAAGATATCATTCATCTTGATTTGCCACACATTATAATTGGTGGGGCCGTGAAGGGGGTCGATCCGATACGTGGAAGTGGGAAGTGGATTCCGTTGACATAACGGAATGTGATGGGTGCAAATGGGGAAGAGTACAAGTTTAGTGATTTGTCGAAGGGTGATGCAGATAGTGAACAACGAGCAATTTCGGTAAAGGCCGGGGCCCATAACCTGTTGTGGTAGATGACTTCAAGAGAGTGTTATGAATGTAAGAGGATAAATATTGGAGAGAACTCTAAGTACTGTAGTATAAGTGTGCCGGAGTATCTACATGTCCGTGTATGCGTAGTAAGTACTATCTAATGATCACTAATGAATATATACACTATTACTAAGTCCGTATATGTGTTTGTAAGTCCGTAGTTGAACCTCCGGAGTTGCATATGGTGATGCCAAACCATTACAGACAACAATATCTGTTGTAATATCAACGGAAACTATCCTATCAACTCATGTGGAGTCACAGCGAGTCATTATGACTCATATTCGGTTCACAATATTTTATGCATTGGACATAAGTCATAGCTAGTCAAGTAAAGTCATATTGAGTCATATCTAGTCATGTAGAGTCATGCGCAGCAATGCACAGTCATTTCGCAGCATTCCGCAGCAAGCTTATTACGTAGTTTCCCATGTATTAGTTTATCCCTATAAATATAGGCTACTAAGTTTCAAATCAAATCAGTTCACTGTGCTTTGAGGCTCTGGCGTTATTGCTTGTTCTATACACACACATCCGTATGGATCTTGCCTGAAGTGGGAACAACAGGTTGTCAAGCGCATGCCACCTCAGTGCAATGATGTGACAATCTTTGCTGGAAGCTGTACAACTCTTTTTATTGGGGGACCAAGCCGGGCGGGGGCGAGAGTGGACAAGGTTCTCGTGGCAGGCCAGAGCTTCTGACCAGCCAGTGGACAGCATATGTGCTGGATGGATTGTGTGCTCTCGATGCAACTGTTAGGCCAAGGCCATGAAGATTTGGGGTTGGAAATTTCTGTGATGCAAAAAGAGTGAAAGGTGGATTTAGGAAGTGGGCAAGAACCTGGTGATAAAGGTGGATAGGCATAGTGGAACAGGGAGTATTTGGTGGTGGAAGAAGGGTCTATGGCTGTAAAGAGCTTCTAGACTGCTCGAGAAGTCTGAGTGCAGCGTATTCCACCTTTCCACTGTTTCAGGTTGATCTCAGGGGGAATGTGTTGAAACAAAAAGACCATCTTCACAGGAAAAAGCCACGCAAGCGTGGGAAAGAATCGAGATGATGGTCGTACGAGATCAAAGAGGCCCCCTTCAAGATCCGACCTTATATAACCATGTTCTAATGATGATTAAATGATGCACAAATGCTTTTTGTACCCTTTTAACACACATTTGGGTGTAATCAGCCTAAAATGGAGTCCAAAAAGGCAAAAAAAAAAAAAAAAAAAACCAAGTTTCCCTCTTAGCCGAGCTCAGAACATGGTACTAATGACTCCAAACTTCCTGCCAAAAATGTTGCCTGTGCAACTGATCACTGTAATACTACTCAGATCCCCATGCCACAAATAGATAATTGTCAAAGCATGCCTACAATGGAGCCAATAAGGCATGGCTGGTAGTGCCGGCACTCACAAATACTATGTGTCGGTGATGCCGGTTACTAGGGGTGGGAAAAAATCTGTATATAAGGGGTGGGGGAGGGGGGGGCCTAAAAATTCCTTATTGCCCAAAAACAAGGTCATGGCTGGCCTTAAGCTTTTGAATACCCCTTGCAGTCACAGGAATATTGCAAATCAGAGTTTAAGGTCACATAGTGTTTATATGGAATCTTATTCTGGTTTTTTACATTTCATGTTTAGTCTCTCCAATTCCCATAGCTCAAAGTTTGCTCAAAGTTAGATTTTGATGTCTTTAAGTTTTCAATTCCGGGATTTATGTTGCACACTATATTTGCCGGGGCTCGAGAAGGGCGGTGGGGGCCGCGGTTTATAAGATCCACGACTGGATCCCACCTTTAAAACGATGGTCAAATTAGCCGAGAGATTTGTTCACCCAAAGCTTACCTTATTTGGGACAGAGTTTTCAAACTTGGGGCGAGAACTAGAGGAGACATGGATAACAGATGCAGAAGACTCTGGGTTCTCAGAGAACATAGATGATACCGCATCAACATTCATTATGGTCCTGGTCATGAAATGTTCTGACAAATGATTATTAAGCCTAAACAAGGAGGCCTCCAACAATTGTGACTGCTCACCTGCATCTCTTACTGTTTTCTCAAAACCTGAAAATATCAATTGCTGGTTTCCATTTGAAATTATTTCATCATCATCAAGCAAAACCATTTGTGGTGAAGTACTTCTTCTTGCGTCTGGGGAAGCCACCTGCGGTAAACTACTCTTTCTTGCATCCGGGGAAGCTACCTGGTATGGGGCTGTAAATGCATCAACACGAGGTGGGGCAGCACTCCCACCTGCTTAATAATGTTTGAGGCCGGATGTGGAGCCAGAAAGAACCACTCACTCGCTTCCAGTATGGATTCATTGCTGCTTCTAGACTGTGACTCTTCAACAGTCCCAGAGGAGATTTGCGGTGATGGCGACCCTTTTGTTGTGCGTAATTGGGACGGAGTAGGTGGGAAAGTCTGACGATGTGAAGTCATTATACTTCTGGAGCTTCCAGTTGTATCGGTAGGAGGTGGAGCCAGTTTTCCAGTCCCAGCCTTGTGCTTCTTCTTTGGCAAGCAAGCACCTCCATCTCTAGCACCAATGCTCCTCGTTGACATCTTTCTCTTGTTGGGTGCACTGGTATGCAGTAGCTTAAGAGCTTTGCCTACATTGGACTTAGGATTAATGAGATGTTGAGCAATTTCGGCTCCAACATCATGAGGAACATTTAATCCAGTAACAAAAGCATGTAGCTCCTCTTCAGACACAGACCCGGCGAGAAGAGATAATGTGGCTGCATGTGCATTAAATGAGAGCAGCAAATTTTAACTAGATTTGCTTACTTTCATTTTGGGGAATGGAAACGAAATTATCCAGCAGCTTTTTCTTGCCCAAACCATTTGCTATCAACAGGACTTCCACTGTAGCAGATGCAATCAACTGGAAAATAAATGTTTCTCTTCTCTGTCCTCTTCTAAAAACACGACCATAAACTTGATGGGCCATTACAGCTGACCAGCTAGGCTCCTGGAAAATATGTCAGTGCCTTGTTAAGTAAGATATCAATAATCAAGGAAGGAATACCCACAAATAAAACCAATGTTCGTGCAATGGTCAGGTTCAACCCTTGCATCCCAACATTGGACATTATGAGTACTTTGATGGTGGGATCACTTTTGAACTGGTTGATATATGATGTTCTCTGTGCCATTGGTATAGCTGAGCTAATCGAGAGTGCTTTAATTCCAATGATAGCAAGGGCCTATTGAGCAATTAGGGGCCTTATATCCCTATAATAGTCATAGCACGTGCCTCAACCATATATAGATGGTATTTTGCATACATTGTGTACACCACAATTTTCTCATTGGCGATAATTTTGGTTGGCTCAATTGTATTAGCAATGTAGTTTTGAGAGATGTCCGGAACGCCTAGCTCGGATACATTGACAATGTGGTCCTTGGTATGATGATGCTCTTGGGGAACCACCTTGACAGGACCTTGAGTGAGAAGGACTCTGCAAAATTCTACAAAATTTTTCAATTTTGAGCAGCGGTCGGCAAGGAACATCTTGCGAGAGTATGGATGTGGTGTCTGTTCGCCAGGGAAGAAAGAGAGCCGCTGTCTGGCGTCATTGAAGAATTTCTGTAGGCTCCTGTCAGTAAAGCACCCCTGGCCTTCCAAAAACTTACACCATGGGTTTTTGTGTCAAAAATTTTGGCCTGCACAGAGTCAGCCAGATCTGCATCTGGTGCCCTCGATTCCTCCTCTGTAACTTCCACCAATGCATGTAGAACAGTGCAGGGAGGCAACTCCTGGTTGAGGAGCTTGCCCTCCCAAGTCTGAGAGCTATTGGTACGCCGGATGCAATGGGCAAGAAGATGTTGTTGAAGAGCTTGGACTACTACTTTTTCCATGTAAGCTACAGAACCAGGCTGCCCGTGGGAGGTGATGACTCCCTGACCCTGTAGCTTTAGGGCTTCTCCATGAGTTTGAATTCTGGTTTTACTTTTGACGCGAGCCAAATCTTGGCCAAGATTCTTGATCCATTCCTCAATACCCTTATCCATACTAGGTGGACGTATCAAGCGAGCCAAATGAAACAAATCCTACAATAAATGCTAAAAATGAATGCCCTTACCCTGGTGGAAAATAACCTACGTTGGGATGTTCCAACAGAGGCGTTGCTGTCATTAAGACTTTGAGAAGCCCTAACTGGAGGATTGCACTCAGGGCCATCCACAGAGCCTTGGGAGTTCTAGCCTCGTGTGCCTCATCGATCCAGACTGAGCTGTAGGAAAAAGCATAAAGAGTTGTCAGAGACACCCCAGGATATTTGAGACGTGGGGAGCCGTCGACTACTTTCTCAACCAGCTTTGGCTTGTTGAGACGAAACATTCGGATCAATGTCTACAAGGCAGGGTAGGATACCAGTGATTCGATAAGCAATTTAACCTACCTGGTGGGTGACCAGAATAATAATCCGCTCCTTGGGATGCCTACTTGCATAAATTTGTTTCATTGTATCAGCCCATTTCCGTGCTGCAGTGGGGATAGTTATAATCTGCACGCTTTCTGCCCTGAAGAATCGATGGAGCTCTTCTTTCCACTGATTAGAGAGGTTTGAGGGGACAATAATGAGATGAGGGCATTCCGGAAGACCTTCCGCTCTTCCCCCAAAAGATACAGCTAGTGGGGATAGTCTATCAGTGCCTGATTAGTGAATGCAATTTAATCCTCGTACCATCTCTTATACAGGCTGGAAGCGTGCTTCGATCCCGATCCCCCTTCTTTACCGCATCTTCCAACCTGAACAGGGTCTGTAGCGTACCGATTCCTGCAAGGCAACATACAGTCTTTCCCAGACCAACGTCATCAAGCAAGGCCACAGCAGGATTCCTTCCCCACTCTTCCCGGATACCCTGAAGAGCATCTCTTCTATTGGCTTCATCGTTCTTGTACAGAATCTCCGGTACTTCTGCTCTTTGGCTATCAACGTACTGAGCAATGAAGGCACAGACAAATACTAGCTGATGCCAGCTAATTATGACCTCAGAATGGTCATCAGAAAAGTTCTGACGGAATGTGTCTGGCAGGCCATCTTCCAGTCCTAAGTGATGATGGACCTCCTCCAGTGGAGTACTTCTCCACCTCTCAACTCCAATGTCATTGTCACCTTCAAAGAACAACTCCCTTGTCGCTTCCACATCATGTCCCTCATACAGTGCAATGACTGTATCAATATTGTCTGCCTCATCTCCTTGAAGCCATTGTGTAGTGAAATCAGCTACAGTTGCGTGGAACTTGTCCAGTTGTTGCCTGCTGGGCTCTTGTATTTTGTCGATAATTTGCTGATCAATAGAACGTGCTAGTAATATACCCCTCTGAACTAGATAAAGTTATGTTAACTCCTGTTAAGCTCCACTTGTTAGAATTCCATACCAATTTCAAGGTCGTCATCTTCGAGCTCAAGTGGTTCATGTTCTTCGTGATTCTTCCTCTCCAACACTCCAAGGAGCCATCCAAGGGCCATCATAGGAAACTCTGTTCGCTTTCCATTTTGAGACAGAAGGTTCCAACGCTCTCGAATGCGACCGGCATCATGCAAACCTGCGGATTGAAATACTTTTTCCATAACTCTGATATCAGATTTCGTGACCGCAGTCCAACTCAAGGCAGAGGAGTAGTTGAGAAGATTGTTCAAGATATCGCGGGCTTTGTCGGCCGTAAAACTGGTTTCCAGTTCAAGTGATAGAAAGTTCTCTCCTAGAACCTGTGAAATCTCATCTTCAAGGGCCTTTAGCTTTTGATCTACCCGTTTTTTCTCCTTCGCTGCGCTGTCTAAGTGAGTCTGGAGAATTGCCCTCCACCACATTGTGGCAGCAGGAAGAGGTGTTTGTTCCACTAGCACCTGGTATCCGAGAAGGGCAGGAAGAATTGTAGCCAGGTTAGGGTCCCAACTATTCAAGCCAACAAAACCACCTTCACCGGTGAGCCTAGGGTTAAGGTAAAGGTGTCGTATGTCGAGTCCCTGTTCGGCGAGATAATGACGGATCTAGATCATGTTGAAAATGATGTCTCAAATATTAATGGCTATGTTACCTCTGAATCCATGGTTGTGTCCCATCTGTTTGCCTTGGCAATATCCCGTACACTCTTCAATTTTGACCAGTCAAACTTATCCACGTCGCCACTGTGCGTGAAATTTGCCATTGTTAGGAGCTTATCGTGAATCTCCTTCCATTCTTGTCCCCACTCCGAGACCAGATAGGCTGGGCATTCATGCTCCCAGAAAGGTACAACACCTTTCACGCTCAGAGCCGTGCGCAAGGGAGCCACTATCTGTGTTGAGTCTCCAATAAGCTCTTCGGCCTCATCTAGTAGTTCTGGACAGTTGAAGCAGAGTCGGAAAAGATGCGAGAGTTTTTTTGAGGTTTGTTTGCCAGTCGCCATCGCGGCAAAGGAGGGTCCTGCTCTAGTATACACCTTTAGTTTGTGCAGTCGAGTCAGGAGTGACTTACAGCGTAGATTCTCCTCGTCACAGAAGACAGAGAGTGATACTCGCTGTTGAGGGTTTGGAAAAATCAGCGACCGTAGAAAAGCTTCCAATTAAAGCAATGCTTTCGTGGTACCACCGTTCGAGGCAAGTTTCCATATTGCCCGAAATACGTGAGGCAATGAGTTAGCCACTTATCCCAAATTGGAAGGAAGGAGAGCTTATGACGGGCATTGCGTGATTGCGAGTTGCGAGTGCGTGGAAGGATGAGCCCAAATTCGTGGAAATCGGGCTTATCTTCCGACACTCACGCTCACTTCTGATAAATCAAACTGTTAATCTGTTCTGAGTGACTTTCATTCCTGTGAAATCACTATACATGCATTTATGAAATGGGCCTTATCACTAGTATGGGAGTTATTGAGACCGAGCAGGGTCTGCTCTCTTAAGTAATGATCCGTTAGTTTGGGCAGGAAGAAGTATGTCGTAGCGTGACATATGAGTGATCTATTTTAGTAAATACCTCGAGAATCGACCTGTTTAGCTTCGAGTATATTTGTTATTTTTTCTTTTTTGTTGTTAGACTTCGGTACCACGGGGTTTAGGATTCGCCGGTTCCGTGCGCACAATCGCTCCTATCCCTTCACTTGCTGACAAAATCATAGGGCTGCTGCCCCATCTCAACCTTTAAGCGCTGGATACGCCGTCCGGTTTTGCCTTTATCAGGTGAGTTCTATTAATCAAGCTATGCCCTCATTAAAGTATTTATTTGTTGCTTGCGCATACGGTAAATATCGAGATTGCAGCTAACACTCTTCGCTTTTGTCAGACGATCCCACCCTCCATTTTTGGACCTTACGTTGCCAACCTCGGAAAGCGAAGAAAATTGCTTCTGAGTAGCTTCATATGCCATGGCAAGAAAAATACACCCCACAATCCTTTGGCCTGTCAAATATCTTCGAAATTAACATCAATTCTTACATACTTATTGTAAACGTATTGTTTATGGATCTAGACAGAACTCATGACGGAACTTACATTTCTATAAATATAAACTTCACATGCGTGTGGCATAAGTACATAGCAATTGATTGTCACTGGGACACTGGGTGTTCCTAACCAATCATGCCAGCTCACTGCAAAGCCGTAGGCGTCATGTGAGACAAATTTAGATGACAAATAAAAGGTCGACCACATATATTTTCCTTCAAAGGAATGCTCTTAGGCAACAGCCCCGCAACAAAAGCTTTCCATTTTATGGGTTATATACTCGGGCCCCCGGAAAGTAACGGTCCGGGTATTTTTTGGCAATTATCTCAGCAACGATCCAGCCACGCCGATCAGTACTCGTAAATTAATTGAACTTACTTGAAAATACAGGTATGTAACGGAAATAATGTTCAATAATATGTCAAATAATCTGTCGATAAATACGTCATCTCTGTTACCTGTTACTAATTTCAGGTAATTTTGATTAATTCGCGGGTCTTACACGGCGACCGGTTTCCTGCTGGGGAGTTGAGAGGTTCTTATTATTATATCTGCAGCGGCCGTAATGACAATGTAACTGTATGTTTCCAAGTTTGGTCTATGCTCAGGCTTGAATAACTGGAGGCTGTCGTAAGTAGCAGCGGCCTGTTCCACCGCTCCATTTCCCAGATCCCGGAAATTGACTACACCACATTTGCACCAGTTGTTCGGCTCGAATTGGGCTCGAAACACTCCGTACCCTTATGGCAATAGCTGCCAGATTGATGAACTTGATGAAACAATCTATATGGAGCAACCTCATGGATATTAGGATGGCACAGGCGAAGTATGTAAGCTCCTTCAACCCATCTATGGACTTGAACAGTCTGGTGCAATCTGGAACAAGAAATTTGACTCCGAGTTTCTCAACTTGGGATTCACACGCCTCATCGCTGACCAATGTGTCTACATCGCAGAAAATATTTGAGAGATTTGGCATGACTAAGTGTCACCACGTTACCACACCACTCGATCCTAATGTCAAACTGGAAAGGACTCCAGATGACAAACCCATATCGCCTGAATTATGGAGTGAATATTGGACCATTCAATTTCGCCGCCACCGCTACTCGACCTGACATGAAGCACACTGTCCACAAATTAGCTCAGTACTTGAGTAATCCCTCACCGATTCACTGGACCGCTGCCAAACATATCCTCCGTTACATCCGTGGAACACTTAATTTAGGCATCACCTACTCCCCATCAGATACTGTTTCAGCCATTACATTACAATAGAATCTGTTTAACGGGTGCAGAGAGATTGTAGGAGGTATCTGAATCGTGGATTGGAGAGCTGTGCAAGTTTGGATAGGATAGGTGAAAGGCTGTCGTTTTGTATCGACAGACACTTTGAAAAGGTCACACGAAGTTGACAGAACCACGGTTTATTCTCCGGCGAGACAATGTCTACGAGCAGCAGAGAAACTAAGAAGATAAACTAAACAGGAATGTGAATGACAATCATGGTGGGGGTACTCTACAGAAGAAGGATAACGAAACGTAGATATAAAAGGACGGTGGCAGTGTAAGAGCACGTGTAAGTATACGCCATACTTACAATAGGAAAGGTCCTTTAAGTTGGGAGAATTTTTGGCGAAATGCATCAGAGATTCAAGAGATGGTAAGTCATCAGTTGCAGCCTTGAGAAATAACTCTTCCAGATGAGGCCACGCGCAGCTGATTCGCGCTGTGTTCTGATCTGATAAGGGTAGTGGGATATCAAAATGAAGGTATGCAAGACTTTTCAGTCCCAACAATGGTTCAAATATCAACCAAAGCTGGAACTCATCGAGGTCCTGAAACGATGTAGAACTCTTGGTAATTGTCAAACTCCGCAGGAAGGGAAATGAGGTAAAGAGTGGGGTAATGACAGCAAAATCTGCCAGAGGTGGGTTGCCAACATCCTGATACTCCCATTTAATGGTCACCTCCTGGAGTTCTTTGGGTCTGGTCGCATCAAAAAAAAATTTCAAATCCAAAGCTGACCCCTCGATTATCAATTCTTTCAATGATGTGAATCCACTCTCAACACCTCCATAATCAAGAAGTGCTCTGCGTAACGATAGTCCAAGGTTGATTAACCTTGGAAATGCGGCAATAGCTTGAATGAAACCCTTCTCAAGACGAGACAGGCTCAACACATCGAGGCTTTCCAAAGCAAGGAGGCAGCTTAGTGAAACCGATAGTCCAGAATAATTATAATTCTGGAGAGTCAAAGACTTCAAAGCGGGAGCATTTGTTACTAGAGCGGCCAGGGAATCCCCTAGATCAGGCATCGGGTCGGCTTCTAGACGCCATTGCGAATTGAAACCTCCCACAACGTGGTTGCCAAAAAGAGGGCAAATGAATTTAAGCTCCGTAAATGACTCGTACTAATTCGAAGCGTCCTTAGCTTTCGGAATATGGGTTTTTGGGTGCCAAGGTAGGAGTATACCGAGCCGTGTACAGCCTCCTTGCTGCCCTCGCGAGGTTCCCAATCATCAAATTCGCGGATACGGGAAGTGTAGAAATTTAGACGGTCCCAAGAAGATGGATCAATTGGTTGTAGAAACCTCTAATATCATGATAGGAAAAGTATTGAACCAAAAAGAGGTCTGCTACACACCTTCTGCCCATTGACCATCGTGGTTTCCGGTAGAACTGATAGCACTGGTCCTATACCGTTTATCCTCTTCCATAAAATGTCCAAAGCAGGGTGAAGGAAAATCTTGGAAACAAGGCCCAGGGATAGAAGGTCTTGTTTTCTCGAGGTTTCTGCACATATAGCGACAATAATATCATAGTTCAGCTGCAGATAGACTCAGTGTATATTCAAATCACAAACATACTTTTAACAAGACCTACCTCCAATGCAGCACGGACGCAGCATCGTGGGTGAGAAGCCACATTCCCAATCTGCACCGCCAGTTGGTTGCCTGACGGAGCGGACCTCGCAAATGCCGAAGACACAAGCAGACTAATGAAAAAGAAGAAGAGCGAGCAAAATGTGGATTCACAGTCAGAATGGCAATGAAATGGGCGTACGTCGGGTCAAGCTTGATTTCACTACGCCTAATCTCACTTGACATTTGAAAAGAAGAAGAAAACAAGGGGTATGAGATGATTCGTTCGGTTTAAGTGGAAACAGGACCAGTAAGCCAGGTGGCTCCAATATGGGTCAAGAAGACTGTTAATTCCCGAGACTAGGGAGTTTCGCTAAAATCGAAGTCAGCATGCCACCATGCCGTATGTCAGCTACTGTACCATTTCGAGCACTTTGTAAGGGGTCTGACGTGTGACCCCACATCCCGAAATAAAATTTTGTAAGATCCCAATTGTATGTGTGACCACAACGAAATTTTAGTGCACCCCAGGCGCTGGAACAAAATTGGTACATGTAGCGCCAATGACTCACTTTCGTTTTCATAAGGTCACTCCAATACCTGTGACTAGGTGTGACCTCTCGGATGATCCAGGTCCCTTGTGACCCGTGACTTAGAAACTGCCAGTAATAGAAAACTGAATGATAATAGTGTTGTCTTTTCTAGCAGCACGAGCACCACAGGTACTCTCTTCTTCTCCTTCGCATCTCTCCGTCAAACTCTCCCAAGTTTACCGCACCAACGGAATAATATACTCAACTCCCGGCAACGGCCTCGAATCTGAAGCTTGATAGCTCGCAAGGTCACACCAACGTATATGTATTTCCGAGACTCAACTTACATTCTATATGCCTTGACAGCCATTTATTCGGTCCTCGGAATTAGAATACATTAAATGAAAGCCTGTCGTTCAGTTTCGAATGACATTTTTTTGCCTTGACAAACCGATTGATTTGGTGCGCGCCTATGAAGTGGAAAACGTTAGGTAATGAAAGAAGCTAGGCTTCACGCGACGCCGCGACAGAACCTTGATAGCCCTACTTACTTCCATTATTCTTACTTTACTGTGAGTTATCCTCCCTTATCAGAGGTAATTGTTGGCCAAAGCGTGGAGAAGTTCTTGACTGTACAAATAGCTATGCCACCTGCTTGTACAGCATAGAAGTATGCAATAGATGTACTCCCCAGCTCCAGATATGCAATGTAAATTCCGGGATTTATAAAGTGCCCCTACCCCATCTGCAAAACCTTGGAAAGCTCTGGAAAGCTCTGGAGTGCTCTGGGCCTTAACAAAGTACCATAAAAAAAAGCCATTCGCCGTCGCCCGCTGTCACCCAACCCTGACCGTTGCGGCGGACCATGGGAAACGCTCCACTTTGCAAAGGGGCCCGCACCTGTTGATCCTTCTCTTGTGAGTAATACTTACATATTGGATTCTGGACCTGATTCATTAATTGACCCACCTTACATGAATCCTGGATATTGATCTCAGGTTTATTAAATCTGCACAGTGCAACGTGCCCCTTTCGAGATTACGGCCGTTTATGCCACTCATCCTAGGGGCTCCATATTATGGGGTTTTGTTAGGACATCCAATCAGTGTCCAATCAAGCGGTCAGTCCAGCGATCCAACACAAGTAGTAACTTGAAGTGCGGTTGAACAAGGTATCAGCTACCTCGGAAACGTATGAGTACTATGGTACCACATGCCAGTGTATATACTGCACATCCTGTATGATATTGTGAATACAATGAGTAAGTATACTGACCCACAAACATACCGTTTCAGCTACCTAAACACCGGAGTTGCCTTATGGGCAAATATAGAGCACAGATGTTGCGCGACATATGTTCTGATGCAGTGTTTGTACTCGACAAGGCGACAGGGGTTACAAAGAGGGGTTAAAAAGAAACACATAAGTGGCGTTCCTGATGAAACACGGCAAACAAATGTTTATCATGACCACCAAGCCTCTATGTTATGATATAAAGAATTTTATCAATTCTTCATATGAGCAAACTATATCTCGGCTGTGTTGTTCAGCCACCTACCACTATCTTTCAAGTATGGCTAGAAATAATGGTCCCCCTCGAGGCTCTCTCCCTCGATCCAATGTTCAATTTGCAGATGCGTTGGCACAGTTTGACAATGCCCGGGATACGATGCTAGACGGAAGATCACCAGATGCCACATTTGAAGAGTTTCCCAAGGAGAGGGTTGAAGAATACATCAATTTGGTCCTTTGTGGTATTGGGCCTGGCGGCAGATATTACACTCTAGATCCACCTGAAAATTGTCAGGACGGTTATAGAGGTGCTCAGTGCTTTACAGATATCGATTCTGCGCTCATTTTTGGAGACGATCATTTTCCGTGGGAGGACACGTACGACATTTTTACGACTTATGCTCTCCGTAAATCCCACGCCGGCAGCCTCCATATCCTTCTGAACTTTGTGGTGCGCTCTTACCCTTTTCGGAGAGACAGCTTTCTGATCCCTGGTTCTGTTGTTAGACAAATAACGAAGACGGGATCCAATCACAAGATCCTGGTAGTCACGCCAATGTTTTATGGGGGATATGTGGCAACAGGCATCGGATCTATCTAATGCTGCCCAATATGCCAGAAGAGCAGAATTTAAAGACCCTGCTCCCCTTGATATACAGTGCAACCCGTTCAGCAGCAGGTGATATCCTTCCTCATACATCAAGCCAATGGAGTCCGACATACAGTGCAGAAGTGGACAGAACTCATCATTTTACAACCAGTACCCAGGATACAGAATCAAGAAAGACAATTCCGGCCCAAGGTCTTGGGGTGGCATTTGCAAATGAAGCTCTGCATACCATCCAGAGGTACCAATGGGGAAAACATGCGTACTGGTTTGTTCAGATGAGAGGAATCAAGGATAAATCGCGTCACTTAATCTTTCAGACTGAAACAGTTGTGGACGATATTCTCCGTGATATTAACAGACAAACAAGCACAGTCTTCCTTGATGTAGGGCTGGAGGTACATTTGCAAGCCGACTATGCAGGCCTACCAGCCCGTGGACCTCATGTGCATCAGCTATTGGCTAACAATATATGGGGCCTTACGACGGCGGAATGGCAAGATAGCCTGCCCACCTACCAGCCTGATGTATGGGCTTCAAATGCACATGTAGCGGGTTTCAGATGCAACTTCTCCCGCCATCCAGTCACAGAGAATCAAATTTATTATGCTCAGGTCTATGCATCAGATAAATTTCAGACCTACAGTGCAGGGTCTTCGTCTGGGCTTCTCCTCCTTGCCTCCCAGGTCCTGAAAATGAAGGGTCCAGATGATGCTCCGGTGCAGCTACAAAAAATATATCAGGCAATCTCGGAAAATCAACTTGCCCGAACACCCACAGTTGTCCGTCTTGAAGTACGGGTCCCTTCCCACAGAGCAGCACTTGTTTATGATCAAGAGCTTGATGCTGTGGATTTAAGTGACTACATCTACGCCATTCCACTGGAATGTGTCTGGTAAAGCCTAGTGTTCTTGTTTGAACGTTCAATGTTTTAACAGGAACAACTTTTCAATAGGGCATGGCGTCTGCACCGCATTACAGCTTGTTTCATGCTACTCCGGTACTCTGCCTCACTGATGACAAGTAGCCGGAAAGACATCCAAAACCTTATTCTTGTTGCTACCACTGTCCATTCTTTTAACTCTATTCATTCCCGGCCTGGAACAATGATCTGGGACCGGCAATTGGCCGAAACTATATTTTCAACTGCTAAACTTGCAGATGATCCTACTCAGAGGGATCTCATGCTATGGTCTCCTAGGAACAATCAGGAATCGGTGCCGGTTTTATATAATGGGGCTCTATGGCTACCATCGATAGTTTATCCCGCCTCAAACCAAGCCGGCGTGCTCCGGTTTGAATGCAAAGGGTCCAGTGTCGAAAAGAGTCTCCTTGAGAGACTATTCCGGATGGATTGGGCCAGTATAGAGAAGAAATTCTCTTTGAATCTTCTGGTCAATTTTTTTGCTTCTGGGCATCTTCACCATAGGAAATGTGCTGCTTCAAGTGAGCCTATCAAACGGAAAATCAACCTTCCTGCTACAGTGACAGATCTTTCGGTAAAACGCCCAAGGCTGCTCTATCATGATAATGCTCCTGATATCCCAAGAGAGGCCTCAATTAGAGTTGTCCCATCTAATATCAACCGTAGGAATGCGTCAGAGTATTTTCTAGGGCTACTGTGCCAGATTCTGGAAAGGGTTGGGTGCACTAAAGCCGGTCAAGCCTACTGGAAGCTGACTGCTATGGAGAGAAGAGTAGTCAGCTTGGACACCTTTCGTGACATGAACCTTGGAACATACTTTACGTCATACCAGTACACAAAAACCCCAAGTGACTGGGCATCATTGAAAACAATCCTCTTCCCTGGACCACATGACACTCCCCCCGCAATTAGTGATCCAAATGTTCAGGGATGGAGAGGTGTGCCTTATTACTGCGAACTTCTGGAACTTCGGAACGTAAACCCCGTAGAGTACGACTATGTTCGCAGGACCTGTCTAGCACTATTTGACACCTTGAAATGGTTTATCAAAGTGCAGAGTCATAAGATGATTGAATATAAACTGCGGTCAAGTTGGACCTTGATGTTTTCTGGTTCATTGCAGACCGGAGTTCCAATTTCCACCAATCCAACCATTACAACTCGCATTACATCCAAGGCAAAAAAATTCCCAGTTCTTGACCAGGATGCTCTCCATACACTGAGCAATATGTGATGCCTTGATATCACGATTAGTGATGTGCCGGCTAGCAGTGTTCGCTGATACGGCCCAGAATTGTTTGGGCATAAACATGCAGTATATGAGTGTTTTTGGCACCAAGTCATGCTGTATTAGACATATGCACTGTACAAAGTATTCCAATATCCGCCGTTACTGCGCGGCATCATTAAAAGACACAGATGTTAATTGTTGATGACATCAAAACTGAGTCTCGGCAACAGAACACAGTTGTAATCAATGATAGTGCAAAGAATACTGAAACCCACCACAAATATGACTTATATTCAGACTATTGAATGTTGTTGTAAAGGGGGAAAAACTCAGATACAAGCTACGCTCATCCTCCAAATGTGGGGACAAAAGCACACCAGAGGGTAGTAGTGATGTGCCGGCTACGGCTCAGGGCAGTTGAGCCCCCAAAGCCGGCCGTCTTTGAGCCTAGCCTGTCCCCAGCCGTCATAGGGCTGGCTCAAGGCCCGGCTCAGAATTCTCAAAGCCCTGGGCCGGGGCCGGGGCCTGAGCCGGAGCTCAGCGCTTAATGAAACATTGAGCAGCACGTCAAAAATTACTCTGTGCAGCAGCACATGTATCATCACTGGTGGCCAATTTTGCACTGATGGTTCCCAGAGGTATTAACCAGGCTGAAGAACGGCTCCATTACTGTCAATTAATTTGTCTGATGAATGTATTGCATTGGCCTTACAGATCCAAATCATCTCAAAAAGCAGGTGTATTAATGCTCACCCACTCAGAAAGCAACCTGAAAGCCAAAGTATCATGGTGTAGAGTCCACCGAGCACAGGGAGCTTAGCGCCTCAAGACATGTGTCTTTAGCGCCTGGGCCCCGGCCTGAGCCTGAGCCGGCTTTGAGCCGGCCCTTCCTGGGGGCTAGGGCACGGCTCAGATTTTTGACGAGCCCTGGCCGGGGCTTTTGAGCCGTAGCCAGGGCTTCTGAGCCGGGCCCCAGCCGGCACAACACTAGAGGGTAGAGATGGGTAAAGCCCTGGTAAGTCCAGGCAAGTCACTATGAGTCATTTAGAATCATTGCACAGTCAATGACTCAATGCACAGTAACTATGTACTACAAATGAGTCAATGCAATATTGACACATTATGACTCCAGTTCATATGAGTCAGTCCAGGTTTGTACACGGAGGCACTTGCAAATATTCCAGTCCAAATTCTCACATTGAAGCGATCCAAAGGGTATCTTATTACAACTAGAAGACTACTAGACAGAAGGAACAAGTATCAAGGTTAAACGGTCCAAGCGGGACTTCCCATCAGAAATTGATCTGAGGAGATTGATGTATGAAGATTGACGTGCCGAGGTTCCGGAATCATTCCCAGATCATGCCGCGGCGTCCCGCAGATTTAAGACAGCGCGTGAAATAAATATTTCATGAGCTGTTTATTGAATAACAAGAGCATATGTACTCCCGCACAACTCGTATGGTGTATTTACACTGTGATATTGAAATACAGTATATAAGAAGGTGTTCCAGACAAACTGGAGGCAAGCACTTTCCTCCCCCCATTCCTATTACAGGGTTGGTGTGTTGTGTCTTCTAGTGACAAGTGCACATTGAACAAGCTTACATGTTAAATGAAATAAGAAAGTATAAAGAAAGAAAACCAAAGTCCTCAGCTACTACCTTATGCTCCAGAAAGTTAATAGCAGTGAGAGTGTTGTGAGTAGTGCATACTCTCTGTGTCAATTGTACTTTTAGTGCAAAGTCTAAGTTCAGGCAACTGAAATATAAAGATTAAAGCATGCCCGAGTTTGTTAGAATCTCGAGACAGAAAACTATCACAACCTTGCAAATATGACGCTGATGTATGTACTTGCAATAAGAATCCTTAACGCTGCTGCGCAGCAATCCCCGACTACAGGACAAATGAGTCATTGTCACTTCCTTCTGTTAAGCGGTGTCAACAGGCAGCTCGGGCGCTGCGCATACTAGCTTTGGCCGGTCAAAGCATTCCAGCCTCTGCAGATTGAGGCTGTGCTTGTTCACAGCGGCACCTCCATCAATGGGTTTCGCTTCGCTCACCCAATTACAACTTGGTCAAAGGCTTCAACCAAGTTGTACCATAGCTTTGCTTTGGGAGTTGATGTTGAACTTGCAAGTGTCAACAATCTACTGGCTATGGACCAGCCGCTTTCTTTATATCCAGAGGCCGCCGCTGATCAGCAAAATGTATGAACGGAAAGCCACTTTCTGACACCGTACAGTGCTGGGGGCCCCTGGAACCGGCTGTATGGTGCCTTGACAGCGGCTCCAGTTCACCCACGCTTTGCTGATCTGAGGATGTAAGCTGTTCACTTTCTCAGGCCTTCCTGCAACAAAACAATAGAAATTGATTACTGATTTCATTGTTTCATTGTTCAGCACACCTGGAACTCGCTTTTAGCGCTGCCCACCTACAAGACAGTGCAGCCTAATGCCTCAGTTCACCTAGTAAGTAAGCTCTAGCAAGCCCAGCCAATACCATCTCAGAAAATTGTAAACTGCCAACTTGGATAGTCCTCATAGCCTCTCGTAACTTCAGGGTCTCTTCCTGCACCCACAGGTATACACTTTAATAGGTGACTTTATTGTTCTACTAAAACGCTACACCTGCAGCGGGTTGTGGGCAGTTTCTGGCAATGTACTGAGTTTGACAGTTGACTTCTGTCTACAACTTTCCAGGCTCCACTAATTTGATGACATGTCTCTCTGAGTATACATATAAATCATCCTATGTCCTAGCACTGCTCAGCAGCATCAGCACATACATTTGATTGTATCCTATAGTCCTACTGCAGCTTAATACTGACCCTCAAATTTTTCATGAAAATTTTGCCTCACTAACTTCTAAGTACATAAGTAGTCTGGCCAGACCTAGCTCAAATAGCCTAGGCTGCCCAACGGCTCTGGCCCTAGCTCTCACATCACTTAATAAGTGAGACAAAGTAAGAAAAAATCAAGAATTTTCAAGTTGATTTCAAGGGTAATAACACTAAACAGAGAAGAGCAAGTTGGCAACTACCACTGCTGTCTTGCCACTGACTTTAGAGCTGCTCTCAGTGAACCTGCACCAGCGTCACACTGTCACATTGCAAATCAACTCAGGTGTTGGAACAACCTGTGCTGCAGATAAAAATAAGGCTCCAAGTATGAGAAATGATGTTCATCCCATGTGTAGACCTACTCAGTATAATATCCCAGGAACACATAGAGTGCAACAACTTGTATATTGATAAAGACAGTAGAACTACTTGGTATATCTAGATTGGTACAGTAGTCAGTAGGGACAAGGGATATGGCCAATGCGGTAATTGGCTTGGTTTGTACTGGTATGTGAAAGGCGCTAGAAAACAACTTAACAAATACAAGACCACACCTAACCAGACTATCAATTTGTTTAAAGGGAGCAAGGCTGGGTTGTCAAGAATTCCCCAAAGAAAGTTAAGATATTGATATGTAAGATGTTACACCAGCCAGTGTAGTGAAACAACTGAACTAGCGTAGTGCAACAAGGTCTAGTAAGTTCTATGAACTGAACTAGCGTAGACTATCGTCTAAGTTGTGAGCGTATGTCCAACCGAAAACCCAAATAACCAAATAACTGTGTGTGTGTGTGTGTGTGTCCAACGATAACCAAAACCAAAACCAATACAACGCAACTAGGACACTCCTGGGCAAACTCTGGCTCCAGGTAGTGCAATAGAAACCAGGTTGTGAAACACTCCTGGGCAAACTCTGGCTCCAGCTAGTGTAACACTGTAATGTCCCTGACCAAACTCTGGGTCAAGCTACGAAACTGTGAGTGAACTTAATCACTAGGAACTCATACCACAATCTTAGTGGCTTGCTAATACTCGTTAAGAGCTAGCTAAGGAACCCTCACTCTGGAGCTGAATAATTCCTTACTAGAAGCCGTCCCCTCTAAGGAAGCAACTAGATTCACGCAAAAGATCTAACTCAATCTCAAGCGGGCGCAAAAGCTGTTACGAAGCTTCTATTACACCAATCCAAACTTCATAAGATAGAATATAATATTAACTTCGAAGAGAAAGCTAGACTCCGTACATGCCCTAAACAAACGCCCAGTTACGGTGTTTGATTGACTCGGTACTTTTAAACCAGGGGCAATTAAGAGGACTAGCAGACTCCGGCAGTGAAGAGACCTTCGACTTCGTCACAACGGGTGGTTATGAGAGGTGGCAAGATAACTTGATTTATAAGATAAATACATCACACTTATATACTGGGTCTTTACTAGTTTAATATGAAAAGAGATGAAACAGAGTCGGAGAGAAATGGAGTAAGATGGAAATTCAAGAAAGAGAGGAATTTAGCTAAGAAAGGAAACTCTAGCCCGGACATATTGTACATTTATCTAGAAAGTTGTCCCAATTTAGGTACGGTCCTGATTTGGGTATCAAAGTAAAAGAAATTAAAATGTGTTAACATATTCTGGTTCTTGCGGAATCTCGTACCGTAAATAACCATTCCTTCCATCGGATGTTTCATGGCTCCACACAGGTATGTGTCTGCATGTTTATCCTCAAGGTTGTCTGGTAGGTTTGAGCAAGTCCAGCTCAATCCCTTTAAGATAATAACATTTCCCAGTGATAATTCACTTCGCTAGCTTTGAGTAGATACCAAGAACCCCAGAGATATGTGTGCTAGCACAATGCTCAGAGCTGTGGCTTGGCGATAGCCTATCCACCGTAAGATCATCGGGTTTATTGCAGTAGGACTTTCCTAGTCAATAGTCAGCCGAGAATCAAATATCAAATTCGCCTAGCTTAATCATCTAGCAGCTGTGCCGCATCGCAACCTGACTAGTCATCGTAACATGTTAAGATCTTCCTTCCGGTCTGTAAGGCGATTGTAGATCTTATCCTCCGGTGTCCATCTTTCCGCTAGCGCAGTACAAGGATTGCATTCGCCTTCTGATGCCTTCCCTGGGTAATGCCACCACCAGTACTCATCCCACTTCGAGACATCCAAGTATGCGGATTCGTGTATGCATTGGGGTGGGTAGAACTTGACTGACAATCTAGTGTTGATGTCTCTGGGAACCTCAAGTATCCTCGCTAGTTTAGTATCAGACTACGCTTGTGGGTGTATTGTCATGACTAACTGAGTATTATCGCTGAGATACTAAGCGTTAGCTACAGTTATCACGTTCGGGCTCCATATAACCCTCTTATTGTATGTGTAGCACATATACATTGTCAATATATATGGCTACAAACCTAAGCGCAAAATCTGCGTATTAGCGGATACAATGGTTTCTTTTGCTTTTTCGTCTAGTTCCATTCTTTATTTCCTGCCCTCTCTTTCCCTCCTTTCTTCTCTACTCTCTCCTTCTTGATCTTCGCTCATTTCATGAAGCCCTTTAGGAGCGCCACGTCCTGGCACTTCACAGGCATCAGAAAGATACCCGGAGAACAAAGGGGATGATGGTGGTCTGGAGGATTGCATAGTCAATAATCCCTAGATAAAATCTAAAACCAGCCAGTCGCAAGGTCTAGTATTTGGTCCCGATGATGTACTGTGCTGACCGACAAGTCGCTAGAACCAAATATCAATCAACAAAAAAAATCCGGGTTGAATATAAATAAGTAATGGGCACTTCATGTGAACAAATACCTGAAAAAACCGACTTGAACCAACCGCCAGATCCAGAAACGCCCTAACCACACTAACATCTCCTCTCACAGTGAGATAATTCCAGACAAACGGCGCACTTGCCAAAGCCATGACACAACTGGATATAGTAGGTAAAGTAAAAAGAATAAATATGCACCCAGGAACACATCGGGTGCAACAACTGGGGTGCTTCTTTGTAACAAGTTAAATATGCAAGCTCGGATGAGAGATAAGATGTGAAAATAATGGACCAAAGAAGATCGAGGAATAAAACAAACGATGGGATCAAGCATTACCCGCATACATGATACTTATCCCGAAGTCAAACACGGTGGCGGGACTTCTATTATCCAAGCTGAACTGGTTACTGTATGGCTCCCCAACACCATGGAGGGTAAATGAGGACTCAGGAGGTGTTTTCACCAGCGAATGCAATCTCAGTCAGGCATAGCTCATGCTATGCCAGCCTGATTGGGTATAATAATGGAGTCTACAACTCTACTCTGTGGAAGGCGCACCACAATATTCTTGAGGTGATCAAAGGCCTTGGAATAGTTGAACCATCATTTGAAGAATCAAAAAGCATATCTTCACCATGATTATTGTTTGCTATTGTCTCAAAAGAAGTCCCAGTGGAGGGCAAGGGTCCTCAAGTGCTGCAAAATCCAAAGCGCATGCGCCGCTCGGGGCGGGCCTTGTGGTCATGAACACCACAGGCACGGCAGTTGGTGCTATAGGATTCAATAGGAGCCGATGACCGTATCAAATAGGGATCACAAAATTAGCCGGCATGTCGGTTCAACATCAGGTGGGAAAGAAATACCCGATCTGGCGGTTTTGGAAGAATCCAACACTCATTTGACACCTACAAGACCCTCCCTTCCCTTCGGTCAGAGTCGGGGATTCTGACTTGTTCAATGATAACCCCCTTGAACTCATGTTAGTCTTTGGTGTGTGTTGGTGTTGGTGTGAGGTATTCAGCTTCATAGTAGTATTTTATGCATAGCCCAGAGTTGGCATATCATTGCCCTAAGGGTTAAGGCCTTAACCGTGTTAAGCCTTAAGAGGGCTTAAGGCTTAAGAATTTTTGGCCAATTTTATGTGGTGGTGATGAGTGCTAGTGGCTGTATCTGTATCTACATGTAACTACTCTGTGTAGGGTTACAACATTTTAAGAACTAAGTTCAACTAACAAGCAGATTGCTATTGGACTGGTAGTGATATGCACTACGGGAAGTAAAAACAATTAATTTGATTGTTTGAGACAATCATTTTTTGAAAAAACAATCATTTAGATGTTTTTTTGCCAAACACTCATTTTGATTGTCTTGAGCAAGCAATTATTTAGAGTGCTCAAAATTAAGACAATCATTTGGATTGCCTACTATTTGAGGACAATCATTTGGATTGCCTTGAGAAAATCATCATTTTGAGTACCCAATTAAGACAATCATTTGGATTGCCTTGAGCTAACTATCATTTAAAGTGTTCAAAATTAAGACAATCATTCAGAGTGCCTACTACTGCAGACAATCATTTGGAGTGTAACAGTTCTGCAAAACAATCATTTTGACTGATGTCAGGCCAGAGGCCAGAGCAATGGTAATTTAATATTTAATTTTCACAAAAAATAGAATCAACACTCAGCCGTAGTACAAGACCATTGTTACATTCTAATTTCTACAATTTCATCATCCCCTGGTACATACATGACCCACTACAGCAGCCACTGCGTTCAAGCCTCTGACAATGCTTAGTGTTGTGAATATGCACTGGAACAGGGACTGAAGTAAGCTATGAGGCTGGAGGGCCCAGACTCATGAAGATACTAGATTGGGGAACTGTAGGTAGTGGCCTCAAAATGTCAACTCCATCTTTTCTGCCTAACATGCCCTTCAATGGTGATAGGCTTGTCCGATTTTTTGTATAAAACACTGTCCCAGGAAGAGCCCCGATCTTTAGGAGTCAGCCCCACATCAAAAATGGGGCCGATTATGTCGGACCGAGGAATTTCTTAATTAGCTCAAAAAGCTTGCTGCAGGCGGCACCACACAGTGGGCCTGGGAGCGAGCATTATGTCCAGGGCTCCGGCGGCCAACGCCGCCAAATATCCAATCACGAAGTACCTACATTTGGTTACTAAAATATTCCAGAAAAACGCCCGCCGCAGTGGGAGCGTCAGGTCCTGGGTGTCGCAACGCCGCCACCAGTGCCAATCATGTCTGGGCATGGCCATTCCTGTCCAGAGCCTTGGAGGGGCCAATCTCCTACTATTTGAGGGGTTGTATCCTTCTTTCCCTTCCACCATGGGGGATACTGGCCTTCCTTACCTCCGCCCTTCCTAAAGCAGTCTTCTGCTAGGTGACCCTCTCTCAAACAGTTTGAGTTAGTACACTTCTTTCCGTTTCCATTCCCTTTTGCTCCTGATCCACCAACAGCCACCGCAAGTTGATGTTCAAGATGCTCTATCCTATTCTGGAGAGCAATGTTGGCTCGCAGTAGTCTATCACCTGACACGGCAGCATCAGGTCTAGTCTCTGTATGTGAATATTGAAAAACAATCTGCTGGATTACTGAGACCGACATAGGGTAAGTAGTTGGGTTTGCTGTGTTATTCTGTATGATGGTATCAAAGGATAAGGTTGGAAAGGCCTGTAGGTCGGAAAGGGCTGTAGGATGACATCCTTCAAGATTGTATCTGAGACATTGTTTCCACCCTCAATTGCCTCCCTTCTCAACTCTCGAATGTCTTGAAGAACGTGTCTATGGGCTCGTGGTCACGGAAAATGTGGTTCCTGAGGCGACGGTTAGAGAGGATCTTCATTCTCTCATCTGTCTTTCCAAACTCATTCTTCAGGGCCTCAAAGACTTCATGCGCGTTCATCTTGTCAACGGAAGGGACAAGAGACGGCAAGTCCAAGACGTATGCCTCGATCATACCTCTTGCCCTATCATTCCGAAACGTCCATTCATCTCGAGACGGATTGGTGGAATATACCGGAGTAGGAGGAACGGTGACAGCGGCAGCGTTAGGAGGCTGTCGGATAGGGGGAATAGTGATAGTACCATCCACGTATCCGATTAATCCCTGCCCTTTCAGCGAAATTGTGATTTTTCTTTCAATCGGCGTTACTGGCCATCATCATTTAGTTTGTAGGATCGGCCCCACCAGCCCCAGGGCTGACTGGAGTCTGGGGCTCTTCCTGGCTCTGACCAATAAAGAGAATGGGAAACTCACAACCATTTACCTAGCAACAGCTTGTACTTTCAGACCCTGATTTCATCTTCTGAGGACTATCCTCCAGCATATGCTATATCTCGTCATGTTTATGTCAATGCTCCCCACTGCCACTCCATGGCCCATGCAAACACAGCCTAGAAACCCCTCTAACGAGCCCCAATATCCAACCACTCCCATTTTTGCAGGACCAGTACCCTTCTCACAATACCCCATTTCAAAAATGAGAACAGGCTTATCCTTGATCCCCGCATCCATTGCTTTGCAGTGCTTGCTCATCTCCCTACTCCTCTACCCAGCAGCAACCTCCTTACTCTGCCTCTCTATATTCCAGTTCACAATCCTCTTTGCCATACCTGTTCATGTAGCATACTCATCACGACTCAGGCCTTCAGATGACTAAGGAGGTTGCAACTTGCTGCTGGGTAGAGGGGTAGGGAGATGAGCAAGCACTGAAAACCGATGGATGCGGGGATCAAGGATAAGCCTGTGCTCCTTTTTGAAATGGGGTATTGTGAGAAGAGAGTGGTCCTGCAAAAATGACTGAATCTGTCCACTAATCTTTCCACTACTCCAACTTTGCACTACGGGAAGAAAGGGAAGCAATGATTAGATAGTAAGTACTTCAGAACTTGTTTAATCTCCAATCAAACAGAGAGTCTGCAATTATAGTCAGATAAAATTGATATGTTGTGGACAAATAACGCGTATTGCAAGCTACCTGTGGAGCTTAGCAAGTCAGCGCACTCGGGAACGGCATGGTTCATTTTTTGATTTTCGCCCTCCCGGATCTCAATTGCTGTCACGCGTTGATTGTATTGAATATTATCTACCTCTCCATCCTCATTGGCGCAAGCTGTTTGCATAGGGACCAGCAGGCAAAGCCATTAGGCTGAGACTGGGTACACAGAGCACCTTTGGACGTGAGAAAGTGTTCACCCGCTGGGCATGTGGGCACTTTTGGCGACCATCTGCTGCTGCTTGTAGAAACAGCGGTCAGTCAACACAAGGTCGACAGCATACTCACCTGAGAGTGTCAGGATGTTACAGGAGTTGTAAGAGTGCTTGTTGAGAGCAGAACAAGTGTCCAGACGAATAGTAGGATTCTTGGTTATTGTTGTTATGACTCGATCAATAGTCTCGTCCAAACCTTCACAGTACGTAACTCGGCAGTAAAAATGATAAGAGAAATTAATGAGATTATAGAGCAAGCCTTTCCGTTCGTTGAAACCGCTAGGCAAAAAATATATACTCAAACAACTAGGCTCAAGTAAAGTTAGTAACTAGTTTGTAATACGAAACTCACAGAAGTTATTATTTGGAGATAGCTCGACAAATAATAATAAGATTACCCTCGGAGATGGCTCGACAAGCAGTAATATGAATCAGAACTAATACTCGGAGATGGCTCGACAAGTAGTAGTGAGTATGGTGTCTAATACTCGGAGATAGCTCAACAAGTAATAGTGAGTGTGATGTCTAATACTCGGAGATAGCTCAACAAGTAATAGGAAGTTGCAACTCGGAGATAGCTCAACAAGTGGCAATTAAAGAAGTATTCACTAGGAGATAGCTCAACAGGTGAATATTAGTGGATACAACTTGGAGTTAGCTCAACAAGATGTATAAATGTGTATTGTAGCTTGGAGATAGCTCAACAAGATACAATGAGTTGGTCTGGTGATTCACACAAGTGATAACAGCAAACAAGTGGGGGTTTGGATTTAAGAAAAATAATACGTCTCACGTACATTGGTAAATCTAGACTACTTATATACTGTGCAATGTGTACTAGTTAGGAAATGCTGCGGAATGACTAGATTTGAGTCATAACTGCGGAAATACTGCGGATGAGTCAGTCTGACTATGTAATGCTGTGCAATGACTAATATTGAGTCATGTATGCGGAACCGTAGTTGACTCAGATATCTGGCTGTGCAATGACTGATATTGAGTCATTGATGTAAAGAGGCTATGCAATGATGTCATAGCTGTGGAGCAGTGATGTGATATCATAACTGCGGAGCAATGGAATGACATCATGATTGTGGAGTAGCAAGATGACATCATAGTTGTGGAGCTAGAATGATGTCATGACTGTGCAGACTGTGCAGTGACTGTTAAAGATCATTCTGGTGTTCTGGAAGAATGTGTGCAGCATTAACCCAAATGGTGTTGAATAACTAATGAATGTAAAATGATAAGTAGAAGTATTAATGATAGTGTTCATAGTTGGTTACAGAAGAAAAAAGATTGGGTGTATAGGATTTAGATCCGGGTCATAACAGTACTCCCCCTTAAGGCCGAAACCCTCTGAGGCCACATATGAGTTAGGGAGTTCAATGTTCATTCATCAAATCAGCAGAGCAAAGGAGTTGACTGGAATCAATTTCTGCCTTTCATCTGTGTCTTGAGTTTCATTCACATTTTGACTTTAGTTGGTGATTGTGGAGTGGCCCATTGATTGGTCATTAGTGTCATTGGTGTCGTTAGTGGCCTTGCCTGATACGTGAATTTTTTTTGCTCAAGTGCCAGGTAGCGTCAAAACTATCACTAGCAAGTGACATTTTACATCAACATCATGATTCTGATACATCAAAGATTTTGGCAGTGCATTATGTCCATGGATCTGATTTACGGGAATTCCATCAATCAAAATGATTGTTTGATTGGAGATATGTTTACATATCGATGATATGATGGTCACTCTGATGTCAATTGCTGCAAGTTGATTGGTGGTTTAGTTGAAAATAGTTGACATTATTGGCAAAGCTAGGTCTCGAGGTTCTGAGTATATCATTTAGATAGATTCAGCATATTTCCAGTTAATCAGAGATTTGATTTCATGGGCCTGAAGCTCATGGTTTGTGATATTTGTGCCATTTCGGGCTCAACTGCCGGTGTTTCAGTAAGCATTAATCTTGACTTGGTAGTTGAATCTCATGTTGATACAAGATTTCCGGAATTGTAGATGTATTTTTTGGTGTAATAGCGGGTATGAATGATTTTCATCTTCGGTTAGATTGAAACTCATTAACCTGAGGTGTATCTCAGGTGCGGAAATCTCTCTTCCTTAGTATTTATTCAACTCCTGTTTAGGCTGTTGGTATTCTCCTTCCTTTCCCCTTGTTATGCGATGCTTCTGCACATCTTTCAAAGCTGCTCTGCTTTCTGGTGTTCTTGCTACAATTTCTGGGCATAATATGTATCATAAGTAATCGCATTTGGTTGGAGATCATAGGGTTAATGTGGCGGTAAGTTTTTTGCAACATTTCTGAGTAAGTTCCACAGTTGGTCTGGTTGAATGGTCAAGAGTTAACGAGCTTGGCATCATTTGTTGCTCCATCCTGCCAGTTTCTTAAGGGCATTCTAGCATGGTTCTAGATTGGTTCTAGACTGCAAAATTTTATTTCATTTCATTTTTTGGCTTGTGCTCAACTGAAAGTTGAAATTTGAGTGTTGTGGAACATCAAAGCTGATCAGTTCTCTGATGTTTGGGCGTTATATTTGGGGATCATATGGGTCATGAATGGCATCGTAAAATCATTAGGGTGTCGTGGTAGCAGCATTGGTGCTGAGTATGCTCTGGCTTAATCAAGGGTCTTCAGTAGTGGTTTTTCTTCTGCATATGGGTATCTTGATGAAGGTAGAGCTGAATTGGATTTTATAGGATTTTATAGGTGAATAACTTGGTGCTGATGATAATTGGTTGAAGAGAAATTAGAGAATTAATGGCTGGTCCTTAGGTTTCCCCTATTCTTCCTCAGCCATGGAAGGTTCTCTTGGTTGTGATTCTTATATTTCCCCTCCTTCAGGGTCTCCTTCCATGAGTGTGCTGTCAATATCAATGACTTCACCCTCAACTTCAAGTGTAATATTGCTTGGTGTGTCACTGGAAGTGTCCATAAATGTGGCTCGACCCGATACATTATTGCGCCGTTGTGGGCAGTTTCTGGTGAAATGGCCCATCTCACCACAGTAAGTGCAAGCCCCTTTTGCTCGTCTTTGGTCATACTCCTCTTGAGTGACCCAAGCCATTTGTACTACAGCTGAAGCCTCATTGATATAATTGTTTCTAGAACTGTTGTGATTCATTCTAGATGGTCTTTGAGTCTGTGTGTTAGATGTAGTAGCGTCCTGTGGTTGAACTTGTGTTGTATGATTATTAGGCGGAATATTCTGATTGAAATTTGTGTTTGCAAAGGTGGAGTAGCTGTTTCCTGACTGGTTGTGGTCAAGGGTTTGATTATTTGTGTTTTCATTTTGGGTATTGTTATTCCCAGTTCTGAAATTATTCCCAAGTCCGGAATCATAAAATGCTTCTCGTGCGCCATCAATGTCCAATAGCCTATCAACAACATCCTGATATGTTTCTGGCAAATTGCCAACCATTGTTAGACGGTTGCGCAGATCTGGCCGGATCTGATTCAGAAGTCTCCATCGCTTAGCAGGATCATTGTAAGTGGTGCGGTTAGCAATGTCTTCAAACTTGACTAAAAAGTCTGCAAATGACTCTCTTGAGACTTGTATACATTTATCTAGTTGTGATTGAGCATGCATTTTCTCATCATGGAGACCAAACATGCGTCCAAACAACTTAACAAACTCTGACCAGATATTCAATGCTGGAGTAAAGGATTCATTTTCTCCATTAGCCTGTTTTTCTACCAGATTATTGTAGTACTTTGCTGCAGGTCCTGTAAGGTATGATGCGGCAAATGTAATTTTTGAATTATCTGTAGAGTAAGTCATTGGCTTTGCATTGAACATTATCAGCACTGAATTTAGAAATGCTCTCCATGCGGCTCTGTTAGATCCATCAAATGGTGTTGGTTTGTTGATGTCAAGTTTTGACTCTCTCGTCAGAGCTCTAGTGGCTTCTTCATTCCTTCTTTTCTGTTCCTCTCTTTCCGGATTGTGCTCATTGCCATTTCTACCGTCACGTCCATCTCTTCCATCTCTTCCATCTCTTCTGTCTTTACAGCAGCAACAATGAGATCTGCCACAAGGCTGTTTTGGAGGTTCACCATCATTTGGTGGTGGAGGAGGTTCATTGGGTCTGCTGTTCCTGTAGGAATTGTTTCCGTTGTTCTCACCATTGTTTCTGCTTTGGTCATTCCCTTCACTATGATTTCCAGGGTCATCTGGTGGTGGGGGTGATGGTGGCGCTCCTCCTGATGCTTGGACAGGTGCCTTGCCTTTGTTTGGGATGAATGGGTAACCATTCATTGGCAAAAATTCATTTGCTTCAACAGCCCAATTCAGACCTAAAGGTGACCTAGGTACAACAGTCTTATGAGTCTGTGGAACCTGACCATGATGTGTGAGCAAATGTGGTGGCTCTACTAGCTCTACAGGAGATTGGATGGTTATGGGAATGTGAGGGGAGTCAAATGTATTTTTTGTAACTTGTGTCTCAGGAAATACCTGCCGACTTGTTGAGGCTTGAGCAGGTTCATATTTTGTAGGCATTGCAAAATCCTGCTTTCTGCTTCTAAGTCTTGTATTTCTTTTCCCTTGATCAAATAGTGAGTGACTACCACTTGCATGAGGTGGCTCATCTCGTTGAAGTAGAGTTCTGGAGTGATCATGTTGATTTTCATTTCTCACTACTTGCTCCATTTTTTCAACAGGGTTAGTCACTAATGGCATATGTGTTGTGGGTTGAATAATTGGTATATTAACATTTTGAGGACTTGGTGGTTGAACCCTTCTTGTCCAGGCAAGTATTCTGTCAGTCTCATTAGAGCTTTCATTTTGCCTAGAGTTCCTCTCTGTAAGTGGAACATGAGTTTCTTCCACATTTCTTGTGTTCTCAACTGATTGATTTCTTTGTATGGAGGTTTGTGCACTTGGTGGAACTTCTGCTTTTGATGAGGTTTGCACTGGTGTGTGAACACTTGGTGCATTTTCCTGTACTTTGGCCATCTGGCTCATATGAACAGAAGGTGCTAATTCTGCACTAGTGCTACTTCTTGCCCTCAATAAAACTTGAACTCCATTCCTTTGTGTCTCGTTATACAGGTATGTTAACATTTGGCTATTCCTTTTGTCTGATATCCGCTGATACAGACTTGGACTTAGTAATGCAAGCTCACTCTGACCTAGTCTTTCCAACTGTTGAACCCATTGCCAAGGCTGAGCATTTCTGCTTCTATAGCCTAATGACTCTAAGAATATTTGGCATTGTTGACTAAGTCTGTCAAACTGTGTCTGTCCATTTTGAAGCTGGTTCAAAATTGGTACACTATTGCTTGACTTATGTGAGTCTTGTTTTGCTGAGCTTTTTACTGAGCTTTTGGAAGATCCACTTGGTGATGGGATGTTCCTGACAGTTAAAACTGGTTGCAAAACTTGCAATTGAACAGGTGATTGTTCATGTCCTTGTGACTGGTTTAAACTCCTAACAGCACTTAAAGCAGTATGGTCTGACTGAGAATTGTGAGATTGATGTGGTGGGAACTCATGATGTGAGCTACTATGAGCCACAGAATGCTCTTGGATCTCCTCAGGGACTACAGACAATGGAGACCTTCTAACAGGCTCAGATTGTCTTGTACTTGGCCTTGTAAGAGATTGTTGTTCTCTATACTGTGCTTGTAACGAGTCAAAAAATTCAATTATAGGTGTCTGTGATTGATTCACAATTGCTTGTGGCAATACATTCCTACTAATTGACTGTATGGGTGATGAGTGGCGGCTGTGTGAAGGATTTTGTTGAGGTTCTGAGACCTGAAGTATATCCCTGTTTTGCCTTGTAGAGTGTTCACCCTGAGATTTATGTGTTTCAGATTGCACAGAATGGCTATGATGTGAAGAAGGTAGAGGTACATTTGCTGCAAGAGTAAGATTTTGCTGTTGTCCTCGCGAACCATTATCAACTAAATGACTGGTGGAACGGTCTTCGTGATGAGCAAATATCTCAGAAATCTCTGCAGTAGGGGTCATTCTAACTTCTTGAACCACAGTTTCAGTGAAATTTGATCCATTTGATCCAATGTGAATTCTCCGCATCACTACAACTTCACCTTCTGATATTTCAGTGGGTGTCCACTGACTTATGTCTCCAACATTAGGATTGTCTTGTCCCAGTGTATATCCTGGAGCATTAAAACCGGTTGGAATAGTTTGATTACTAGATCCTTGAACAAATGTTTCAGGATGGTGATGAGACCCAGTTTGGGTGCGCGTTTGAGTTGTTTGTGTAGACATTTAATGGGGGCGGGTAGAGACGTATTATTATGTTATGACTCGATCAATAGTCTCGTCCAAACCTTCACAGTACGTAACTCGGCAGTAAAAATGATAAGAGAAATTAATGAGATTATAGAGCAAGCCTTTCCGTTCGTTGAAACCGCTAGGCAAAAAATATATACTCAAACAACTAGGCTCAAGTAAAGTTAGTAACTAGCTTGTAATACGAAACTCACAGAAGTTATTATTTGGAGATAGCTCGACAAATAATAATAAGATTACCCTCGGAGATGGCTCGACAAGCAGTAATATGAATCAGAACTAATACTCGGAGATGGCTCGACAAGTAGTAGTGAGTATGGTGTCTAATACTCGGAGATAGCTCAACAAGTAATAGTGAGTGTGATGTCTAATACTCGGAGATAGCTCAACAAGTAATAGGAAGTTGCAACTCGGAGATAGCTCAACAAGTGGCAATTAAAGAAGTATTCACTAGGAGATAGCTCAACAGGTGAATATTAGTGGATACAACTTGGAGTTAGCTCAACAAGATGTATAAATGTGTATTGTAGCTTGGAGATAGCTCAACAAGATACAATGAGTTGGTCTGGTGATTCACACAAGTGATAACAGCAAACAAGTGGGGGTTTGGATTTAAGAAAAATAATACGTCTCACGTACATTGGTAAATCTAGACTACTTATATACTGTGCAATGTGTACTAGTTAGGAAATGCTGCGGAATGACTAGATTTGAGTCATAACTGCGGAAATACTGCGGATGAGTCAGTCTGACTATGTAATGCTGTGCAATGACTAATATTGAGTCATGTATGCGGAACCGTAGTTGACTCAGATATCTGGCTGTGCAATGACTGATATTGAGTCATTGATGTAAAGAGGCTATGCAATGATGTCATAGCTGTGGAGCAGTGATGTGATATCATAACTGCGGAGCAATGGAATGACATCATGATTGTGGAGTAGCAAGATGACATCATAGTTGTGGAGCTAGAATGATGTCATGACTGTGCAGACTGTGCAGTGACTGTTAAAGATCATTCTGGTGTTCTGGAAGAATGTGTGCAGCATTAACCCAAATGGTGTTGAATAACTAATGAATGTAAAATGATAAGTAGAAGTATTAATGATAGTGTTCATAGTTGGTTACAGAAGAAAAAAGATTGGGTGTATAGGATTTAGATCCAGGTCATAACAATTGTTACAGGAAAATATCTACAGTATTTATACTACAGAATATAATAAACCCTATAACAATGTATGAGTCTACTTGAGTCGTCCTGCTAAACATAGTGCATATACATGTGCATAATGTACCCTAGAAGATGGAGTCCGTATGGTAATTCTATAGGTAATGTTCATAGGTACTGCAAGGCAGCGTACAAGCTATGTATCATAAGACTAATAGCGAATGGCATAATTGACTACATCTATACGAACCTGCGTAGAGGCTGCGTCTAGTGTTTGAGGGTGAGTTTCAACATAGCATATATCGACAGTTCATCGATCGTATAGCAAGTGCGTCTAGTCGACTCACATTACTGATTAGATACGACTCATAAGCGGTAATCTAGTTTCAACCTCCCCCTTGCTAAGAATTGTAGCTAAGAAGTATAATTTTTTATCGACTTTAAACGGCATTATAGTTTATAGACATATTGCACAGTCTATAGCAAATCAATTAAAGAGAATTCCAAGACTGTTGCGGAATTTCTGAAATTTGACAAGTGCAAGGTTCTTCGTGAGAAGATCTGCAACATTATCATCAGTAGGAACATAGAAGAGTTCTATTTCTTTTGATTCAATGCGTTCTCTGATATAATGATATCGTATATCAATATGCTTGGTTCTTCTTTCTTGTACAGGATTAGATCCCAGAAAGATTGATCCTTGATTATCACCACATAAGGGCAATACAGCGATAGTAATTCCGATCTCAGAAAAGAGAGACTTGAGCCACATAAGTTGTCTACATGAATCAGATAAAGCCATGTATTCAGCTTCAGTCGATGAAAGAGCAACTGTTTTCTGTTTATGAGAAGTCCAGCAGATTGGACCTGTGGCAAGTTTGATAATCATCCCAGTATGGGATTTTCGATCATCTGGATCTGACGCCCAGTCAGAATCACAATAGGCTAAGAAGCCATGGTCAGATCTACCATCAAAGACAAGTACGTAAGTAGAAGTCCCAATTAAGTAGCGCACAATGTAAAGTGCTTTGGCCAGGTGGTCTGGGTTTGGATTCGCCGAATACTGTGAGAGTTTTATAACGGCATAAGCAATGTCGGGTCGGGTGCCTAGCATCAGATACAATAAAGATCCAATTACGCTTTGGAAGCGTTGTCTAAGTTTGGCATCTACACGACCAGTGTTTGCACGAGGAACCCAGGATGAAGGTAATGGGGTTGGGGTGGCTTTGGCGTTAGTTAATCCAAAACGTTCTATGACCTTTTGAAGATAAGGTTGTTGGTCAAGTGTTAAGACACGTTTGGAACGATCCCGTGTAATCCGCATTCCAAGGAACTCAGTTGGTTCTCCTAGATCACGACATTCCCATAATTACTCCCCCTTCCTGAGCTAGTTTAGTCAGAAGTGCTTCCTCTTCTATGTCAGAATCCGGAGTAGCGCCTGGAGGTGGCGGTGTGACCATACGTCATCAGGATTCAATGGACGTGGTGGTGGAACCGGTGCGGAACTTGATCAGGAACTATATTGCGAGCAGGCACAAGTCCACGTCTAGCGTGTCCAAAGCGCTCAGCACGTTCTTCACGATCAGCTTGTCGGCTCCAAGTGCCAGGCGTGGGTATCATGCCAGGGCGCAAGGGTGCACGGCGTTCTCTAGTGGGGTTCATACGTTTCCATGCTTCAACGTCTTCGGGACGGTAGCTGAATGGATTAGGATCGGAGCAGGTGGTGAAGGGTCTCTTGCTTGAGGTGGAGGGGTGGGTGGTCGAGATGGTACCGGAGGATTGGGATTTGGAGCATCATCATCACCAGGCAGATCTGGATCTGGGCCAGCTGGTGGACTGTGCGGTCCATTTTCCGGTTCAGTAAACGGTTGTGGTTGATCTTCCGGGAATTCCGGATCAAATGGAATGTCTGCACCATTACCATTTGAAGGTTGCGAAGGTTTCACAGGCGTGGGGGCAACAGGTATAGCGGGTTTTACTCCAGAATCAGATTCGGATTTGCACCGTGGAAACCATTTCTCATAGAAAGTTGCTTGTGCAGCATGCACTACGGAATTATCGCTACGCATGAATAGATATCCTTTGCTTCCTTGGTCATATCCAATGAAAGTCATTGCTTCAGAGTGTGGGGATTGTTTATTTTTTCGCTTGTCAATAGGAATAAAGACATAAGCGCC